>OZ007598.1:121981647-122587647 GCA_963931845.1 Maratus michaelseni
GGCCCAAGTTGCTCTCAAAAACTTCAAAATAATTTCAGATTATTCTTAAAAGAACTGCCTATACATCATTTACAAACACCAGAAAAATGAGGAACAGCACAAAAACACGTCTGTTCAGATCAAACGCTCGAACGACTCTCCCTGTTGTTATAGTACGTATGCGTTCTCCGGTACAATATCTACTTCATGTTATCATGAAATATATGTGATTAAATAAAGCAGGAATAACTATTCAAGATTTCTGGTATGAATTCTGGTTTTCAGAAAAAAATGAAGGCCAAACTGAAAATACTGGTTTGAGAGGCCTTAAAAAAACAGACATGATTTTACCACCGTTTTCTTTGATCTAAGCCTATACAATTATTTTTAAAATGGCGGTTTATTTCGTAAAATAAATTGCATTTCAACAACGTTCACTCTAAACACGCACTTAAAACACACCTATTTATTTACTAATAACAGTAAACCGCTACTTCGCACTGATAGAATAAAATAAAAAGTACTCATCAACCATAAACATTTACAAAGAAACAACACTTCCATCGATTAATATCACATATGTAAGAATATATCGGCAATTTTATCCATAAAATCGCAGCATACAACAATGGAAAAAGTGTCAAGTGCATCTCCTGTTTAACGGAAATGTGCTTGACACTTTTATTTTCCAAAGGTAAATTGTTTTAAACGGATAAACCAAGCAGTGAAACTATTAAAGTTGCTAAATGGGAAAAATCCACCGTATAAACTGAGTTATTTTTAAGTGCTCGATTTTTAAGATTACGATTTGCGACCTTGATTTTTGGGAAGCTTATCATATATGGAAGAATTCATGCAACTTAATTAATGATATATCCAGTACACCAAATTTTTCAAATGTCTAGCTACTGATGCACCACGCTTGATAGAAACCTGGAGCGAACTACGCATGGGCGAAAATGGCTAGTCCATGTCGAAAATGGGGAAGTCCGTAAGCCGTAAGTACGCTGCCTAAGATAAAGAGTGGTGATTTCAGCTTCTTTTGCCGGGGCTATTCTCCCTACAGTATGAATGGAATCGGCTTGGCATTCTGCCAACCGAGGTTCTTAGAAGCGTGGTTCAACAGTACCTTTCATTGAATTCATTCTCTTCACTTCCCCCTCCCTCTCCCGTTTTTTCTCCTCTGTACTTAAACTCGTCCAGACTGGCGGTGCGCTTCTGATTGGTCTCCTACGTCACATGGGACTCTTTACTCTGCTGTTGTTTTTTAACACTCACCGCCACTCCATCTTTGTCGCGAGTGGAGACGCAAGCATACTTACATGGCCTAAACTTTTAAATCACTTTTTAATCTTTTTAACTTTGGTTCTGATGATGGAGCTCTAGAGGCTCCGAAACAGCTGTTTGCTATTTTAAGCATATTTTATTTGTGCTATTTTTACGTTAATCTTTTATTTTAATTGAGTTATTTTTAAAAGAATGTGTGCATTTCCATACATGAATTTGATGTATCTTACTTAAAACTGCGCGGAAATGAATCCTTTTCTTTTAAGTCTCACAAGTTTTGCTGTGCATATTTTGTCTGGCATTTTTTATTTCCCTAAAATTTAGAAGGAAAAGAGTATTATTAGCTTTGTGCAAAGAAACATAATGGAGAAACAAAATCATAGTTTGCAGTTTGACATTTATGGAAATTAAAAGCAAACAATTACACGTTTAAAATATTTTAATTAAAAGTTTATTTTTAAAAATTAACTTTTAAAAATCCGTAAATCCCGGTACAATTCTGACATAAAATTTTTCTTAAAGATCATTGTTTGTTCATTGTTGTGTAAAGACTGATATTATATGATATTTAGAATCAAAGATAAAAATGATGAAAGAAACAACTTAGAGCAGACATCCAGTAAAAAATAATTTAAAACTTAATTTTTAGAAAATCTTAAATCGTATCTTAAAGTACACTTTGAAAGGGTCCTCGGGTACATATTGGAGTACTTCTAAGCCAATGTTGTAGCCCTGGCGTTATGCATCACAGCTTGGGAGTCAACAGAAACATACAGGCAGACAGACTCAACTCTTTGTTTTATTAATATTGATAGATCAACCACGATGTAGTTTTGAATTTTTTTCAAGAAAGGACCATTTCAAAATGTAAACACATCTATCTTATTCCTTAAAACCAAAGTAAAGAAAAATTTAACAGGCTTTTTAGAAGAATTATAATGCTTTTCAATAGAAGTTATAATATTTTTTTTCGTTTTCATTTTTCTTTCAATTATTTTTTCTGAGAATTATTTTTTAATAACATCCACAATAGTAATATCAGGCATAAAAAGCATTACTCACTAAGTGGGCAAAAGTAAAACAAATTAAGATCAATTTCACCTGCATTTAGTTTGATAAAATGTACACTTGCGTCCGATTATTCGCTTATTTTTCTTTTAACTTTTTTGATGGAAGACATTTTTACCAACTTGGGAGTTTCTGCATAGTACAAAGTGATCCGTTTGCCACGCATTGTATACCTCTGGTCTGCAGGCTTTTTTTTTCATTTAGTCTTATTATTTAGTTAGTTTTTTTTTATATTATTACAGTTAACTCCTTCAAATCCGACACTCTAAAATCCACAAAAACTAAAATCAGCACACCACTGCCGATAGAAACAATGAAATTTACAATTAAGTTGTAGGGGAAAAATTCAAGATTTTTTTTTAATTATTGTATCATTCCATGCATATTTCAATATACAACTCTGGTTAATGCGACTGATCACATGTTTTCTCATCACGGAAGTATAACTTTATTTTTGAAAAAAAGCAAGACAGTGCTGATCTCAATCTTTTTATCAAATACATTTATGTATTAATCAAGAATTTTTGGACATTAAGTTTGGCTAAGCATGAAATAAAACATTTTTATTTTACGAATTTTTTGAAAAAAATTATTAGTGTACCTTTATGAGGAAAGTTTAATTGATTAATTAAAAATATATATAGGGTGACTTTTAATTAACCTACAACTTTAAACTGAAATAACTTCTCAGAGCCTTACTAGATGGAG
This sequence comes from Maratus michaelseni, assembly GCA_963931845.1. Classification (NCBI taxonomy): domain Eukaryota; kingdom Metazoa; phylum Arthropoda; class Arachnida; order Araneae; family Salticidae; genus Maratus; species Maratus michaelseni. Next base: position 121,984,690 of record OZ007598.1, read on the forward strand.
GTACAAATGCGTGCAGTGAGAGAGAGCATAAAAGGAATTTGTTTAGTGTCAGTTCATCGTAATTTTGAAAATGTCTCACAAAGCGTCATATTCAACTGAAAATCGTATTTTTATTGTTAAAATTGGTATTTATATTGTGAAAATGAAACACTATTTCTACGGAAGTGGTCTTCACCATTCAGAAACCGCCCTAATTCTTCTAGAGCATTGGTAAGTGATACGCTAAGAAAATTAGCCTCCTTATTTACCAGATATGAATCCATATGATTTCTATCTTTGGGGTCATATGAAGGATTCGGTTTACAAGAAGAAGCCGACAGACCTTATTACCTTAAAAGTTCCATAACTGACTCATTTTCAAGCATAAAAAGAGAAACGCTCGATTTTGCTACTGACAACTTCGTAGGTAAGTTGCGATATTGTATCACCTATGAAGGTTCTCACTTTGAAAACCTTATCCTTTAAATTCCTTTTCCACGTTATTTTCAATAAATAAATGTTTGTAGTGCTACCTACAACGACTCAAGAGTTATTTCAGTTAAAAGTTGTAGATTAATTAAAAGTCACCCTGCATATCTCATCATTATTATGCCTATTTAATTATGCATTACTGTTTACTTGACCTTTACCTTTAAAAAAAAATTCTTAATTTTTATTATTTTACTTAATTTTTTAAATATTTTACTTTATTGTAAGCATTCATTATAATTTCGAGTGCATTATTACATTCACATTACTGTTTAAAAATGTAAACAAAACAGTGACCAGAAATCCGCAAAATTCTAAAATCTGCACAACCTCTGGTTTCAAGCTATGTGGATTTGAGGGAGTCCACTGTATTGTTTTTTAGGTGCGTTCGTAATTATATAAATACGTAGCACATATAGTCGCTTTCTGGACCGTCTGTCCGTCAGCATATAACGGCGCAAAAACTATTTAACCGAATGGCTTGAAATTTAATATATATAATCATTGCAAAATTTTGTCGAGTCTTTTTGGATATTTTATGAAAATCGAATCAAAACTTAAAAAGATATTAATAAATGTTTTCGTGATTTTACTAAATCCTATCATACGTAATCTATCATATCATATATTCTAATACGAGCAAATCTTGTGTGTGGTTATATATATATATATATATATATATATATGCAAATTTTATCTTAAAAACGGCTCTTGCGATTTTGACGAAATTTCGTATACTACCGTTTTAGGGCACCAGAAAACCATTGGGCTAGGTCACGTGTTCGATAAAATTCGATTAGTGGGTCATTTTGGGTCATCCAGGGTCAGGGTTAAGCTAATTCTATCTAAAAAACGGTTCAAATGATTTTAACTAAATTTTGTACCCTACCGTTTTCGGGCACGAGAAGACTGTTGGGCTAGGTCACAGGTTCGAGAAAATTCAATTAGTGGGTCATTTTGGTCACGGGTCATTATGGGTCAAGCTATTTTATCTTAAAAACGGTTCAGACTATTTACACTAAATTTTGCATCCTATAGTTTTCAGGCACGAGAAGAATATTGGGCTGAGTCACATGTTCGAGAACTTTCGATTAGTGAGTCATTTTTGGGTCAATGCGGGTCAAATTAATTTTATCTAAAAAACGGCTCTATCGATTTTGATTAAATTTTGTGCTACGAGTTTCGAGCACGATAAAGTCATTGGGCTAGGTCACATGTCTGAGAAAATTCCATTAGTAGGTCATTTCTGGGTCATTGTAGGTCAAGATCTAAAAAGCGGCTCAATTTACACTAAATTTTACATTCAATGGTTTTCGGGCACGAGAAGACTGTTGGGCTAGGTCACATGTTCGAGAAAATTAAATTAGTGGGTCATTTTGGGTCATTTTCGGTTATGGTCAAGCTAATTGTATTTAAAAAACGGTTCAAACGATTTTGACGAAATTTTGTATCCGAATATTTTCGGGCACGAGAAGACTATTGGGCTGGGTCACATGTTCGAGAACTTTCGATTAGTGGGTCATTTTTGGGTCAAAACGGGTCAAATTACTTTTATCTAAAAATCGGCTCTAACGATTTTGATTAAATTTTGTATCCTACGAGTTTCGGGCACGCGAAAATCGTTGGGCTAGGTCACATGTTCGAGAAAATTCGATTAGTAGGTCATTTCTGGGTCATTGTAAGTTAAGATATAAAAAGTGGCTCAATTTACACTAAATTTTGCATCCAATGGTTTTCGAGCACGAGAAGACTGTTGGGCTAGATCACATGTTCGAGAAAATTCAATTAGTGGGTCATTTTGGGTCATTTTCGGTTATGGTCAAGCTAATTGTATTTAAAAAACGGTTCAAACGATTTTGACGAAATTTTGTATCCGACTATTTTCGGGCACGAGAAGACTATTTGGCTGGGTCACATGTTCGAGAACTTTCGATTAGTGGGTCATTTTGGGGTCAAAGCGGGTCAAATTACTTTTATCTAAAAAACGGCTCTAACGATTTTGATTAAATTTTGTATCCTACGAGTTTCGGGCACGCGAAAATCATTGGGCTAGGTCACATGTTCGAGAAAATTCGATTAGTAGGTCATTTCCGGGTCATTGTAGGTCAAGATCTAAAAAGTGGCTCAATTTACACTAAATTTTGCATCCAATGGTTTTCGAGCACGAGAAGACTGTTGGTCTAGGTCACATGTTCGAGAAAATTCAATTAGTGGGTCATTTTGGTCATGGGTCATTATGGGTCAAGCTATTTTATCTTAAAAACGGTTCAGAGGATTTGAAGTAAATTTAGCACGCTACAGGTTTAGGGAACAAGAAGACTATTAGGCTGGCTGGGTCACATGTTCGAGAAATTTCGATTAATGAGTCATTTTGGTCATGAGTCATTATGGGTCAAGCTATTTTATCTTAAAAACGGCTCAGACTATTTACACTAAATTTTGCATCCTATGGTTTTCGGGCACGAGAAGACGGTTGGGCTAAGTCACATGTTCGAGAAAATTCAAATAGTGGGTCTTTTTGGTCATGGGTCATGATATTTAAACTCTAATTTAATTTTGACCGAGCATAGCTCGGTCTTCCCTGCTCGTATATTCTAATACGAGCAAAGATTGTGTGTGGTTATATATATATATATATATATATATATATATATATATATATATATATATATATACAGTGAACTTCCGTTAAGACGGTCCCGTTTAAGATGGATTTCTCGTTATTACGTACAAAAACAAAATCCCCGGTTAAGGTCTATAGGAAGTGCATGTAACAGACATTCATAACAGGCATGTTTAATACGTACAGTTTAAGAGTCCATTCGTTAAGATGGACAAATATTCGTCAGGACAAAGAAATCCCAATTTTTTTTCTATTCTATTTTTAAGATGAAAGGAGTAGAAACTTCGCCTCTGGCGTCATGGAGCAGCCATGATGTCGCCGCTTTCTCTCTGATAGCGCGCACTATTTGGCTAATAAGGGGGAGAAATGAAAGGGCTTCAGTTCACGGTTTCTCCCGCCCGCGCTGTTCTAAATCTTGTGTTCGGGCATGTCCACCAATGGTCGGAAGGTTTCTTTCATGCAGTGCCTAATGTGGGAACAAAAATTTCTAGTCTCACACTTTATTCTTCGCTTTAAACCAATACAACATTTTCTTTTTATGTCTCTGTAATGGTTGCAGCTTCAAGTAAAAAAAAACTGCTTTATTGGATAAAGTAAAAATCATCCAATAACTTGAAAAGGGATCTAAACAAATCGATGTGGTGAAAGAGCTTGGACATAAACGTTCAACTGTGAACTCAGTATGGATGAAACGCAATGATAAGATACGGCTGCCGAAGGCAGTCGTACTTTACCGTCAATTCCAGGCTCTCGTGAGCCTATACGAGGTCACTACCAAGAAGGGCCGGTTTACCCGGACACCTCTAAGGTGGTGCTCTTCGGACGGGGGAGAAATGGGCGCCTAAACCTCCTGCGTTTCGTCATTCTTTTCCAAATGAATGACGACAGAGGTCGCTGCGATGATACGATGGAGCCCAAACTCAGAGGACACCACCACAACACACTTGGGCGGAACGCGGAAGTGAACAACGGCTTCGTAGTCCGGATCCCATAAGGGAAACTGGAAGCAATAATGGATACTTTTGAATCGGGAGATGTCATGGCTTCTTGAAAGAAAATTCGAGGATCAGGCCACCCAGAACCGGAAGCTGTATTGTTAAAATGGTTTAAACAAATGCGTTCTGAGAACATTGCAGTTAATGGTCCACTTCTTAAAGCAAAGGCATTGAAAATGGCCAAATTGCTGAATATTGATTCCTTCAGTGCAAGTGAGGGATGGCTGACGTGATTCAAGAATACACATGGTCTAGTTTTTAAAACAGTGAGCGGTTAATCTGGATATGTACCAGAAGAGAAAATACGCAGAAGAGTGGAAAGCGAATTTGCCATGCCGAACCACGTCAGCCTTCTCAAAGTTTACACTTCAGATGAGAAAAGTGCACAGGTGGAAAACATTCAAGATTACGCGTTACTGTTCTAGTACGGGCTAACATGGATGGGTCTGAAAAACTACCTCTCCTTGTTATCGGAAATTCTAAAAATCACGATGTTTTAAGGGGTTAAAAGTTATCCTACAAAATAAGAAGCAAATTATAAGTCATAAATGACTATGCAATTCTTTGAAAAGTATATCAGGTAGTTAGACAGGCGTTTCTCTAAAGAAAAAAAGACAAGTTATCATATTTATACACAATTGCCTGGCTCATCCTACAGCAATACCTGAATAAAGAAGAAATACCATGCATAAATTTTTTTTTTTTCCTGCCAATTGTACCAGCGTGTTGCAACCAATGGACCAGGGCGTCATAAAATCATTAAAAGTGTACTATCGTTGAATGCTCCTGGCACAATTGATGAGCTCCATTGATACATCGACAAATTCTGATGTCAATGTGCATGGAGTGGGTTCAGCGAGCCTGGACTCTTGTTTCATCGACTACAATTTCAAATTGATTCAGACATGCATTCTTTGTGAAAGAGATGAAATTTCAGAAACGTCAGATGAGATTACTGATGATATCGACGAACTTCACACATTGCTTAATGATGCAGCATCTGTGGTATGTGGTATTCTGACAGAATTGGTCGCTGACGGTTTTGCAAATTTTGATAACGATGTCAGAATTGTTGAAAAATTGACCGATCAGAAAACAATCGATGAAGTAAAAGAAAATACAGGAACATCTAGCGATAGTGAAAAGGAAGAAGAAATCTCTCCTCCAAAAGTACAATATATTCGACAGCAAGATGTCCGTGATATGCTGATGACAATTAGTAAATTTTATCAATCAACTGAAAATGTTTCTGAGAGCACATTTGAACATTAGGCTAAACTTGAGAATGATATCGAAAGAAGGCCACTTACCAAGAAAAAACAAATGAAGATTACTTCTTATTTTGAATAGCCTTTTAAGTACTCTAGACCGTTTTCTTCCATGTACTAACATTTTGCACCTTCAAGTAACATTGTAAGTTTGCTTCAATGTAAACCGGAGTTTCAAATATATATATATATACATATTCATTCTAAATTTGTTCTCGTACATTCTTTTATATATATATATATATATAATTTTAGTAAAGTAGCATAAAATGGTCTCAGAAATCGAAGTTTTAGTCATATTACAATATATATGTACATAATAATTCTTTTTTGCTGTAATGTAAAACGTCAAATTTGTGAGCTCCTGTTATAATGGACTCTAGTTAATACGGACAAAAAACGCTTGCCCTTGACTATCCGTATTAACGAGAGTTCACTGTATATACATATATGCAAATTTTATCTTAAAAACGGCTCTGACGATTTTGACGAAATTTTGTATCCTACCGTTTTGGGGCACCAGAAAACCATTGGACTAAGTCACGTGTTCGAGAAAATTCGATTAGTGGGTCATCAAGGGTCATCAAGTGTCAGGGTCAAGCTAATTCTATCTAAAAACGGTTCAAACGATTTTGACTAAATTTTGTATCTTACCATTTTCGGGCACAGGAAGACTATTGGGCTGGGTCACATGTTCGAGAACTTTCGATTAGTGGGTCATTTTTGGGTCAAGTTCATTTTATCTAAAAAACGGCTCTAACGATTTTGATTAAATTTTGTATCCTACGAGTTTCGGGCAAGACAAAATCATTGGGCTAGGGGCTAGGTCACATGTCCGGGAAAATTCGATTAGTGGGTCATTTTTGGGTCACTGTAGGTCAAACTAATTTTAGCTAAAGAACGGCTCAGACTATTTACACTAAATTTTGCATCCTATGGTTTTCGGGCACGAGAAGACTGTTGGACTAGGTCACGTGTTCGAGAAAATTCGATTAGGGGGTCATTTTGGTCATGGGTCATTAAGGGTCAAGCTATTTTATCTTAAAAACGGCTCAGATTAATTACACTAAATTTTGTATCCTATGGTTTTCGGGCACGAGAAGACTGTTGGGCTAGGTCACATGTTCGAGAAAATTCAATTAGTGGGTCATTTTGGTCATGGGTCATTATGGGTCAAGCTATTTTATCTTAAAAACGGCTCAGATCAATTAAACTAAATTTTGTATCGTATGGTTTTCGGGCACGAGAAGACTGTTGGGCTAGGTCACATGTTCGAGAAAATTGAATTGGTCGGTCACTTTGGTCATGGTTATTTCATTATGGGTCAAGCTATTTTATCTTAAAAACGGCTCAGGTTAATTACACTAAATTTTGTATCCTATGGTTTTCGGGCACGAGAAGACTGTTGGGCTAGGTCACATGTTCGATAAAATTCAATTAGTGGGTCATTTTAGTCATGGGTCATTATGGGTCAAGCTATTTTATCTTAAAAAGACTCAGATTAATTACACTAAATTTTGTATCCTATGGTTTTCGGGCACGAGAAGACTGTTGGGCTAGGTCACATGTTCGAGAAAATTCAATTAGTCGGTCATTTTGGTCATGGGTCATTATGGGTCAAGCTATTTTATCTTAAAAACGGCTCAGATTAATTATACTAAATTTTGTATCCTACCGTTTTCGGGCACGAGAAGACTGTTGGGATAGGTCTAATTTTCGAGAAAATTCAATTAGTGGGTCATTTTGGTCATGGGTCATTATGGGTCAAGCTATTTTATCATAAAAAACGACTCAGATTACTTAGACTAAATTTTGCTTCGTGAGGTTTTTGGGCACGAGCAGACTGTTGGGCTAGGTTACATGTTTGAGAAAATTTGATTAGTGGATCATTTTGGTCATGAGTCAGGATATTTGAACTCAAAGCTAAGTTTGACCGAGCGTAGCTCGGTTTTCCCTGCTCGTATAATAAAAGCGCAAGTCATGTGACTAAGGAAAACAAACACGAGCAAAGTACTTCTTTTTTCATATGCCAAGCGGACATTTTTATTCAAAAATATTTTTCCCAATAAAATTACATAAAAGTTACATTTTTAGAAAGATCGTTCAAAAAAAATGTTTGCTTGAGTGCTGAGTTACAATCAAAAATTTATAGATTCTGAGATAACTTCAGTGGAAATAAGGTTAACAGCCGAATATCTCAATCCAATAAAGTAAAGAAACACAAGAGAGTCGTTAATCATGAGTCATAGAAATATTAAACCATGGAGGTAATCATTCGCAAAGCAAGATCTCCATGGTGAATTTTGCGGCGCTGTCTGGTGTCGAAAAAATATTCGCGTCTGTAAACGTGACATACGTAATAAGAAAAAAAAAAAAAGGCATGCTCGTTTCGCTCATAACAGAGGATATAATTCATTTCACTGAAATAATAACGAGGACTTAAACTAGTTATAGTACGAACACGCCTCATTTGTTACGTTTAACGTACAATTTCCAACTTGTTCTTTTCTCATTTTATTCTGTCTGTCATTGTTGAAGTGTACCATTTTAATGGCAATCAAAACAAAATTTTCAAACGCTCATATTTTGACAAAGTATTATGAAAGCATAAAAGGACGCAATCATGTGGCTAATTCTAGCTTTTAGCAAAAACTAATAATTTACCTTACCAAGTGAAAAATCTTTTATTTATAATTGGTAAATGATGTTTTGTTTTTAATTATAGAGGCGATAACATCTAACCAAGGTACACAATATTTTATATACTATGTGCTATCGAAGTGGAAGAAAATCAAATTCGGAAAATATTTTTTTTAAAAATCTTTATTTATTCATATTTTTAAAATCTAAAAAAATCCATTTTTTGATGATATAATCATGTTTAATTTAGTATAGAAATTGCTATAACAATTACTATGCGTTTTTTTTCTTTTTTTTTTTAATCAGATAACAGATAGTGTTAACATATCTACATAAATGAAAATACAACCGACTTATAAAAGCTCTTTTGTAAAATACAAAGGCAATATCAAGAAAAATTTTAATAATGTATTGTTTTCTACTTTGTTTTTTTACATACTCAAATGTTACAGATTTATTACTTACATTAATGTTGTTCGAGTTTTATAAAGTTCAGCATTTCTGTCAGTATTAAAATGCATGTCCGCATTGTATCTTTAAACTATAAAAAATAAATGTAAACACGTCTAGTATATTTACAGAGATTAAAAAGCTTTAAAATATTCTAAAGATATTTTTTGAAAATACAATTTTTCAGAATGAAAAAATTACTATATGTTAGACAATTTTTAAAATTTCATCATTCAAAGCACAGATGTTTATGATAATATGCAATTTCGTTATGCTAAAACAATTATCAGTCTCTTTTGTTAACATTAATTAAACATAGCACATAAAGAAACTTCACACAATAAGTAAAATTTCAAACAAAGCACCTATAATATTATTTTTAATAATATTAATGACACTTCTTATAAGTCATCCTTTATCATAATTTCTGCATTATTGATATAAGATGCGATAACAATAAAACGCTTTACAATTACTTTTTACTTGCGAAATTCCTAGTCACCTTAGATTAGGAAAATATTATTACATACCAAAAACAAACAAAAAAAATCAGTTTAATTATGTTTTCTTCTCTTTATAAAACAATCTACCTCAATTAAAATGAAACGTGTTTTGAATTTATAAACAAGCATTTCTTTGAAGATACAGATGGTCAGTAAGTGACTTTGTAACAGTTCATATTTAAAGTTTCAACATTCATGTTTCGAAAAATGGTACTGCAACTGGCATTTTTTGTAAAGTAAATAGAAAGTGTTTTTATATTTTTATGAATCTTTTATTTCAATAAATATCAATATTTAAAGCAGGAAAATAAAAATAAATTCACTTTATTGTTCATAAATATGAGACATACATATTTCTTTCTTTATTACCCGAGGCACCATTGAAACATATCTATGGTACTAAAAATCATAAAAAATTTATTTCGATAGGCTCCATCAAACATTCTGTCAAATGTTATTTAAAAAGCAATATTTCCCATTTAAGTTAGAGTAGAAGAGAAACTTTAAGTTTTCATTTCAGTTTAAATTTTTACAGATACTTTTTTCAGCGAATAAATGTTAATAATTTTTTGTAAATATTTTAATTCTCAGAAAGTATAAATTAAAATTTGAATTTTGCATGAATGAAAAAAGCAATATACCGTCTCAATATTTTTACAATTAATTTATTAGTAACTTCCTAAGATAAATTCGTCAGTTCTCATTAGAGTCTTTCACCGCCCCCTGAATACTAGGCCTACGCGCTGACACTGAAATGGCAGCTGTCGTAGGTGATTTTTTTAAGAGTTTATTATGACCCCCGGAATTTTGGCACCAGTGTTTTCTAAAAGTTTTCTTTGATATATTGAATCCAGAAAAGTAAGCGGAGAAAACTTTTAGAAATTATTGCTATTGAAATTCAAGGGATCGTACAAACGCTGAAAAAAATCCACCTTACGACAGCCGCTATTTTTGTATCAGCGAGTAGGCCTAGTATTCAGGGGGTGGTGGATCTTCCATTAATTACATCATGCTTTTTTTTCTGTTATTAGACCCTCTCTCTCCCTATGTCACAAGTTGTCACGCTCACACGACAATTCCTCTCCTATTAGGTCGTCACATTTTTTTACAAAATTTGGCAAATATCTCTTCTAATTTTCTCTTAAAACAATCGATCATACAAGAACTTTTACGGCGCTATTTAATATGGTTCCATGTCTCCCATGTTTCATATATAATTAATGCATATTTCCAAATAAAAAAAAAATTCTGAAAAATCTAAAAGTTTTATGTTTTTAAAACTGTTGTATAAAGATTACTTATTTATGTTTAGCTTTACATATTATGAATGAAATCTACTAAAATAAGTGATAGAAATATTTTAAGTTTTAAGGTTTAGCCACAGGATTAAAGTATATGTGCGAGATGGTGCATTTATCGAGCACATTTACCTTTAGTTAAACAACTTATATTTTTAGAAACACTGTTATTAATGAAATTCCAAAATTGTTAATTAGAATTTTAAAAAAGTCCTTCCGGCCTGTACCGGGAGGAAAAGGTAGCTTTCCTATATCTTCGTTTTAAAATTTTAGCTAATGTTACACGAAAACAGCAAGTTAAAACGCAAAGAAACGTTTACAAAAGATTCGTTAATACTGAATTTGAATAAGAAATTCGCCAAATTATTGAGCAATAGCCAAATTGGCTTCATTTATGAAGACTTATTTTGGTCGCCAAATTTGGCGATATTTCGTCAAATGTCGCCAATTTCTCGATAATTTGGCGCTAACGGATATGAATATATAGTTTTATGCGTATGATTGGGAAAATTATTACAACAATGAAAGAAAATAATTTGCGAGTAATCGCGTTAATGTGCTGTTTTGTTTCAAAATGTCAGCCACCCTAGAATTTCAAACTGCTCTATCTCGGCCATTTTTTAAGATAGAGGTAAACCAAAAAATGCTCTGGAATCCTCGTATCAAGGCCGAACACGTAATTAAAAAATAAATTTGAATTTTTAACTTTTTTGTATATTTATTTTAGTTTTAAATTTTTAAGTGGCCGCCATCTTGAAACAAAATGGCGGACCAAGCTGGCCAACGAACTCGGTCGAGACATTGGTAAGCTTAACACACACAATTAGTTTCATCAAAATTGATTTATAAATACGAGCGTTATCGTATGACATAGGTCAGATATATATATATATATATATATATATATATATATATATATATATATATATATATATATATATATATAAGAAATATATCCATATATATATATATATATATATATGGATATATCTATATATATATAAATCAACATTTGAACGGAGGGTGGTTTTGGGGTCTGGGGGTCATGATCGGTGAAAATATATCGAAATTTTCCGGAACTGCTTTCCTCCGAACGGCTGCAATAGGTAGCTTTATACTTTTTTGTATTGAAAGCTACCTAATAAAGAGGTAAAAATAATTTAATCCGACTTTAGAAAACTTGTTTAAAACTATGTAGAGTTGTAGATATCCTTCGGAAGTTCAGATACAAGTTTTTGGAATCAGTGGTTTGGATTTTTCTGAGGCAAACTTTTGTGTACTGTGCTGTGGATTTGTTGTGTACAGGTTTTTATTTTTGTCCATTATAGCATCATTTTAGCCATTTGTATTGCTTATATTTTTTAGCAGTTTCCATGCATTTTTTAAAATTATTTTTAGCATTTTACAATTTCTGAAATTCTTTTGCGTAGATTTCTGTCTGATTCATAATTTATTGCCCCTAATAACATATCGGAAACGAGAGATGCATTTTACTTAACGCTTTTCTGTTTACAAGAAACATCTTACTTTTCTTTCTACATTCAGGGCCTTAAAAATTGTAAACGAAGATCAGTACGAAAATTCTAAAAGTCACAGGATACTTTTTTGCACCAAAGCACCTTGTGTATAATTTTCTAAAATCCTGTTATAGTGAAATATTTTCTAAGGGAGTTTTTCTACATATTAAATTGTATTAAACTTTAAAATTTTCAATACTAACACTTAATGTTCGCATTATTTGGATTCTTCAGTAAATTTTACCTTCGAATACTAAACGAGAAGACATTCGACCTGGTATTTTAGGAATTATACAGATTTACAGTATGGTAATCTTAGATCTATACTAATATTATAAAGGAGTAAAGATTGATTGTTTGTTTGTTTGTTTGTAGGGGGTGATCTCTGGAACTACCGAACCGATTTCAAAAGTGATGGTGGCAAATTGATGGTGACAAACCCTGCTCCAACATAGGCTATATTTTATGTCGGTGCCACTAACCCCAGGGAGGTGCAGGAGCGAAAAGCGTTCTAAAATTGCGATTTTTTTATACTGAAGGAGCTAAAAATTTGAAATTTAGCATTGTAGCTACTTATAAGATGTAAATGCTCTCTAAGAACAAAACAAAATTTAAAAATTCGAAATTTAAACGGCTGAAATAAGCGAAAAGCGTTCTAAAAACATTCTAAATTAGAATTTCTATGGAATCTCTGGAACTACAGAACAGATTTCAAAAGTAATGGTAGCAAATTGATGGTGAAAATCCCTACTCCAACAGAGGCTATATTTTATGTCGGTGCCACTAACCTCAATGGGGTGAAGGAGCAAAAAATGTTCGAAAATTGCGACTTTATACTGAAGGAGCTAGAATGTGAAATTTGGCATTGTAGTTACTTATAATGTGTAAATGCTCTCTAAGAATAATAATTTTAAAAATATCGAAATTTAAAAGGGTGGAATGAGCTAAAATCGTTCTAAAGTCATTCTAAATTACAATTTCTATAGAATCTCTGGAACTACAGAACCGATTTCAAAAAGTGGTGGTGGCAGCTGCGTAAATTGAGTAAATTGATGGTGACAATCCCTGCTCCAACAGCCTCTTTAATAAAAAGCTATGCGTTGCTGACGACTGGGTTTTTCGCTAATTGTTGCCACAGATTAATCTCGGAAAATGAAATATTTGAAGTTACTGAAAAAAATAATAGCTCAAAAAGTATATGTCAGAAAATTGTTAGACAAACTGCGTTTGAAAGGTAAAAAATTGTATTTTTCTTGATGTAAATTTCAAATCTAATGATTATGCCGTTTTTCAAATATTGAATTTCAAATATTAACAAATTTCACAATGGAGTACCATAGCGAAACCTTCATTCGCAAAAAGATAATGATAAGGACGACGTGTATATTGGCTATAGCACGAGTCACAAATTATAGTAATCTTATTATTCTGTTAAAATATAAAAGTGAATTATGAAATGTCAATATTTTGTTTGATTAAAAGTTCGTTAAGAGAAATTGACTAGCGTAGCGAGCGTAGCTTGCTAGTTCATTTATAATCGTTGCAAAACTTATTACAGTGTGGGCCGTTTTTTCAGCATAATTCAAAATCCACTTGATGGCATGATCTATAAACTTGGGTCCACATATTTGAAGCTTCTATAAATCGATGTTTGTAAAAAAACCCATAAGTTACATATGTATACGTTCACCCAGCCTTGTGGCAAAATTGGGTAACGTTTATACTTTGTAAAAATTGTAGTTTAACTTGTAATTATTGTAGCTAGCGCCGGATAGCAATATTTTTCCCTCTCTAGGCTTAGGGGTTCGTCCTAGCCATTAGCCAAAAGCTGGTCCCTAGGGTGGGCGCTGTCTGTCTGTCTGTCTTTCAAAAAATAATTTTAAAATATGCATAATTTTAAAATTTATTTTTGAAATAAAATAAAGTATAATCTAAGACATTCAAAGAAAACGATTTGTAAAAGCTTCATATATTTTGGAAACCAAGATTATACGTCTTTCAAAATGACATATTCAACCTTAGATCGTGTTTATATTATTCAAAATTGATATTTATTTGGTGCAAATGCTACCCTATATTTACGGAAGTATTCTTTACATTCAAAAATTGATCTAAGACTTCTAAATCAATAATAAAAGATATGACAAGAAAATATGAAAATTTCGTTATGTTCAAAAGGATTTCAAGGGAAAAATTGACGTAAAGTACCTATTAAAACAGAGAAAGTGATTTTTAAAGCGAGAATAATCATAGCAGAAAAGCCAAGCATGACCAATCGTCAAATTTCTATTCCATGTACTTTTCAATACAAAAAGTTTGTAATACAGTTTGCTATGATTCAAAAGTTATTTCACTACAAAGTTGTATGTTATTTAAAATTCACATTTTTTTTTAGATTTATAATAAATCGAAATTTGTAACGCCTTCTTTTAAATATATTGAAGTTTCACACATCGAAGAAATATTAACTACTATCTGACCCGCCCGGCGTTGCTTGGGCCCGTGATAAAAACAATCCTGTTCTATAGGATCATGGCTGAAATCTGTAAAGTTATCGAAATCAAGTCGAATGAGATTAATTTGAATTCCAGTTTCAAAAACTTTCCCATGAAAGGTAAAAAGGGGAAGATTCATTCTGCATAAAGTACTAGCGGCTCGTCCCGGCTTCTCTCGGACAGATAATGTGTCCATCTCCTTGGAAAAATGTCTTACGCAAGATACCAATTTAAAAATCAGCAATAGTTGTCTTATTCATCTAATGTTCCGTAACCGTTTTTAATACCGATGTTGGTAACGAAATAGCTAAAATAGCAGAAATACGTGTTTAACTATTTTTAGCAGATTGGTTTCGCTATATTTTATGTATTTCATTGTTATAATTTTATTGTTTTAACTATTGTTGCGACTTTATTTTTGTAACTGTATTGTTACAAGATTCATTCTTTTTTTTACCTAAAAACCCCATTTAATCTCGTTAGGAGGTGTATTTCTAAAATCGCTGAAGTACGTTTTTAACCATTTTTTTAGTAGATTTGTTTTCCAAAATTTCGTGCACCTACCTAAAACTGCTGCTGAGACATGGTGAAATGACCTAAAACTTTCGACCACTCCCCTTTAACCCCCTTCGGGTGGGGATTTTCAAAAATCTTTTCTTATTGCTTGACTATATCATAACAGCAATCTATTGTCCAAATTTCATGATCCTTACTTTAGTCGTTTCAGCTGGGCGTTGATGAGTCAGTCAGTCAGTAAGGCATTCTCTGCTTATATAAGAGTATAGATAGATATAGACGATTATTTAAATGCAATTATCTGTTTCTGTATTGGATTTTCTTGAGCATTTTATTTTAGATTTGGAACATTCTGTTTCAAACACCCTGTATATATTCTTAAGAACACTGTTTTCCTTTTCATTCATGAATAATATAGTTCCATTTTACATATTTATAAAATATTCTGAAATTTCCTATCAACTAAAAGATTTTTCAAGATTTTATTGTCACAAGAATCTCATTATATCTTTGATAAATTGTCTGAACTCATTCATATCTCTATTCAAAACAACAACAACAACAACAACAAAAAAATCATTTCTAAGAAATAACTTCAACGATCCATCCATAATAAAATTTAAAATCAAACAAATAAACGACGACTGATACCTTTGTGTGCAGAAAATGTCAATAAAATATAAAGGAAATTTATTATATTATTATTATGTCTACATGACATATGTAAAATCCTTATCGACCTTCATTACTATCAGCTTTGTGTTTATTTTAAAATATATTACTAATTTAAAAAAGAAGGTAACGTTAAAGTACAAATGGGATAAATACAAAAATGAAAACTATACTAGAAAATTTGCTTACGTCATATGTCATTATCGTATTTATTCTAAGAGTTGTATAAAAAAAAATGCCAATATGGATCGAATAATGCAATATCGTTATAAGATCTTTAAAAACAATTACATATATTAGTTGCTTTTTCTCTTAATAGTTGACAATATCAAATAGTTGACACTTGGAGAAAAACCGTGTTTTCATAGTTTTTCTTTCATTGAGCAATTATTTTTTTTCTTCGAATTTATTTTTTTCAATTCCTACTATCAGTTTACACTCTCCCTAAGGTAAAGCCAGGAGAGATGGCGCGGTCGGAGAGATTGCGCACATAGGGGTTCAGGAGTAAGGAGTAGAGTGAGCGCGCAGCGACTCCAGGTAGTTGTACAACTGCAGTAGTGAAAGTGCACGTTGATTGTTTTGAGCGTTTAAGATAAAGCATTGCTATTTTGTTTTGTTTTCCCAAAGTAAGTGCTTGAATTTTCATAGCTATTCATCAGAATTTTTATACAATGTCAGAAGTACAAAAAATTTTAAACTTAAACGATTTCTGATAAGCTACTAATCAAGACTAACAATGTGAACATCAACGGTTCGTTTTAGTAGCAGCTATGTTTAAATAAAAGGCCGCGCAATCCCTCCTACCAAAATTGGAGAGTTTGCCAATCTGCTACTTAGGAGAGATGGCACATTGTTTCCATTAATTTCCGAGCTAGGACAGATTGATTACGCAGCTTATTGGTAAATTTGCCTGAAAAAATGAAAAATTAAAATGGACTAATTTTAAGTTAAACGTGTTATCAAGTAACTTATTGCTATTTTGTAATCTTATCTGGACTTGCTTTTTCTGATTCTTTAATTTTTTTTCCTTTAATTAAATTTTTTTAATCGTTTTTAAAATCATTTCCTTTTTCTGATTTTTTAATCATTAGGTTGAAATATTCACTCCTAATACAATAATATGTGTTTACAAAAACCTTACAACAATGTCATTTAAGTGTAATTATTATTGTCAACAATTTAACTGTAGTTATTATTAGTAACAAGCTCTCCTACCCATGTGCGCAATCACACCAACCCTGTGAGGACAGATCGCGCAAAATAACTTTCTTGATTTTATTACAATTGTCTTATTAAATTACAACATAACAACAAAAGCTATGGAAATGCATGAAAAACAAATGAAGTAAAAATTATTCATGGATAGTTTAGCAAAAAATTAATATTTAGATTTTTTATTGTTATTCTTTTGAATTGTGCGCAGACTCTCCTAGCTTTACCTCATATATATTTATATATCTTGTGCAAATTTTCAATCTTTTTTTATTCATCCACTCAAGTTCAAACGCATTTTTTTAACTTGTAGTGGATGACACTTGATGTTAATACAGTTTTATCAAATATTAATTCATTAATTAAATTTAATTGATTAATTTTAGTTTTATATGGGAGAAAAAATATCAACACGCAGCCGACTTATTTCAGACATTAGTTCCATTTAAAAGCACTCGCTCGCACGTCTTGATAGCGCAGTCGGTTAAACTCTGAGCTCGTAACCACAAGGTCCCAGGATCGAGTCTCACCTGAAACGGAAGGAAATTCTCTCGTACTCGAAAATAAATTTCTCTTATATAAGATATTTAGCAGGATATAAATTTAGGAATAAATACCATCAGTGGCAAAGCGTGTAGATCGTTGGAAAAAAATTTCTTTTTGACCTAAGTCGGAATTGACTTTATTTTTTTTTTATTATTATTCTTACTTTTTTATAGTCAACTAGCAAAACCAGTGGCTGTGCACGCGTAGATGTCGAAATATGATAAAAGGTATTTGTGTGCCTACTTACATTAGGGAAATTATACTGCTGCAGATAATTTAACTATTACTAATTAAATCACACTTTGAGAAAACATCCTGCTTGTACCATATTAAGTGACCGTTAGACTGGAATTAATGTGTTAAGGCCAAAATTTTCATTCTAACTTATTTACAATATTCTTCTTCCAAGAAACAGGTATAATGAATGCAGTTTACCTGGGAATTCTCTTTATCAGAATATTTCTAAATCGAATAAAATAAGTTGAAACTGGTGTGAAACACTAAGAACTAAAATAACTTCTTAAAACACCCATCAAAAACTTTAAAATGCGCTAAGCCTTTCGAAAGATCTGAGTCTTTCTTCGTCAGGCGCAAAAAGACGTGCGTCTACTATGAAAACAGCAGCAAAACTGAAATGATGACTCTCCCTTGTCTCTCATTTCAGTCTTGCTGCTGCTTTCATAGTAGACGCACGTCTTTTTGCGCCTGACGAAGAAAGACTCAGATCTTTTGAAAGGCCTAGCGCATTTTAAAGTTTTTGATGGTGTTTTAAGAAGTTATTTTAGTTCTTATTTCTAAATCGGTTCAGTATTCAGAGTCTACTTCCTACAAACAAACAAATATTTATTTTTATAACGTATTAATATAGTTTGATTTGCAATAAAAATAAAAATACCAGTAGGCACTAAGTTAGAAAACATTGGTTTCGTATATTTAATCGTAATTTTTGTACGGAGAGAGGTTAAATATGAAGTACTCAGCCAGTACCCAGCCTTACTCAGTAGAGTGGGTCGAAAAGTATAGGAAAAACCTTTTTTTTTTTCGAAATTACGTACTTTTGGCGTGGGGTGCAAAAGTTGTATTTTATGTATATTAGTTTACATGTTTTTTTTATTTGAAATCCATTCATATCTTCCGGTGCCCCAAGCGCCCCAAAAATAATTAAAAATCGAATTTTTTTATGAAAATTTAGAATTTTTTGTTTCTTTATTTATTTTTAAATTACTTCTGGCGTGGGGTGCTAAAGCTGTTTTTATGTATGTTAGTTTAGATGTTTTATTTTATTGAGATCCATTCATATCTTCCGGTGCTCCAAGCGCCCCAAAAACAGTTAAAATGGAAACTTTTACGGACATTTATAATTTTTTATGTTTATTTATTTTATTCCATTTGACACCGGATGAGAAAGTTGTGCATCGGGTGTACTACATAATTGTGTAGTTTATATATTTTTTTTATCGAAATCCATTCATATCTTCCGTTGCCCCAAGTATAGTTAAAAATTTAAATTTTTAATAAAATGCATTAAAATTTTTTAATTTACGAAAGTTGTTTACAAATTTGGCAAAGTGTTTGGTTAATAAGGTATAAACTTATAAATAATAATAATTGTAAAATAATACATGAAGTATAAATTTAAATATCAAACCATTAAATCATAAAAATTTTAAAAATAGAACTTATGTAGTGAGTTTTTTATTTCTTTTATTTTGAAGATTTACATATTCCTGAAGTTTGTTATCCTTTTTGGTATTAAAATGTTTGATATGGCTTCTTGGTTTTATTCTATTCAATATGAAACCGTGTCTATTTTCTTGTACAGATACATTTTCTGATGCCTCAGAATACTAAGTGAATGCATCTTTCAACAGCTTGGGTATGGCATGGATATTTTGACCATTCCACCGTTTTTTCTACGTTTACCATGTCCCCAATTTCCTTATAAGACACATTCAACAAAAGATAATGTTCAAAACGTCCAACTCGTTGCCAGTCAATAAGTTTATAATAATACTAGGGGGCCTACCCCCTGCGAGCTACGCACGCCAACCCCCACTCATACTTCGAGGCCTCTAAAAACATGACAGCGTGCTTTGTTTTAAAAATATTGGTAAATCTGTAATTGGGGTTCCATGCTTTTAACGTTTTAATGGGTCATTTTTTGATTATCATGGCCTCATACACAGCT
Source organism: Maratus michaelseni (assembly GCA_963931845.1). Lineage (NCBI taxonomy): Eukaryota > Metazoa > Arthropoda > Arachnida > Araneae > Salticidae > Maratus > Maratus michaelseni. Next base: position 122,004,081 of record OZ007598.1, read on the forward strand.
GACGACTGATTTCGGAATTGATAAGTAAAATCAATTACAACTTGAAAACCAGCTTGTATAAAATGGTTAGGTTTAAATTGTGGCTATCTCTCGTACTTTTATAACAACGATCTGTATTCTATTCTTCCTTTGCGTTTAAGGATGAGAAAAATTCCATCTGTTTGTGAGTAACATTAAGATCCACGGTATTAAAAAGTACTATGTTATAGATATTTTCAGCAACAGATTTTAATTTTCTCTCTATTTTAAGGCACCATCATGCATATTTTCATGTTATTTTAAATATGTAAATTATTTATTTTAATTAATATGTATATACGAATTTTCTAATAATTATTTATCATACAATATTAATTAAATATTTTGTGCATGCATGCCTGCATTTATTCGGCATCAATTGATGAGATATTTAAACAAATTTGCTATCCGCGATAATTTTACACCATGTTATGTCACTTGAATATTGTCCATAAGAAAATCGGGTACTTTTCCAGTATAGGATCCTTTGCTTTTAGACTTGGCGTATTTCGAGCTTCAAAAAGGGATAGATTCGTTAATATACATAGATTTGTTGCCAAAAGTTATGAAAACAAACCCAATGAACTTTTGGTACTTTTCTATTATAGGGGTCTTGACGCTTTTTTAAAAAGCTTGGCGCAATTCGGGCATGAGAAAGTGAGATTTGCTGCCAAATGACATAAACAGCCATGGAAACAAATTCGACGATTTTTTTGTTTATATGCGTATTTTAATTATACGTATATTATTATTGTTTTTTCTATACAAATTACTTCTGATTATATATAAAATAGGATAAATGACATTCTACGCTAAACAAATTGTATAAATATTGAAAAAATGCTTCTGTATACGAAATGACAAAGTTAATAGGTTGACAGAAAGTATGTTGCCAAATTTCCTTTTCTGCCAAGGCTATTTTCTCTGTTTCGTCAAGGCTTTGTTATTTATGTGTAAACATATAATTCATTATTAAAAAAGTAATGCTACTGAAATATTCATTTGTTTTAAACTTTAATAGCATTTCTCTAATGTATAGGGAGCATTTTTTCCTTGCTGCCAATAAAAGAGAGAAAGGAATAAATGTCATTTTACCATAATTGATGTCATATTCTCATTAAAATTGGAAAGAAAACCAAGCAGGATATTTTATTCTCCTTCCGTTCAGTTGGGCAATTATTATTTTATATATTCGTTTCAAATATCCGAATTAGTGATTTTATAAATTCGTTTAATTAAATTTTACAAAAAAATAACAAAATGATATCAATAAATAATAAGAAATAAATAAGTATTGCACTGCCGCGCAATACTTAAATTGCTATGAATTCCCCCCCCCCTTTCTTTTGCGTTTACATAAATGACGTCATTTGGACGAATGTATTCAAAATATTTTCAGTTTATAAATTAAATTAAATGCTGACAGACGATTGAATCCTGACGATTGAAATGTGATTTTTTTTCAAAATTTCCTGAAAAACATAATTTAATCACAATCTTGTCTTCATTATCGATTGAAATAAAAGATAAATTCAATTTCAATTTGAAAATGACGAATGAAAAGAAATCAATAATCCCTATCGGGATCCTTTTCAATTTTTTTCCCTTTTTTGTCACAAAAAACTGAGTAATTAGTTGCCATCATTACAGAAATGTCATTAAAATTAGAAAAAAATTAATATCTCGAAAACTAATTCCAATTTCAAAATTCTATTACCAGTTTTGACATCCGCGGATTTTTATGGACAATTGGTATTAATTTCACCATCAAGCGTTTAATATTTTATTAAAAATAGTCCTGAAACATAATCAGTCGTTTAATCAGTCGTTTCATAAAATCGTTTCATAAATTCGTTTCATAAAATCGTTTCACAAATTCGTTTCATTAGGATTTTATATATATAGGGTAGATTTTGCTTTGAAGTGTATTCTTGGTACTTCAATTCTTTAAAAATTCGTACTTCTGGTGATCCTCTATTTTCATATATAGAATACATTAGCTTTCGTATTGCTTAAGACCTGATAGGCTCTCTGATATCTGAGAGCATTGACAACAACAAATTTTCAGTATGACAAAAGAAGCTATTTCGTTGAACAACAGCTTCTACTATCTTTCTTAGATTGGATTTCAAATATCTAGAAAATGTGATAAGTTTCCAAATATGCCACCTTCCTTCTGTTATGGAGGGCTTTGTTTTGATATGGAGCCACACAGGTGTATACCTTCATAATATATGTTGTAAAAATAAGATTCTCAGATGGATTTTCTGTGGCCACATACAACCTTAAATTTCTGACTGCATTTGTTAGCCATCTTGAGTGAACAACTTGACAAGGTTTTTTATAATGCGAAGTCAGAACCACATTCACCACGCGATATTGCTATGCAAAAATCATATAAATATTGCTGATCATTGCTGAGAACCATTCTATCTACGTTATCTGGCATATTCCCCACACTTATTGAAGAAAAGGAAGCTATATGTAGCTCCTGGCAGGTTTTGATTGCTGTACCAATTAGCCCATTTAAAGAATTTAGTTGCACCATCTAAAGAATTTAGTAAATGTCGTAAAGGAAACTCATTTGTATGAAGCAAAAAATGCACCGCTGTAAGGGTCTATTGAATTCCAGCTCCATTAGGTGAATAACTCCTCCTTTGTGCCCAATATTTACATTTGTTCCGTCACATCCAATTACTGTAAGCCTATTTAACTGTATGTCATTTGATAAAAAAAATTATTATTGCTTCTTTTGGGTTCAGTTTCTTCTGTTCTAACTGTAACGTGGGTAATATACAGAAATTCAGGTTCTTTTACACGAGTTTAATGTTCCCACTTTGTGGTTTTCGTGCAGTACATTGCGCCCTTCATCACTTGCACTTTTGTGTTGTCTTTTCTCACATCAAAATATAATCAGGTTAAAATAGACAAAGACACTGCTAAATTGCTCGTCTCTGCCCTTAAATTTCGAACCTTTGTACGCTGTCGACAAATTTTGATGCGATCTACAACATTCGAAGTCTCTCTTTTGTGTATACAATTCCAATATCTTGTAAAACAGCACCGGCAATTGAAGCATCTGACCGGCAATTGTCTATCCGAACTTTCATAAATAACAATATAGTATAAAAAATAATTTTATACTTTTAATAATAAACGATATACGATTTTTCATCGTGTGGCTTTACTTTTTATGCTATACAATTTATCATTTAACTCTTTATTTTTACTTATAATTTTTAGTTCAAAATTTGCATAAAAGTCGATTTTCTGAAAATATTTAAGTGTCTTGGGGTACCGGAAGAATTTATCGAATGTGAATTTTTTTTTCATGTATGCTAGTATGCTTAAAAGACAACTTTCGACCCTGAACCAAAATAATTTAAAGAAAAAAAATAAAAAACAACAAAATTATTAATTTTCATAACACTTTCAATTTTTAACTATTTTGAGAGAGCTTGGCCGGAATATATGAATGGATTTCAATAAAAAAAAATATGTAAAGTAATATGAATAAAAGACAACTTTTGCACTCCGTGCCAAAAGTAATTAAAAAAATTAAATTATAAATTTTCATAAAAATTTCAATTTTTAACTATTTTTGGGGCGCCTGGGGCATCGGAAGATATGAATGGATTTCAATTAAAAAAAACAGATGTAAACTAATGTACATAAAAGGCAACTTTTGCACCCAGCGCCGATTCTATTATTCACATTTCGATTTTTCGATCCACCCTATTACTCAGCCAGCAATTATGTTTCTTTAATTACTATCATTTTAATTAATTACAGCAGTTACTGGTACTTTCTTTTTATTTCATTTCTTAGAAAAGTTATATTTAACACTGGCATGACAAATAAATAATTTTTCTTCTCTTTTCACTTTAAAAAAATTTAAATTAAAAGAAAAAAACACTGTTCGTATGCATAGTCGTCTTAGTTATCTCTATGTAAAATATAAAGTTTCTAGGCAGACCGGTTAAGAGAAATATTAGTAAAAATATAATTCTTGAAAATTTTCTTCCCATTTCAGCCATTTCAAATTTGAATTTTTAAAAAAACTATTACGTCTTATTAGAAACATGTACGTGAAATTTACACTTTCAACCCCCTATAGTTTGGGAGTAATGAAGATTATAAAGCGTTTTCCAATCCTTTCAATCCTTTTCAATCTCGAATATTTTAAAAAATGCTCTTAGAGAGTACCTACATCTTAAAAGTAACCACCATGTCAAAATTCACGTTTTTTAACAACAACACGTTCCAAGAAATTCTGTTTTTAGACAGTTTTTCGCTCTTGAGTAAATACAGCTCACAGTTTAATATAACTTTTTGTTAAAGGAAGATTGATATTGTTATTATCCTGAGAGGAAAATATTAAATCCATTCAGTAGTTCAAAAGTAAACGTTATTTTAGTACGTTTTACACTCATTTATCAATTATATTTTTAGAAATTTTAGAAATTATTCTGAACGAGCTTTTACGTCTTAAAAAAGTAACTACCATATAAAATTCCATGTTTCTAATATTAGCAATTCCAAGTAAAAAGTAATTTAGAACATTTCTAGAACATTATCGCTCATTTGAATAATTTAAATTTCGCTTTATTTAGCACCGCTCATAGCGAGCGTTTACAACTTAAAAGTAATAACCATTTCAAATTTCATGTTTCTAGTCTCAACATATTAAAAAAAAATCATAATTTTAGAACATTTGCAACTTTTGTACCTCTTTGAGGCAACCAGTGTTATCCGGGAAAACATTTTGAAATCAGTTTAGTATTTCAAAATTAGTCGCGATTTTAGAACTTTTACCGATCGTTTAACTCTTTTAAATTTAAATATTTTTAAAAATGTTATGTCAGAGCAACGTGTTAAAAGTAACACCCATGTCAAAATTCAAGCTCTAAGAATGCCAGATAAATTTATAATGTCTTTAGAATGTTTTCCGCTCATTTCACCCTTTTAAAATTCGAATTTTTTAGAAGACATGCTTAGCGAGTTCTAACATGCTAAATGTATTTCACCATTTCAGCTTTCTAACCTCAATACAACTCTAACGTAACCTCTTCCAATTTACCGGAGATCCGAAAGCTTTCTTTATGTTTAGGAATCTCCGAAACCACTACATTTTGGAGATGTTAAAGAAACATTTATACGTTTTCTTTGCTACCACTGATATTCGGAAACATTTACAAATAGCTCTTATGGTGTATTAATTAATTTTCTTAAGCAGGAATGTTTTTGGATGCTATCCATTCTCAAGTAAAGATTTTTATGTTCGACAAAGAGGATAAATTAACAGTATTAACATTAAAAATATATTGTTGCGCTTTCTTTTATAAATTCAGTTACGCAGATGAAAAAAGAGTACACATGGAGTGCATGGGAATACATGGGAGTACATGGGAAGTAGAGTTCATGAGAATAGAGTACATGGGAATGTATAACATCCTAAAAACCGATATTCATGTTTCGAAAAACTGATTAATACGCTACAAAAATTACTCGGAAACGTTTCCGAAAATCTGTGGCAGCAAAAGAAACTTTCTCTTTAAAATGATTCTTTAAATCTCGAAAATATATTGCTTTGTGAGATTTCTAAAGGTTAAGAACGCTTTTTGGAATCATGTGTAACTCGGTTGTATTTTTACTTACCCATCATACGTAGTAAGGGTAAGTTTTGCATTCATTTTAACAATATAAAAATATCATTTTTGACGGATTTACATGTTTTAGACACTGGAGATTCCGAAAGACATATTTTCAGAACAAAAACAGTGCCGCCCGTCTGTCTGTGTGTCTGTAAACGCTCTATCTCCCGAACAAATTGAGATAGAGACTTAAAATTCAGTATGTATTTAGTATGTAATAATGGGAAGAAGCCTATTGAATTTCAGTAACCTCGATTATCCGGAACTATTTTTTTCGGACTCTCGAAATATTCGTTCTGATAAAAGGTATATAAATTTTTTCAAAATTGTTCATTTTAAGGAGTGCATATACAAGACAATAAAAACACATAAATTTTGCATAAAGAATGAAGTCGATCGGATAATTAGTTGCTGAGGTATTTGTAATCCTATTTTCTATACTCTTCGATTTTTCACGACACTGTATTTCATTCAAATTTCAATTCAAAGATATATTTTGATTGGAAATGAGACGCTTAATCCGACGCATTAAACTGATAGTTAATAGGATTATGATTTTTGGAGTTATAAGGATGTTTCTTCTACGCAATTCAGTAATAGAGCATTTAAAGCGAGGCTAACGAAAACGAAAGGCTACCGCGGTGCTTTACGCGTATCTTTTTTTACAGACCGCCGGAGTCACGTGATGCCCGAATGCACCAATGCAGGTGTACGAAAAGAGCACACGTCACTCTAGCGGTCTACAAAAAAAGATAAGTGGAATGCACCGCGGTAGCCTGTCTTTTTCGTTAGCCTCGCAAGTCACGTGATGCCCGAATGCACCAATGCAGGTGTACGAAAAGAGCACACGTCACTCTAGAGGTCTACAAAAAAAGATAAGTGGAATGCACCGCGCTAGCCTGTCTTTTTCGTTAGCCTCGCCCGCTAGAGTGACGTGTGCTCTTTTCGTACACCTGCATTGGTGCATTCCGGCATCACGTGACTCCGGCGGTCTGTAACAAAAGATACGCGTAAAGCACCGCGGTAGCCTGTCTTTTTCGTTATCCTCGATTTAAAGTTTATGACGTCATCAAGCCACGATTTTATTCGAATTGCAATGCATTTTATAAATAGTTTACACATGTTTTATTTTCATATTTTATATTATTCATATCCATGATGGGTAAGTATTATGGTGGCTCCCGACGGCTAGTTTCGTTCGTGGTTATATTATATTTCCGTAGATAAAAATATATTTGGGACAAATAATTCTTAAGCTAGTTCTTGTCTTGTTTAAGATTTTATAAAATATAATGTAATATCTTTTGAGTTACCAACGATTCGGAAAATAATTTCTTTATCTTGAGAAACCTCAGAAACCTATAAATTTCCGATATTTAAAGAAGCATTTGTAAAACAAAAGTATTTTTTGTTGTATGTAATTTTCGGAAAGGTTTCCAAGTACTGTTTATAGTGTATTAATCAGTTTTTTTAAACTGAAATATCAATTATCACGGAAACATTTTAATGTTCAGCAAATACGATAAATTAACAGCATTAACATTAACATTAAAATTAACATTATTTTGTTACTCTTGCATGTATGAGTTTTGTTGCCCAGCTGAAAATGTTTAACTGAAAATTGATAGCATCGGAAAAAACAGTATTATTTGTAGAGAAAATTGGTTAATACAATATGAAACCTACTAGTAAACGTTTCCGTTTATTGTGTACAGTAAAAGAAAATTTTGTTTCAGAAATGCTTTTCTTAACCTTCCTACTAAGAATGGGTCGAATAGGCCTATTTCTACAATGTATGTCATTCGATTCGAACCAGAAATTTTTTCTTTAATTAAGTTAAATAAAGACCAAAAATATTTAAGTTAAATAAAGGCTAAAAAGAGTTAAATTAAATAAATACAAAAAAGAGTTAAGTTAAATAAAGACCAAAAAGAGTTATGTTAAATAAAGGTCAAAAAGAGTTAAATTAAATAAAGACAAAAAAGAGTTAAGTTAAAGACCAAAAAGAGTTAAGTAAAATAAATATCTTTAAAAGTTTTAAATTAAAGTTCTTAAATATATAGAAAAATATTCTAAAATTGAACAAAATTCACCTTTGTGTATCAATTAAAATATGAAACCATTAAAATGGATCACAATGTGTGTAATTACTAAAATAGGTGTAAAAATAAAAAGGTTCTAAAACATTAAAACCATTTTAAGATGTTAAAAACATCCATCGGAGTCCCGAGCGCTTTCGACCAGAACCTGGCCATTATCAAAGGGTGGAAATGAGATAAAAATTCTCAAAAATTTTCTCTCATTTCCACCTTTTGATAATTTTTTTAACATCTTTTGTTTTTAACATCTTAAAATGATTTTAATGTTTTAGAACCTTTTTATTTGTACACCTATTTTAGTAATTACACAAATTGTAATCCATTTTAATGGTTTCATATTTTGATTAAATTTCTTGCGTGTAATGTTTTCATTTAAGGTTTAGTAAATTTTCGAGAGCACAAAAAGTTTAAATATCGGATATCTGATAGTTTCAGATGTTATAAAGGAAAAGGAACGCTTTTACGAATCTCGGGTGACTCGAAGAGACTTTATAATACGTTCGTAAACCTTAAAATAAAGATACTAGCTTAGATTAAAAAACAATTGTCTTTTTTTTTACAACGCAATAAATGTAGAGTCATTTCCTCTTGTTAGAAATCCAAAAGCTGGGAAAACCAAGCTACGCTCGGTTAAAATTAGCTTTGTGTTCAATATAACAATATACATACTGTTCTAAAGTACCAGAATTGTGCTTTCTGTTGTATTGTGAATTATTGGTTGAATCATTTATCTAGGCTCCTATTGGGAATTTCTTAATAATTCCTTCAGTCCTGAAAACTAATTTTTTCACCAAAAGTCGTCAACATTTCGACAAATATCACCAAAATAGGTGATATTATTTCATTTGGTGACAAGCATACGTTTTGGCACTGGTAATCTTGAAAGTAAATTTTCCCGCAAAATTTCGCCCATGTTGCTCACTTTGCGACTTCATTTATTGTCAACTGTTCAACAACTTAATAACTGTTTCAACCTTCATTCCCATTGAAATGCTTTGATCACGCAGTGACCCCAAAAGGACCCACTAATCAAATTTTCTCGAATATGTGACTTAGCACAATCGTCTCGTAGTCCTGTACGGTTGCCTACAAAATTTAGTCAAAATCGTTACAGCAGTTTTTATAGAAAAAAGTTGCTTGACCCGTAGTGACCCAAAAAAAAAATTTATCTAAATTTAAATATGTGACTTAACCAAATGGTCTTCTCGCAATCAAAATGGTAAGACACAAAATTTCAGCCCTTCTTTACATAAAATTACCTTGACCTTGAACCATAGTGATTCAAAATGACCCACTAATCCAATTTTCTCGGACATGTGACCTAGCCCAATGGTCTTCTCGGGCTCAAAAACGGTAGAATAAAAAAATAAGTTAAAATCGTTTCAGCCATTTTTTTCATAAAATTAGCTTTACCCTGACCCATAGTGATCCAAAATGACCCATTAATTCAATTTTATCGATTTTGTGAGCTAGCTCAATGGTCTTCTCGTGCCCGAAAACGATATAATACAAAATTTAGTCAAAATCGTCACAACTATTTTTAGATCAAATTAGCTTGACCCGTAGCGACCCAAAAATGACTCACTAATATAATTTTCTCGAATATGTAACTTCGCCAAATGGTCTTCTCGTGCTCGAAAACGTTAGGATAAAAAATTTCTTAAAAATCGTTTAAACCGTTTTTTACATAAAATTAGTTTGACCCTGACCTATAGCGATCCAAAAAGACCCACTAATTGGATTTTCTCGAATATGAGACCTAGCCCAATGGTCTCCTCGTGATCGAAAACGATAAAACACAAAATTTAGTCAAACTCGTTAGAGTCGTTTTTTAGATAAAATTAGCTTGACCTGTAGTGACCAAAAATTTATTAATCTAATTTTCTCGAACATGTGACCCAGCCCAATGGACTTCTTGTTCCCGGAAATGATATGATACAAAATTTAGTCAAAATCGTTACAACTATTTTTAGATAAAATTAGCTTGACCCGTAGTGATTCAAAAATTACCCACTAATCAAATTTTCTCGAACATGTGACTTCACCAGTTAGACTTTACGTGCCCTTAAACGGTAGGATATAAAATTTAGTCAAAATCGCTTGAGCCGTTTTTTAGATATAATTAGCTTCACCCTTACCCATAGTGACGCAAAATGACCCACAAATCAAATTTTCTCGAACATGTGACCTAGCCCAATGGTTTTCCTGTACCCGAAAACGATGATACTAAATTTAGTGAAAATCATTAGAGCCGTTTTTAGGTAAAATTAGTTTGACCCGTAGTGACCCAAAATTGACCCACTAATGGAATTGCAACCACCAGTCTGACTTATATCACTCAGATTGTTTCTACAAAAAATATTCCGTTAAATGAGCTTGTTACGGAAGTACTTATTTCTATACATTGAATTGCTTCAAAGTTTGCATTTTTTAACCTGACTTATGTTACTCAGATTGTTTCTAAAAAAAATATTCCATTAAATCAGCTTGTTACGGCTATAATAGAGAACTTGTGGTTGTGTTCTGTAAAGTCGCCAATGAGGCCAATAAACATAAATTATTGCTTGATGAGATCAGGCTTTTAAATAAGACACACACGTACTTATTTCTATACATTGAATTGCTTCAAAGTTTGCATTTTATAACCTGACTGGCTCGTTACGGCTATAATAGAGAACTTGTGATTGTGTTCTGTAAAGTCGCCAATGAGGACAATAAACATAAATTATTGCTTGATGAGATCAGGCTTTTAAATAAGACACACACGTACTTATTTCTATACATTGAATTGCTTCAAAGTTTGCATTTTATAGCCTGACTTATATCACTCAGATTGTTTCTACAAAAAATATTCCATTAAATCAGCTTGTTACGGCTGTAATAGAGAACTTGTGGTTGTGTTCTGTAAAGTCGCCAATGAGGCCAATGAACATAAATTATTGCTTGATGAGATCAGGCTTTTAAATAAGACACACAAGTACTTATTTCTATACATTGAATAGCTTCAAAGTTTGCATTTTTTTAACCTGACTTATATTGCTCAGATTGTTTCTACAAAAAATATTTCATTAAATCAGCTTGTTACTGCTATAATATAGAACTTGTGGTTGTGTTCTGTAAAGTCACCAATGAGGCCAATAAACATAAATTATTGCTTAATGAGATCAGGCTTTTAAATAAAGCACACAAGTACTTATTTCTATACATTGAATTCCATTAAAGCAGCTCATTACGGCTATAATCTAGAACTTGTGGTTATGTTAAATCTGTATAACTTATACTTACTGTTCAGACTTTTTTAGACCTAAAACGTTTTTGCAAGTATTTGTTCATAAGTTGTTTCCCAGTTATTTGTGAAATAACTAAATTTATTCATATCGAAAATTTAAAAAGATAAAATGATACAAATAATCATAAATTATTACTTGATGAGATAATTTTTTTTAAAGTAAGACATACGAGCAGTTAGATTTCTCTTTGAATTCTAGAAGCTTTGCATTTTACAACCGGCTCATCATTTCAATAGCATTGTTCCTTAAAAAATATTATCGCACCCACGTAAATTTTGCCCAGAAGACATAGCTGAGCCAACTTTACACATAAAACATTTTAGTCAATTATTTAATTGAATTTCTTAAATTATAAGCATCTGCGTAATTATGTAACCAAATTTTAAGACATTTTGTGACCTTTTTCATTTACATATTATCAATAATATCAACTCATGAATGTCATTTATTCATGCTGCATTATTGAACGAAAAAGATTTTCATTATTCTGGTTTGTATTAAAACTGAGTGCATTTAAATACAGTAATGTTTCTTATCGATATGTTTAAATATATAGAAAATCGACTGTGAAACTCTAAACATTATGTAATTTTTTTTTTTAATTTTAACATTCCTTATGTTATAGTAAAACTCTTAGGCGCAATTATAAATATCTAAAAACTTCTTAATTGGCTATCGGTAAATTATTTTTTTTAAATACTGCTAACCATTGAAGAAATTCTATCATTATCTATTTCTTGCAATGTTCAAATTTTCAGTAAATATATATATGGAACATTGAAGATTGAGAACAAGCGGGTATTTCTGGGGTATGCAGAGATGCATTTTGTGAATCCAACGAGAGGATATTTTTTTATTTGGAATTCCTATTAAACTATTCATAACAGTACTACGGATATTTATGCGTTTTATTAAATTTGATGTACAGCTTATAGACAACGAAGAGGGTTATATTTAACCCCCACGTTTCCGGTGTATCCTCGTTACTACATGCTCCGCATTTGCTTTTTCTGCGATTGTTTGGGTGCATAAAAATACAAATAAATGTATAACGAAGCTGAAATCTATCTAAAACAAATCGTTAAAATTGTCAGAGACAAAATAAGGGCACTTTTAAGCATTTTTCAAAGATAAACGCACGATAAAGAACCATAGAGGAGTCATATGATGTCATAAGAATTCTTTTAGATTTCGTTGTTTGCGCAGAAAATGTCATAAAACAGTCTTCGTTGCACGATTCGGAGCAAACAAACTTGAATAAGCAATCTGGTAATGAATAACAATAGAAAAAAAAGAGTCTGTATTTCTTTTTTTATTGAAAAGAAGTTTACTAAACTACTGGCACCGGAAAAATAATAAGAAATATTTCTATTTATAATAATTAAAAATACTTTTTACTGCTTTTATTTTGTACTATTCTTATAATCGACCTACTTAATTATTTTTCTCAGGCGATTAGATAGTTCCCAATATAAAGCATAATATGACTTCTTGTACGAAAAGCAGCGTATATTATTATTGATGTTAAATCTTATATTTTTACATCCTGTGATATAGTTCTGTTTTCTCGACCTTTAATCAGAACTTGATCCTTAATCACTGTATTGCTCTATAAAATCACTTTAATTACATTACGTATTACCATAATTTTAATATATATTTAATAAATGATTAATTTCCTAAATAATAGTTTAATTTATTTTTTTCTTTTAAGATGTTTTCATTATTACCAAATTCTCAGCGACATGAAGTAATTAATTATATACGCATTTGGAAAATCAAACAGATACACAAAGTGAACTTTAAAGAAGAGATGGTGAGGTTTGAAAATTAATCTCCCAATATTAATAAAAAGTAACCACCGCCGCTGTCAATGAATTTTTTGTGCCTTGAGGTCTTTCTCAGCTAATATTCAGAAAATTATTGCATATAAAAATATGAAAATTGGTAGAATTTTTCGATAAACACGCTGAAACAGACAGTTTTTAAATCGAAGAATTATTTTAAGAAATATTTAATATTAAAGTCGGTCAAAATAGTTCTTATAAAAAAGTTTTATAGAAACAAAATACATGCATCGGAATTTAATAATACACTGGCTTCCAAAAGTTAAGATACAACAGGTTTTTTGACGCACACTATAATTGGTAGAATTTTTCGATAAACACGCTGAAACAGACAGTTTTTAAATCGAAGAATTATTTTAAGAAATATTTAATATTAAAGTCGGTCAAAATAGTTCTTATAAAAAAGTTTTATAGAAACAAAATAAATGCATCGGAATTTAATAATACACTGGCTTCCAAAAGTTAAGATACAACAGGTTTTTTGACGCACACTATTAAAAGAATGAAAATAAAGGTAAAAAATATGGTTTATATGAATGGTCATAATAACTTCAATAATATCTTAAGAAGAAATTATGCCCATCTCAATTATTTTAATGTATTGGATACATATATGTTTGTCAGGAGGAAGTAAGAATATCCCACTTTGGGAATTTGAGTGAAATATTTTTTATGGTTGATGATCTTGAATTGTTGGCACTAAAATAGTGTTGTCCATGTCTAGGAGATGTCATTTACTTTATTCGTTAAGATGGAAGTCATCTGATGGATGGAAATGGGGTTATCAGAAGTTGGTGCTGCTGGACGTCTTAATGTGTCTCGTAGTGTGGTCCAAAGGCTCTGAGATCAATTTGAATCCAAACATTCTGTATCAAGAAGACTTGTTCTAGACCGCTCATGGGTTACAACCCTTTTACAAGATCGCTTTATAGCTCTTTTGGCCCGAAGGAGGAGCATCACTACTGTGACTCAGCTCATTTCAGATCATCGTAAATCAACAGGGATGACAATACCTTCGATTACGATGCATAGACGTCTTCACAATTAAAGACTTTATGAAAGATGACCCGTTGTGTGTGGCCTTCTTAATCGACAACACAGAAGTGCCCGTTTATGTTGGCCAAGAGAGCACATTACCTGGAACACACAACAATGGAATTCCATACTGTTCACAGATGAGTCCCGGTTTGCTTTGGAGAGTGATTCAGTTCGAGTGCTGATCTGCAGGGAACAAGGCATCAGATTCTACCTATGCAACATTGTTGAAAGACAGTTATATAGGAGGTGGAATCATGGTTTGGGCTGAAATCTCTTTTTTTCGTCACAGTAACTTCCATGTGTGGCATGGAAGAATTCTAACTGATATTAAATATCGGGACGAGATCCTTGCTCCGTTTGTCACACCGTATGGTGGTGCTATTGGTGATGAATTAATCTCAATGGTTGATAATACCCGATCAAATTGAGCTAGAGTCGTGGATGAATATCTAGAGAATCAAGGTTTGTAGCGAATGCAATGGCCAGCACAATCTTCGAGCCTTGATCGTATAGAGCAATTTTGGGAGTATCTCAGCAGACAGGTGGCTGCCGTAAGTCCTCCTCCAAAGTCGTTAAATGAGCAGGACCAAGCGTTGCTCTATGAGTTCTTTCACTTTCTAGTGTCCGGCAACTTAACTGACAGTATGGAAAGTCGATGCCACGAAGGCATTACGGCTAAGATGCTTTACACTCACGCAGAAACAAAAAATAATTGGTTGAAAAAAAGGAAAAAAGTCGCCAAATTTCGCGAAATGTCTCGAAAATCGCGCCAATTAAAAAGTCGCCAAACTTATGTTTACATGTTTGCGTGAGTGTAAAGCATCCGTTCCGGCATTACAAGTAGGGCCGGACACCTACCTTAATAAAATCCATTAATTTAACTTTTTTTTCAAAAAAAACTGCTATTTATTTTTTATCAAACCGTCTACTTTTGCAAAAAATGCAATTTTTTATTTGTAAATCATGCTTGGTTTTAAAATTAAGTAACTTTCGATAAATAACTGGTTAAATCACAACTCTTCTTAATTTCATGTTTTTATCTTCATTTGTTTTCAAATTAGATACAAAAGACTGGTTGTACCTTAACTAGGCCAGTGTATTTTGAAAGGATGTAGTCATAGCTGCCAACTTTTATGATTTTTTCCTACCATTAAAATTTTATAGTAAATTTAAGGTTATTAAATCACCGAAATCACATGTTTCAATAAGGCAAAAATTTCTATTAATTTTTAGTGGTAACAAAAAAGAGTAAAATTTGGCTGCTATTTATATAGTTGATAAGCTTGCAGGGGACAGTGGGTAATTAGTTTTTTAATTTGACTAATTTTTTGAGGGTTTTTTTTTCAATTTTTTATTCAAACTTTCATCAGTTTAAGGGCGTATTCAAATCCAAACTTCTTATTTTGAGACACATTTGTACATTCATTTTTGCTCTAAAATGCATCCAATTGGCAGGTTCTCTTATTCAGAAACTTTATAATGTCCGTATTGTCTCGAATTTTTGATAAATGCATAATATATTTCAAAAAATGCTGTCAAAGTGCACATTTTGAACCGAATTCCCCGAAGCGATAGCGCTGGTCACAAAAAAAATGATAGTACTATAAAAATAATTGTCTGTAAATCAATTTTTAATTAATTGAACGAAAAATATAAACATGGGGACCTTATAAATGTATTTATAAATCACGCCGCCAAGTTTCCTGTTGTTACTTTTAAAAATGAGTCTGAAAATGTGTCTCAAAATTTTGAGTTGTTGAGCGTGGAAAAATATTTTTTTTTTAATACCGCCTTAATTGAGGTTTATTTCATATTTCGAAAAAGACATCTATTTAAATAGTTGCCAATTTGTAAAATAGGGCACATAATAATATCCCCTTTCAATTAAAAAATGTATTTACATATGACTATTAAAAACAGTTGACTTTGAGAAACTTTGAAATAATGATTAAATGAACACGTGTTAAAAGCAGTAAATGGAAAAAATTGCGTCATAAAAAATGTACTTGTGGGTGAATATTAAAAATAGAAATAAAACTTGAAAATAATAATTAATTAAATTATTGCGCGTTAAAAGGGAAAACTTACGTCATATTTAAAATGCTCAAATAACAATATTTCCAAACATTTTGAATTTAAAAATATATTTACACGAGATATTAATTTATTCCGACAAAATCTTTTACCTATTGTTACAAATTTTAAAACAGCGTAAATAATAAAATTTCCCTTCAATTAAAACTATATTTTTACATTTAATAATAGGAAGAAAACTTTTTTCAAAATTACGTCATATTGGAAACGATACATTTAAAACGTCTTACTGAAAACAATTTTCTTATGCCATCTTTATGAAATTTCCTGATGCAGCGACATTGTTTACTCAGTACACTTACACTAGATTAATTTTTAACACAATTATTTCAAATTGGTAAATAAATCATACGAGTTGTAATTTTCCAACTGGACGAAAAAGATTTTTCATCCAGTTTCTCATCCAGACCAAACATTTTTCATCCAGTTGGAAAATTACAACTCGTACGATTTATTTACCAATTTGAAATAATTGTGTTAAAAATTAATCTAGTGTAATCACGTATCTAGCTTTAACTGAGTTCCATTACCTTTGATCTATTCTGTTGAGCTGAATAAAAATATCAGACCAGATGCTATGATCAATAAGGTTAACTGGATGAATTATGCCCTCCAGATTCGACCGGGATAGCTCAGTTGCAGAGTTTATCTATATCTTTGGGCGGCTTCAGCCAAGAGATCCCAGTTTCGAACCCTGGCCCGGACATTTTTCGTCCAAATGGAAAATTACAACTAGTACACTTACTTATTTTACACAAGTTGATTTTCAGAAGTTTAATTGATATTATTTAATTAATCACGAAAACTGTTATTATCTGTTTCGACAGCAGTTGATTTGGCCTTAAAATCAATCAGTCAAACGAAAATGAATGGAAATCCGATTATAGGAGATCGCCACTGGTCTTTTAAATATAATTCAATCTCCCGTAATCATTTTAGAGTCTATCACATTAGCGTGATCTCTTTTTTTAGAATTTGCGGTGTCAGAACGGGGGTTAGTGAGCGTAGCTCGTAGGGCGAAGAGCACGATAGTAAAATAAGATAAAGCTATTATATGCTCATGTCTGTATCTATATCTTTCAAATGCTACTTCACGAATTCTAATTTTTTTAATTGTTATTCGAGTTATTTTATTGTTTTTCTTTTTCTTTTCAGCATTTTTGCACAATTCTCTTTTTTGACAATACGTTGTGGTTTAGCTGCTGCTAGCAAAAATCAGGTCACCCATTTCATTTTAATCTAATAATCAAAACTTTCCTCGCACTAATCGAGGGAGCATCTAATAACTACTTACCGGACAAACTGAAACGGAACAAAACCAGAAAAACCTGCATAAATTTTGATAAATAATGAATACTAATATCAATGTATAACCGCTCATCTTAAAAAAATAAAATAAAATAAAGCCTTAAAAGCAGATGTAGCTATAAGTTAAGTTTTATACAAAATTTCTATTATGAACTCATGATTGAAACAATTAGTCCAATAATTGTTAAAGTTACTTTATATATTATTATTCTTATTATTAAGAAATTTCTGAATCCCTAATATCCAATAACACAGGAAATTGAATATATTTAATATGGTATCAGATACATCCTATTTTATCTTTAAACCATCTTAAAATAAATTTCACCTTCAAAGTAAACTTATAAACATAACTTGATAACATTTAATTACAGAGGAACTTCGAGTGTTATGGAATACTGTTTACATTTGGGGCAATACAACATCCCGATATTGTTTAAACCAAGTACAATTTTAAAGTTCAACTATCTGCGATTAGTTTTATACACAAAAATTATTTTAAAAAATTTCATCACTTGCAAATAAATAATAGGGGAAGGTGGCCAACAATGATCCTAACGGGCAAAACGATCCACATATATTTTCTTCCAGACAGGCTTAGTAAAATAAAATAAAAATAAAAATAATTAAATTTTATTTTTTGCGGCAGCGCAACGAAAATGAATTTATTGAAAAGCAATAGTTTTCCTTCTTTTTTTAAAGCTGTAAAAGAAAAAAACCGCTATAGTGAAAAATCTTTAAAAGAAAGATATAAAAATAAATTATAATAAAAAAAGAAGCAAAATTACTTCATTTGAGGTAGCGCAAAGCATTTAAAAAATCCTTAAATTAACGCAATCAAGTTGTATTGACTTAGTGATTGTGGACCGGGTCTTTTTTTTTTTTTTTTTTTTTTTTTTTTTTTTCTATACCGAAAAAGACTTGTGTCTAGGGTAGCTAAGTAAAATGCAAAAACAAAATAAATAAAATTTTACTGCTGGTGGTAGCGCAAAAGGCCTAAAATTGGAGAAAATTTGGCCTAAAACTCGCGTTTTTCTCTCAAATTTTAGGCCTTTCGCGCTACCACCAGAAGTAAAATTTTATTTATTTTGTTTTTGAATTTTACTTAGCTACCTTACAAGTCTTTTTCGGTATAGCGAATCAAAAAAGAAAAAAAGACCCGGCCCACAATCCGGCCAACATTCACTGAGGGAATACAACTTGATCGCATTAATTTAAGGATTTTTTAAATGCTTTGCGCTACCTCAAATGAAGTAATTTTGCTTCGTTTTTTATTATAATGTATTTTTATATCTTTCTTTTAAAGATTTTTCACTATAGCGGTTTTTTTTTTCTTTTACAGTTTTAAAAAAAGAAGGAAAAGTATTACTTTTCAATAAATTCATTTGCGTTGCGCTGCCTTAAAAAATAAAATTTAATTATTTTTTTTTTTTTTACTAAGCAACCCTAAAGCTAAGTTTTCGAATAGAAATATGAGTTATAGTGAATGAAAAAAAAAAGTCTTTTCGGCCCACCCTAATGGACATACTCAGAACTGAGCACTGAGCACATTCCGGTAAGTTCATAAACATTTTTGAAACATTGACCTACTCAAAAATGATTAGAATCCGTTCAAACTCATTTTTGAAACATGGAAATACTCATAAATGAGCACATAGAAGTCAGTTCATACACATTTTTGAAACATGGACATACTCAAATATGAACGCATGATGTTTTAGTCTTGAGTGTGTGAATTTTTTCAGAAATGAATATATACATGTTTCAAACTTGGGTAACTTGATTCGGAGCCATTTTGACTATGCGACATATTCAAATTTGAGTATTTTTTGCTCAATTTTGAAAATGTCGTTTTTAGAGTGCATGCGCAAACTCGATCGTCGGGACAATTGTAACTCGTTCATTAGCGTTCAATGAGGATTTTCAATAAATATCTCGGCTAATTATCAAACAATGAAAAATCTTAGCCTCGGGTGCTTTCGAACCTGTCGACATCTATACTCACAGTAAAATGAACAATCTTTCATTTATTAAAAGAGACACAAGGTATGCATAATTATTTTCAGTTCGCATACAACATCGTTTAAAATATTATTTATATTTTAGAGAGAAATTAACAATTACGCAAAGTAGTCTTTTGTAGTCAAATCTTTTGCACCAATTGACGTCTTCTACAATTTTTATACTCTACTGATTTTATAACTGTTCATAAGCAATTACTTGCTTCATTTACGTGCATTCAGTTTGATGAACTAAGTGTCGCTTGTTTTGTGGTGTTTTCGCTGATTACAAAATGTCTGATTTTCCACGAAATTATTCGGATAGATTTCAGCACTATTGTTAAACAGATTTGAAGTCTAGACAGATTGCCTTATACGTTAATCATGGTAATGTAGTTTTATTTTTAGGGGGAAGGGGAGCCTTGTATTATTTTGTATGGCATAAACTTGCATTCTGCTCGTTCATCACAAGATGAAGTATTAAACGAAACATTATTTAGAACTTAAATGAAGAAAATTAATTGCGCAACAATTTAAAAAATAACTTGTATTCATATACCATTTTCTTCGTATTTAAAATGATTTTAATAAACTTTTTTATAGTTTTTGCAGTAGCTCGATTATAAGTTCATAAATTGGAAAAAAACAAAACTAAAGAAGAAAGTAAATTCATGCGTCGCGCATACAATATAAAACACTTTCAAACACTTGCAGAATACTGTAACAAAACTTCACTGTTTCAAAAAGGTAAAAGAAGATATATAAAAATCTAAGATATATAAACTTAGAATACACACCAAAGATGAGTTTCCAATTTTAGAAATTAATGCCCACAGTAGAAAAGGTATTCGAATTCTTTTGAGCAGCCGTGTATATGATACCTAGATTTGTTATACTCCTAAAAATTTCAGCTATAAAACGCAAAGCATATTTTTTCAGCATTTATTGCCATTATATGGATACTTGAAATGTTTTATACAACCGAGCATAAGATCTACAGGTATTTATACTCACTACATATTCAGCTAAAACCTAATTTACAGGGTGATTATAATTAAAGTCCCACTTTCAAACTGCTGTAAAAAAGGAACCACTTGTCAGAATGACTTCAAATTTCAACTGAATATACTGGAAGAAATGGGAAACGGTATGGCAATAAAAAAGTTCTAAAGTGTATCAATAGATGGCGCTGTAAGCGGTATACTATGCAAATTAAAAGACAGTCATGCGCAATTAAAAACCGAAATATTATGTGCTTTTTATGCGGTTTTTGGCCCAAGAACAATTAAAAACCTATTATAACATCCAATGTGGTACGCCCTTGCCGTGGTGGATGGACTTTCCACTAACTGTACCTCAATTGTTGACTGATTTGGAAATCCTTTTTTCAATCAAACAACCCAAACACTCATCTACATTGAACAGTACGTTTGGTTTATTGTGCAACTCATGCCAAAGCCGTCGTATTTCGATTAAACATTGTAGCCGAATTCACTTTCGTTATGCCGCTTACAGCGCCATCTATTGATACACTTTGGAACTTTTCTTTCTTATGCCATACCGTTTCCCCCTTTTCCAGTATATTCAATTCAAATTTGAAGTCATTCTGACCAGTGATTCCTTTTATACAGCATTTTGAAAGTGGGACTTTAATTGTAATCACCCTGTAGTTTACAAACACATAACACAACTAGCCGCATCTGAAAACGTACTTCCACCGATTATTGATTTTACGGAGTACTGTAACCGAATTCTTTTTTGTGTCCTTGTAGATGAACAAATTAATTCTATGCACTTCATATTGTACAGTAAATATCTTGTAGTGTAGTAATGCACACCAATTTCATTATGCTTGAAATGGTGTAACATTTTGAAAATACACTGGAAATGATTTTTCTCCGTACACTATAATGTAAAGTAATTATGTATATCCTTGTAAACGAATGATAAATGCCATGCACACCATTTGAACAGATCAAATGTTGTGTTGCACCTCAATAATATACATCAAATTCGAAAGGATTTTGAAATAGTATAATTTTGTTAAAATGTGCTACAAATGTTTTCCCCATAGACCAGATGAAACAGAATTATTTTGTGTGTTTCTGTAAACAAACTATAAATGCTACACTTTCCACTTTCAATAGGGAATGTCCCATCGTAAACTAACTAACATGTGCTACGCTCTTCGTATTCCAAGTATTTTTACTTTAGTTAGAGAACAGAAAATAAAGTTTACAAAGATGTCCTATAAAGATATACTATAACAGGGAAGTATTGTTTTTTACGTGATTTTCAGTAATTATTGTTTAAGTCATTAAAGACATTTATTACGTCATTAAAGTCATTTGTTAAGTCATTTCTTTATGAGCAAAAAAACGCCTCACCCTATTATTAAATAATTTGTGTTCAACTTGCATGTAAAATTTAAAGAATTTATCTACTATACGTTTTATAGGAAAATATTCCTAAATGATTTATAGTCATAAACAACTAAAAATAACCCTAACATTCACACTAAATAGAATTATGCATATAGCATGTACTTTTTGTGTTAAATATAAACGAAAATCTATCTTCATGGCCCGTCGAAAGGAATCATACACGATTTTTGCGCAAATGTGGGAAAACTAGAGTGGTGCAGAGACGTTGCAGTACTAGAGAGGCAGCAATAATTCAAAGTATGAATACGTAGAGAAAGCAAAAGTTTGAGAGAAAAACGCTGTTGCATTTCAGTTGTAGTTTTATTCAAAATTTTTGGCCAAAAATAGGCGTTTTTCAATTGCACCACCCTACGTTGTGTACCGGAAGTTTGATTTTTTTTCATTTTCCTGTCAAATTAAAACTGACATTTTAGGCTATCAGAAAATATGGTAGTTTGTAGGATTAAAGATAGGTTAAATTGCTATTCGGTTTTGAAATTTCAGTCAATCGGACAGAAATGGACCAAAAATACTTAACAAAGCATGGACACTCGAGTAACGAATTTTTATAGTCATGAAATAAATTTTTCTGGTGGTTAATCTTCTTCATTATGTACTATTTATGAAAAAAATATATTGAAGACACAGTGCACCAACAAGGTAAACAATAAACAATTTTATCGCCAAATAAACAATTTTATCGCAGAAAGTGTTTCCGATCATAAGGAAAATTTAACCAGAAGACCATGATCTGCGAGGACCGGTGAAAATATCCAGGATGAACGTCTTAATGAAGATCCATATCTGTCAATCTGGAGACTTACTCAAGAGATCGGAATTTCTGAGGCAAGTGTTCGCCGCATCTTAAGAGGTGAACTGCATCTTTCTCCATACAAAATTCAAATGATACACAATTTGACTTCAAATGCCTAGAAAAGGGGATTTGTTTTCGCTGAAAAGGTTCTTCGGCTATTGTAAGGTAACAAAATCCCGCTTTCAAATCTTTGGTTTAGTAATGAGGCACATTTTCAACTGAATGGGGATATTAATAAACAAAATTACCGGTACTAGGGTAGAGAAAACCCCCATGAGTACCTTGAAAAACACCTACATCCTGAAAAAATGACTGCATGGGTAGTCATCTGCTCAAAAGGAGCATTATCAGCATACATTTTCAGAAACACAGTTAATTTACAAAATTACTGTTCAGCGCTTCAGGAACATAGCATGGAACACACCCATTAATTGCTTCCCTGGGTAAGGAAAAAGTAAACTATGGTTTATGCAAGATGTAGCAGCTCCTCTTCGTGCTCACGAATGTCATGACATGATTTAAGAACATATCATGGCAGAGTTACAGGTCTAAATTTCGAAAGCCGATATGAACGTGATTTTCAGTGGCCACCGTATTCCCCTGACCTCACGCCATATGATTATTTCCTCCGGGAATAGCTGAAGGATAAATGATATCGAAATTATCCGTCAAATTTTGATGAATCAGAACAAGCAATTCAAGAAGCGTTAGAAAACATTCCGCCAGCCACTATTCTTGAGGTTATTAGAGGTTTCAAGAGATGACTTGAAATGGTTGTTGACACGAGAGGTGAACATATCAAACCAATTTTATAATGTTATGCATATTTCAAGCTTCATTTTGACATTAAAATTTCGAATATAAACCGAGTACAAATAAAGTTATTTACCAAAACCTGTGTATGATTTTTTTACGGACCCTGTATCTTAAATCAGAAAAAACAACAACACAAGTGTTTGGTATACCGCTATATCATATTACCGTAAAGCTTAGTAGTAAGAACCTAGTTTCTTGACAAATATACCAAAACCCAAAAATCATTAATTTATAATTCTATGTCGATTTATTACATGAATTTTCCGTAATCGAAAGTACCAATTATGGAAATTCGAGAGTTTGTAACGACATAAATCGACATAGAATTATAAATTAATGATTTTCAGATTTTTGTATAGTTATAAAATATCGTATATGTTTTACTCTCAAAACCTATAGGATCCTTCCGTTGGCTTTGAATCTTGAAATTTGACACGAAGTCAGGTCTTATAGCATATGAAAAGTAAAAAATCCAAAAATCATTAATTTATAATTCTCCACTATCTCGTCTCTACTGT
Organism: Maratus michaelseni; assembly: GCA_963931845.1. Taxonomy (NCBI): domain Eukaryota; kingdom Metazoa; phylum Arthropoda; class Arachnida; order Araneae; family Salticidae; genus Maratus; species Maratus michaelseni. Next base: position 122,028,000 of record OZ007598.1, read on the forward strand.
AATTTTTACACAACAATGGGATTATTATTTTTGGGATATCAATGGGATTATTATGGAATTGATTTTAATTACAACTTAATAACCTCAGTGTTTCCTGAGAAAGACGGATTTGATAGACAGATGGACAACAAAGATGGACTATGAGAGTTGCGTTTTTAGGGTTTCGTTCATCTCACGAAACCCTATTACTCCCGCTTCGTTGTCTGTCCGTCACAGAGCCAGTTCTCAAAAACTATGTAACTTACAGTCATGAAATTTTTTGTACTTATAGCTAAATACATATTATGAAGCTCAAAATCATAAAATTTGAAAAAATCGTAATATTATAATGTATAGAGATAAAAAACCAAAATTCTTAACAGCCTTTTCCTATTAAATTTAAACATTTTTCGTTATAGTAGTTCCAATAATTAAAAATCCACAATAAAATTCTTTCTACGATAATTAATTTTCTATTGAAAGATTTCCACGTCAAAAATGAAAATGAAATAAAAAGTTTCAGCAATTGAAAAAAAAAAATATGACGTCCTATTGGTAATAAAACGAAAATTTTCAAACATTTCTCAATAATACAAGGAGCATGAGTATGTGTAAATACAGAAAGCAGCTTAATATGACGTCATTAGAGAATTAAAAAGAAAATTAATTTAACATTAATGACGTCTTACATTTTAAAGGTCTCTATACAACATGTTTAATTTTGAAATTGATTTTTTTTATATCGCATTTTTAGTTCACATGACAGATATTATTATGACAGAGTATAATAGCTGGCTTCGCCGGCTATCGAACCGGTTCAGAATTTTGAAAAAACGAGAAAAATAGACCGTAAATTTTTACTTTTTAAAAAACATAACTTATTTTTTATTTTTTGGAAAATGAAATTTATTTGGATTTATTAAAGGAAGGATAAAGTGTTTTGAAAGGAATAATAAACGAAACCCTTTGTGTGATCTTCCATCACACTTAGCCACATGTTTTTCTTTTTTTTTCCTTTTGAGATACGGAACCCTAAAAACGGATATTATATGTCTGTTAATAAACAAATTACATGGTTTTGAAAATCATGCTAAAATTTGAAAACTGCTCAACCGATTTCTTTTACATTTTAGTACAAACGCTCTCACAACTGAATTCTCTATAGGGCTATACAGGATTTTTTTTTTTATCTTTTCAGTTATTTTAACGCTTTAAAGAGCGATTCTACTTCTATGAGTCAAATTTTTCGATTTTCTTATTTAGCATATTTTGCATCTCTTAAGTGCTTAGATTATTGACCTAAAGCTGTTACACAATATTAAAGTTCCTTACAATCGTCTTAGCTCGATGAAGGTAATGTCATTTGTTAAACGTAGCGCTAATGTAAAATTTTACAATTTTTTTCTCGACACCATGTTTTTAGAACTGGGCGACAATTTTTATCGAGAGCTATTCGACCGATTTCTTTCATTTTTATTTAAAAGAAAGCTAATCGTTTTTGTTGGAGCTTATACTACCGAAAAATATCCTTTTAGCTGATAATTAATTTTTTACACGTTGCTAAAGGTTAAAAAAAAAATGACATTTTTTATTAAAATGACCGCCATTTTGTCAAAAATCAACATTTTTAGCTAAATGTTGGTATAAACTCCAGAGAATTTAATGTCTTTTTATAATTTGGCAATCAAATTTGTTTCAAATGCTTGTGATCGGAGAAAAATGGTCACCCGATTAGCGCGCACCTGCAGCTACTCCCCATCCCAAAAGGCCTATCAGCCTTTTTTTTTTTACCCACAAACATTTAAATATGGGGAAACATCGGGTGCTTACGTTTGAGGTAATATCACAGCTCGATATTGCTTAAAACCCGAAAACCGAATACAATCACAAACTTTCTGTGATTAGTTATTTGTAAACAAAAATCATTTTACGAAAATTTCATCACATGCAAACAAATAATTATAATGAAAAAAATTTTTGAAGGGTATTATGAGATAGTCGGTACGTATGAAATAGGGGGGTTAAAAATGAAGAAAACGAACAGAATTTGGCAAAAAACAGATATAATGGTATCAAGAGAGTGTGAAATATGGTGTCTAGGTAGTCAGTCAATATACACCAGTTCATACTTCACATTTGCACAAATCACAAATATAAGTATCTGTCTTTGCGCCACCATAATAATGGAGTATTATAAGATATTGATATTTCATATAACCCGACGCCGCCGGTTTGGGAAAAAATTACTTTCTATTTAGTGGTGTTAATCGAGAGCTAAACAACGATTATTAGATCATAAACTGCTAATAGTTCGGTGTAAATTATCCTTAATTTTAATGTAAAAATATTACTTCTAATAATGAATAAAAAATATTGAAAATTATCTCCTGAAATTTTCTAAAGACGAAAAACAAAAATTTTTTCACACAACACGTACTGACTGCAACCGACCAACTGCACGTTCTGGGGGGGGGGGGGGCATTCTGGAAAAGTTCTTAAATAGTTTATGATATTGCAGCTTAGTGGTAGCAATTTGCCATACAGAAACCTTTGTATATTACCCGACTATTCCATAATACCCGAAGTTCCTCTATAAGTGCAATGTCAAATATTACAATGCAAAAAGTCCGAAGGTTATATATATTTTTTTTTCTTTGTAACTGAAAACAAAACAGTAAAAATCAAGTTTTAGGCCAAAGAAGTAGAACCTCCTCTTAATGGGAAGGAGGGCGAATTGGCCTTTAAAAACAATTCCACCAGCAGAAATATTTAAATTTTGAAAAATTCCCACGTTGCACCATGGTTGATAAGCTAAATTGCATTAATATTTTGATGTTTCAGAATTGCTTGGTAAAAGTGACCAGGTGGCACTGTATTTACAGGACATCGTTATTTCATGGATGAAAAGGATGAAATATGATTTTACTTATGAAAACATTACTATACGCTCTACTATACAGGAGGTCCACTCTCAACAGTGTCCAATGACTAATTCTTAAACCGTTTGTCATAGATATATAGTTCCACGTGCAAAAAAAATTTTAATGAGGTAAAGAAGTATTTGTAAAGCGATTCGGGTCTATAAAAACATTTCTTGAAAAGTTACGAGATTTAATTTTTAATGCGGTCCCTCGGTGTGTAATATTTGGTAAAAATTTTCTGTTACACTATCAAGTAAAACAAAAAAAATTCCATTCTTCTACGATTAAAACTGACCGAGTAATTGCTTTTTAAAGTTGAAGCATCTTTTTTGCTGCGAAATAGGAGTTATTCTTAAATTTACTTGAAATATAAATAATCGTCAGATATAAAAAAAAATAATAGTAGTTGAGAGTAAAATTAACATTACAATATAAATTTGAAATCTTTTTTTCATTCTGACCTATTCAAGCAAACTACACAACTTGTTCTAAAAATATAGGTGACGTATATGACATTTTATAACCTCTATGACCAAGTTACAGTCACATTCTTCATTCTATTAAATCATATCATACGTAATTAATTGAATGATATCCCATAATAGGTATGATTCTATTTGGTTTGGTGATTACGTCATATTTAAGAAGGAGTGGTGTTATTTCTGTATTACTGAATTTAAAAACCTAATTTGTATACTAAAGTTGTTTAATTATAGCAATCATATAATCTACCGATAGTTTTTTGGATAGATGTTTCCGAAGAAACAGATAATAAATGGAAAAAGAGTCAAAATATGGATTTCAAGATCTGAAATTTACAAAGCTAGACTTAAATTTCCCATTGGAATTTTCAGTAAATGTCAACGAAAGATAAAATGTCGCCAACTTAAAATGTACTTATTTTATTACGGAAATTAATCATAACAGACAATATGATTCATTTCCCTGAAATAATAACGATGATTTTTTTTTTTTTACATTTTCTTGTATTGGATATTTGCGCATAGCATAATTTTAATGTAACATAATTGTAATAAATTGTTTGTAAAAGTGTGCTGAAACTTAATTTAATAAAATGAAATTAATATCTATAATATGAAAATGTGCACATAAAATAAATATTGTATTCATGCATTTTTGCATATGAGTGCAACAGCCATTGCACCAAGATCTGAATATTTATAAAACTAGTTATAGTATGAACGCACCTCATTTGTCGCGTTTGACGTACAATTTCCAACTTGTTTTACTTGTTACATCTACAATCAAGTCACACCACTTTGACAAAACCGTTATTTCAATCGAATTTGGCGAACTAGTTATTAAAATGGCAGTAGTAATGATGCCATAACAAGTTGAATTTTGTGCTCCAACTGAGACACTTTGAACTCCGTTCAACTTGTATGATATTCAGTTAAAGAAAACTCAACTTGTATGATATATTCGCCAATTAGCATGATTGTGATAAAATAATAAAGTGCCTCTGCGTTTCCAACTTTGAAAACTTTCTTTTACCTGCAGTTTATTCTGTCTACCTGTCTACATGAGAGACGAGATGGTATTTCGAAATTTTGTCTGTGTGAATTGTGACAGACACGTGTCGTTCCAGGTAGCTCTATTGGCACAGCATTGACAATTTGAGCCAGACGTTCTGGATTCCGCTCTGGGCCTGAACGCTTTTTTACTCTGTTGGAATAAAATTCAACTTGTATAGTGAATGTTACTCTAATTGTTTTACCTCTAAAAGAAACTCAGTTAGAAAGTAGACCAAGTAAAGAGCTCGTTAAATAAGAAATGGGATAAAAAGATTTACGTCTGTTTTAGTATTATTTCCAAACCATCCATCACAGACGGACATTTGGATTACTTGATTAAAGTTTACAATAAAATAAAAAATAATTAAATTTTTTAATTTAAATATTGCTTTAATTTTTCCGGTAGGAGAATTTTTTCTTATAAAAATTGTAAATGACCTTCCATTTCAAACTCTGCGTGTTTTCAATGTGGTCAATCTACTGTATGTGTAGCTGCAATCGTCTGTTTAAGAGAGCCTGGATTTTTCCATCTTTGCATCTTTTGTATTTTAATATTAATATTTTAGAAAACTTACAAAGGAAAAGTGAGTGATGTAATTCTAACATTATTTTTAATAAATATTCTTGCCCACATTTCACTAATCAGTTTTTCTTAAAGAACGCAGATATTTAATCTCATTTATTTCCCTCTTAAATGTGTTCGGCTTGATGGAAAGTACAAAAGAGTACGGTGTGATTTATAGGATTTTGGTAATAATACAGAGAATATTTATTTATAATTTTTTATGTTTTTTTCTTAATTTGATTATAAAATTAGGCTTATGCACTTGGGGCCCCAATAAAATATTAGCTCAAACATCGGCATTTGTACCCATATAATAGTTTTGCTATTCTATGTTGAGAATAGAGTATTGGATAAATAAAATTTTTCGACTTCTAGTTTTTGATGGATTTACCGGGGATGGCCGAAATCCCATACAAACTGCATATTTAATAGGATGATGAAACAAATTAATACTGATTAGATTTCGGGGCACATCTCTTAACAGGTCGCGCTAATAATGCCAGGTATTTCATGATGTACATTGTATTTATTACTTTTCGGCATGTAGAAGATGGATTATTTCCCAAATTCAGTTTACCGTATTTCGAACTCCTCTTTTTGAAACGATATTTCGGTAAATTAAAGAAAGCAAATCCGAGTACATACGCATATAAAACACACGACAATGTTATTTACTGAAACTCTATCTTCTTTAATCTAACCCCATATGGCCTGACGATATTCCTTTCTGAAATGTTTTAACCCTTTGGCTTCATTCTACGACCAGGAATCGCACAAGATTCAGATGAAAAGGAAGTAATTGAAGTAAAAATAACAATTAGTCCAGGCATTGTGTGAATGAACGTGGGCAAAATTGCAACAGAAGCTTTTTACAGAGTTTTTAAATCAGGAACTTCTGCTTAATAACATATTAAAAATCAGACAAAATCCGAGCACGTGAACACCCCTATATACGGATTTCAAAATGGCGGAAGGGATTTTCTGAAACTAAGACAAAGGCAACTTAATGTACGCTTTGTATGGAAATATATCGCTTTATTTTCACAACTTAACGTTGAAGTAAAATCAAAAACGTTAAGGAGTACACAAAAGTCCACTATACCTTACAAATTACGGCTTAAGTTCATTTTTACAGAAATGTTCCAGTGAAAAAAATAAAGCTTGTATCGATAATTTTTATCACTTTTATCATATTCATAGTTCGAAGTTAGGTAGTTGTTGTTAAATCTATTGACTTGGCACACCCCACAAGCTGTGTGTAAATGAAGAAAATGATATAAAGCTCTTTTTCCAGAATGGCTCTTTCGAAATGCTTCAAATATTTTCCTGAAATTTGTGTAACGTTCAATTTTTCACTTTTTGGCATCTGTATATAAAAAACCGAAAAATAAGATCCCCTACCTCTTCTGATTCGACATCAATAGATTAAATGCAGATTTCAGTTTGGTTTTGTGTATCGAAACGAGCAAATTAACTAATTGTTTCCGGTGGTTGTTTTCTTTTTATCTTCTAAAATAGTGCAAGTAGTTTTATAACGAGTATTTTATGCCAAATGTCCAAATGTGTGATATATTTACACCCCAATTGTTTTCAGGTAAACAATATGCTAAATTTCTTTTTTTGGCCGTGTTTTTATAATAAACTAAATGACTAGCCCTGCGTTGTCCGGTCCTGAGATAATAACCTTAAATATACCTAAAATCAGTGTTGCTTTCAGACATTTTTCTGAAGGAAGGATTTAGTGTTGAGTGTCCCACTGCTTTCGGCACCGTACAACCTCGAATTTGTATGATTTGATATTTTTAAGCGAATATCTAGCCAAACGAACCTACAGTTAGGGGCCACATGGCCTTCGGCAGAGCGCATAAATTATTTTTCATTGAAAAAATATTTTTCGTATATTTGGTATTACTACTATATAAGAGGTGTCATTTGTATAAGGCTAGAGGGCGTAATTGTCCCTCCCAAGGAACGCCATACTTGGTTGTGTAATAGTCATCATAGATCTGTTTTTAAAAAGTCATAAACTGCACAAAACTTGTCAGGTTTTATTAAAAAAGAAAGATTAAAAATAAATAAACATTTTAAGCACATAAATTAATAATTTACAATGCTACTTGGTACATTTTGCTGCTGCAAAAGTGTCAAAGTGAGACATATCTATCATCAATGAGTTCTTTGGATAATTTAAAAAATATATGCATGGATAGAATTGAATTATTTGCTTCTTAATTGTGCACAACACAATCTAATCAATATTTATCTTTTTACCCACCTTCCCAGAATTTTTTTTTTTTTAAATGGCACCTATGCTTTTCTGATACATAAATTTGCAATACCTATTTACAAAACCACTATATCAAAGACATTTACAAGAGGACGGGGGATTTTTATTCTAAAGCTTTATTTAATATGAAATCGCCAGTGAACTGTGTGATAAGAAAGAAATCGTATTTTTAAAACATCGTTCAGAAACTTGAAAAAAGAAATTTTTGTATGAAACTAATAGTTATGTCATGTTTAACATACATTACGCCTTAACGGAATATTTTTACAGAGTTTTTTTTTCAGCTTTAAATTAAAAGAATAGTCTTTTATTCAAGAAAATAGCAAAAAGTGGTAGAGTGAAAAAAGAAAAAAAGACAAAAAAAGAATGCAGTTCGTGCAAAGTAAAAAAATGTAAACATTGCATTTCCACTACATCAAAGCATTTATTTCTTTGCAATTTTTTCCCATTCTGTAATTGAGTTAAGCAAGGGCATTTTCATTCAAAGAATGTTTAGGTTCTTGAAATAATTAATTGTTTACGTAACAAAAACTTAAATAAATTATATATTTTTTAATTTATTGTCCATGGTCTTTTAAGAATACCAAATTAAGCAATCGATAAATATTTTACTATACATTTTAGAGATTTTTTTTTTTTTTTAAGATTACATATTATAGCGAGCGAATTGCAATTAGTTAAAAAAATAACAAGCAATATGATTAATACCGTAATTTTATTCTTTGTTGAATCACAGTTTTTAATAACTTGATTAATTATACTTAGCCTGTTGTTTTTCTTGCTTTAAGCATTGCTGTTTTTACTCTTAAAATCTAATTTATTATTTTCCGACAAGTTTCTGAAATTTTTTACATTAAAAAATGCTTCAGATGTTCTAAATAAATATCGAAATCAGATTCCAAGTCACAAAAAAGTCTATTAATTCTCAGTTGTAATTTATCTTTGAGAAAACGGAATTAGCGATTATATTTTTTACCCTTAGGCCATTGAGTTTTCGCCTTTTGGTTCTTTCAACAACATTGGGGTTATTTTTTCTTTATTTTGAAGCGCGATTTGATGGACTGTTCGGAAACGCATATTTAAGTTATTTAAATCAAAATAAATAATACTAAATAAATGAAACATAATTTTTCTAAGAATGCATGTAAGGTGGGTGCCCATGCTAAAGTTTAAAAATTTTTCCTAATAGTGATAGTATGAATCTCTACATTTCCTATTATGACTTCACTTATGTTTAACATTTAGTAATAATAATAATAATAATAATTTTCGTAATTATTAGCAAACCGTTGGCATTTCTTTTAATTAAAACATACGTTTCACTCTTTAAATTAAAATTTGGGAATCCTTTTCCGAATTGGTAATTTGAGATAAAAGATAAAAAATATTACTAAATTTTTATGCTTGTTTAATTTAGTTGTAATACGACATTTTCCAAACGTCTTCAAAATTTCTTCCTTAGACTATTGTTATAAGAAAAACACGCAAAATAACTACATTTGTGAGGTTTTGGTAAAGAACGCATTCGTTAACTTTCATTAAACCCTAACTTCTGTGATTCCGATAGCTATTTTTAATTTTTTTAGCATAACAGTATTTTTTTCCCAAAATTGAAAAAAAAATCAATGCCGAAGGGGTTAAATGAATAGATTTCTTAGTACAGTAATCCCTCAACATTCGCGAGTTTCAATTATTCGTGAATATGAAAACGCAGAAAAACTTAATGTTTGGTAGAATCTGACTTGATTATTCGCGATTTTTTCTTTATTATATCTCCTTCTTTTTCAGACTTTATAGTAATTAAAGATTATTTCCTCTGTGTTTTCTTACTATCTATTTACAAATCAATCTTCAGTTGTCAACTGAAAAAGGAGTAAGTGTTGTAGGAAAGCAAAATAAACACAACAGCAGGATACACATTGCAATATGGACATTAGAAGTAGTAAGGTGATGGCACCTTCAGTCTATTAATTTAAAATGTGCAAGATATCGTAGAGATGGAGCTGAAGCTGTACGTAGATGGGAAATAAACCATTTCTGAAGATTTGGATGCATTTAAATATCGTATTTTAATATTTTATCGCATATGGACCCACTAATACATTACCTCTTGGTAAATAGAGAGAGACGAAATTACTTTATACAGAAACCTAAGTTTTTTTTAGCTGTAATTATTTCTCCAGTCAGTTAATTTGAATTATCTTCAAAAAATTAATTTAATATTTATGAATATATGTGTACATTCACCTTCTACATATACGTTATGCATAACGTATTGGTAATACATGTATCCTTTTCTTATTTGAAATGCTGTGCCACTCTAACTAAAAACTTATAGAACGTAACTTCTTTTTTAATTCAGAGGGATAGACTCGACTTTCGCGTATTTGACAATAGCGAAGTTTTCCTCGAACGTAACCCTCGCGAATGTTAAGGGATTACTGTACAGCAATCTTTCTTTACTTGATAGAATCCCGTGGAACAAAATCTAGGGAGTGGTAAGATTTTGTACCAGGTCTACCTTTAGTCGTTTGCCAAGACTTTGTTTTCAAAGTGAAGACTTAACAAATGAAATAAGCTAAATTACAAAATTTTTGTCGGAACGCATCGTGCTAGAGAATTTTTAAACATATCAAAATAAAAAGCAATACAAAAATGTAACAAATAAGAAATATTGCAAATCCAAACGTAAACGTCTAATAATTTTCTTTCAAAATGAAGAATTGACTAAACTTTATATTTTTTAATACATTGTACTTTTGTGCAAATATTAATATCACAGAAAGAGCCTTGAAAGGTTTGAAAGAAAGTCTTCAGATTTAAGCCTTCAAAAAATCGATTTTGCAATTTTTTTCCTATTTTTTTAAATATATATACAATGTTGAATTGAACAAAACTAACAGCATGAAAATAATCCAATTAGAACGAAGTTAATTTTAAATTGATATATGCACTGTTAAAAATAATTCCGTAAATTCACGGTAAAAGTACTGGCAGCGAAGTTGCCGGACTTTTTCCATTCCGTTAGTAGATTTTCCGTTTTGAAAAATAAAAGAAGGAAAATCGCCGTTTGCAGAAGCGGTAACTTCCCGTTAACGCTCTCAGAAATCACGGAAATATTCCTCGTAGAACTGACAGAAAAGGACATTTTCCGTTTTAGATAAACTCGGTTTAAAAAGATCTTGACATCTCACTTGGTGCTGCCATCTGTCGACTTTGGGGGAGTATTTACTATCTGACATACGTCAAGAACAGGTTTTGGTCGACATTGGGTTTTGAACCAGGGGTGATAATGCCTCGAGTCCAGCGTCTTGCCGGTTTGACCAGCGGGCGCTTGCTAGATTAGTAGTTTGAACGGATCATTTGGAAATTCTCAAAATGGCGGCTGAGAACAGACATAATTTGGGGTTTAGAAGCTTGGTAATTTTGAAGTTAATTGCGAGGAGATTTCGTTATGAGATGATGTTGATGTTTTAAAATTGTAATATTACTACAGGATAAAAACATGAATTATATATATTCTTAACTTGATTGTTAGATGTAAAATATGAATATTATATTTGAATTAAATTCGATAAAAAATGTTTGCTTGTTTAAGAAAAGCGATTTTTTTTCCCAACTATTATATATTTTTAAAATGTGTTCGCTTAGAATATATTTTCAGTGCGAGTACTTTTTATTACTTTAAAAACTAAATTGCGAATAATTTTAAAGGAATGAGAAAAATATTATTTTCTTTTTATTTGAAAGCATTATTTTTGTATGATGCTTTTTTGAGTAAAATAGATTTTTTTTTCACTTAATTTAACTATTATATATATATTTTAATCTGCTTGTTTAGAATATATTTTAAGTGCGAATATTTTCTTATAACTTTAAAAAATAAATTGCAAATAATTTTAAAAGAATGGGAAAATTATTACTTTTTTTAATTCGTAAGTACTATTTTGTTGTTTTTTTTTTTTAAATAAACTCGAAATTTTAATTTATTAAATTTTTAGTTTTTCTGTGCAACAACATGCCAGTTTTTTGAACATTGAAAATAAATATGCAGCAGATAAGATAACGGAATATCTCCGTTATCCCCTTTCGTCTCCGTCCGATCCGTCGTTTTCAGGAAATATGAGGAAATTTTCTGTTTTTTAAAGGAAAATACCCTTTTGTCGCAAAAAAGGACTTTTTCTGTGAAATTCAGGAAAAAAATACCCGTGAATTTCAGATTTTTTTTAACAGTGTGTACACACTTCAACTGGTATTAAACTTTGATTTCGCTTTTCTGAAAACTGCGTTTTTGCAACTTGTGCACACTGTAAAACAAGAATCGTTTGCAGACATATGGTTTCTTTTTCTCAGATAAATTATTCATACCTATAATCTGCACCAAATATTGTTTTGTAAAATCAGCAACGCAAATTCTTTTTTCGATTTCAAATTTAAATTCCAATCATGCTTTAACCCTTTTTATCCTGACGGTACTTATAAGTACCACTTTATCCCCTTCGCGACGAGCGTCTTTTACAGAATTTTTAATCTGTTACCACCGGTTTTTCAAATGAGAAATTTTCACCTAATTGAATCGCAAAAATGCTATGATTAGATAAGGAAAACTTTACAAAAAAAAAAAAAATAACTGGTGGGAATAATCGAGGATTCTGAGCATCTTATGCGTCACGTATTCGTGTCGCTCGTCCCCAAGGGGTTAATAAAACACCTATATATTCGTAATATGACCGTTTTTCCTAACGGTATTCACAATGGCACAAAGAGTGTATTTCTGACAGCAGGCAGGAGATGGCAAATTCAAGCACAGATCCTCTTTCTTTGCATTGTAGGGATTTTATATTTGCCACGCTACATTCGAAATCCCTTTTGCAATAGAATTGACATGCATGTTGTTCTTCATTTGAGTCGTATTAGTGGTTAATTACCGGTAATTTAGTACTATTATTTTCTATTGTTTTCTATTCTCTACAGGTGAACATTTCCTATATTTTATTTGAAGTTTACTATTTGACATTTACTATTTTATTTTATATCATAGGGTAAAAAATTTATGGTGGTTCCAGTTGCATAATTAACCACTAAAACACTATAAAAATTATTTTCCTCTTTCCTATGTTTATTCTGCACCAAAACTTATCCAATGATGCAAAAATACAATTAAAAAGTAGCTGGAAAATTAATTCAGGATATAAAGGGTTAAGCATAGATTAAGAAACACTGCCCAACACTTCCAAAATAATCTATCAAAACAAGAGGATGTATAAGTAGGGTGAATCCAGGTTAGAAGCGTCTCCGGGTTAGTTGCCCTAGTTATTGTATTACAGCTATTGTATGTGTGGCCTTGCTAGTGACGTTGTTCTACTATCAATCGCTATAAAAAAGCGTAATAGACGAAGTTATCGTGATTTATAACTTCAAATAAATGTTTTATCTCTCAAAGAAAGGTAAGGTTGGCTTTTATTGTATGCTCTTATATGATAGAGACAAGTACAGGATTACTATACAGAACCTGTGAGATCAGTTTAAAAAAATCATACATTAGATGTAAATAGGGTATTAAGTAAAATTCAAATCCAGATTTTGAATTATAAATGTTAATTACCTATGCTCTCAATTCTTTTACGTATTGGGCATTTATTCTAATCAAATGGGGCGTCTAACCTTGAGGTCCAGCATGAATGGCAAAAATGATAGATTATTTTTGTTTAATATAAAAACACAATTTTATATGGTATTTATATTGCAGTAATAATTTTCATGAAATTATAAATAGATTTTGGAGTAAATAGGTTACATGTGCACTACAAAAATCATTACCATAAAAAAGTAAAATGAAAGGGGGGTTAAGTAGGGCAACTATACCGAACGTACCCTACACAATTTAAAAAACGCAAAACGCATTTAAAAACTCAATTTCAGGAATTACAATCAATTTTCGGGAAAATATCCGAATTCTTTTGTGCGGTCCTGTATAGGATCCATAGATTTGAATACATACTACATAGTATGCTAAATTAAATTCAGTTAAGAAGCGCATTGCATAGTTGTAAATTCCCCTTCAGCAATTTCCTATAATAAACGGAAATGTACTTCAGATCTTTTGTGCTGGCCTGTATAGTATCTATAGAATTTACACACAACAGGTAATAGGCAAAAAATTATTTTAATTTAAAAATGCGTTTCACCACTTAAACGCACTTCCAGAAATTACTGTTAATAGATAGTACTGCAACATAGTTCTTTTGATTGTTCCTGTAAATGAACGATGAATACTATACACACCCTATTCTATAGTAAACCTCTGTAGTGCATCTCAGTTATATATATCAATTTCAATATGTCTGAAATAGCGTAACATCATTAAAATGTCCCACAAACGATTTTGCCCCATATACCATAATGTAACAGAATTCTTTTTAGTGGTCTTGTAAATGAACTATAAATGCTACACACTTCATTTTCAATACTGAACATACCATAGTAAACTATTAACATATATCAATTTCATGACAATCCACGTATATTTGCGAAAGTTAGAGCACAGAGCGACGGCAGAATGACAGACAAACCCAATTCATAAGCAATTCATAAGCAACCTGGTTGGAAAATGTTACAAATCAATTGAAGTGTAAGGAAACATATCAATTTAAATTTCCTGTTTATAATCAAAATATTTTCCTGCAGTTTGTTTTGTTCATTCAGAATTGTATAACTTTTTACAAATTATGAAAAACAAAAAATTGATTTTTTGAAGGTTTAAAACTGGTGACTTTCTTGAGAAACCACCAATAAAGTCTTTAAAAAGATGCATTTATTCGCATTTATTGGCATATACGATAGGTTTAATGTCTGGATAATTTATAAAAATAAGTATTCGGCCAGAATCAACAGAAATACAGTCAAAAAAACAATATCTATAACCAAACTTACTTACTAGCTATTTTTAGTATAATCTTCTGTAAAAAGACTTTCTCTTGATCCTTAAAACACACTGCGTGACACCATTTTCTTGTACTTACAGAATCGTAAAATAGTTTTATTACTCTTTAGAAGAAAATGTGCGTGTTCTTTCTTTTTTCAATTCTTGTTCAGTGTATTCGTTATATAAAGAGAAGCTATATAAATAGCAATAAAACTTTTTAAGACAGTAAAAGACATATAATTCTATTTATTATTTAAAGAACAGAAAGTATTGCAAGCGAGTAAAAATAAATGTTTACTAAAACAAAACTTATGACGTTCCCTGTACATGATAAGCATTTAATTCCAATCATTATTATTATGGTTTTTCCTTTTTAACATTTTCCACATTGTTAAAAAGTGTTTATGAATTAGGTTCGTCTGTCCGTCCTCTAACTCTCGTAAATATACTCAGATTGCTATTTAATTGTTATATGTTATTAACGTTTGCTATTGAATGTTCGGTATTAAAAATAAAGTATGCACTCTCAAAATAAATTTCCTCAAAAAACGTAAAAAATACAGACAGCAAGTTGCCGGAACACCCATGTGATTTGAAGAGATTTTTCTGTTATTTGAAGAAATTTCTGTCTTATGACTGGGTAATTTCAGGAAATTTTGACCTTCGTTTCTTGAATTTTCCGTGTTTTGAAGGAAAAAAACATACGTAAAAATTCCGTTTCTAATACGGAAAAGTAACACGCAGCACATTTGCCGGTATACTCCTGTGGTTTGAAGAAACTGCAGACTTAGATTGGAGAATTTCAGGTATATTTATGTTAGATTGGTGAGTTTTCCGTATTTTGGGGGAAGCGAAGCAAATCAAAAATTTCGTGTTTTTACGAAAAAAGGCAACGGAAAAAATTGTTCAATTCACGGATTTTTTTGAGAGTGTGTAAAATTTATAGTTCGTTGAGAACATACAAGAATACCGTCACATTACAGTCTATGGAGAAAAATTGTTTCATATGCATTTTCATGATGAGGTGGAGTAAAACATGCTCTCTAAGGAGGATACAATAAGTAACATTTATAAGTTGTTTACAGGGACGCATAAAAGGATGTTATTAAATTATGATCTATGTGGTAAAAACGTTTGCTATGCATTTTTATGATGTTGCGATGCTTCAAACATATTGAAATTGAAAAGTAGGACATACGCTACAACATTTTTTCTATATATTAAGGAGTGAATAGCGTTCATTTTTTTATTTACAGAGAACAAGAGAATTCAACTATAGGACGGAATGTAATTGTACTGTAACCCGAAGCACCTAATATATTATATTGAAAAGATTTGCCTATCTCCGTAAACAAAATATAAGACATACGTATTTGATTAATGATATCTTCAAGAATCTTGAGAGAACAATATACTGTCCCAGTTAAGTTTGAATTTGTTCAGCATTTCGGATGTTAATGCTATGACAACTTTGAATGTTTTTCTTCTGTGTGTCCCTATAAACGAACTATAATAATCGTTTACAGTCTATGATAATCGTATAATAACTGTCGAGAGTTGCATACTTGATGAACGAACTCATCCAACAATAAAGTTTCGATAAAAAGTAGTTTACAATAACGCTGCGTTCAACCATCGGCTGCACGTTCAACGAGCAGCAAAGCTTGTATAGAATTGGACTATCACGAAATCGCTTTAGAGCAATGGTTTAAAGTCTTGAAGAATACAAAAAAAACAATAAAAAATCGAAAATTTTGACACAAAGAATTAGAACTTCACCTTAAATGCGTTTTGCAATAATCAGTATTAAGTACCTGTGAGACTGAGCCTAGCTCGATAGCTTTTCCAAAGTTGCTACTGTATTTGAGTGAAAACAAAATTGTATTATTTATATCAGTAAATTATTAAATTCAGTAATACGGAAATAATATGACTCCTTCTTAAATAGGACGTAATCAGCATGGCAACCTAGAATCATTACCTCTTATGGGATATCAATTACGTATGATAGGATTTAACAGAATAAAGAATGTGACTACAATTTGGTCATAGAGGTTATCATAAAATGTCATATATGACTATAACGTCATACAAGTCAGATAACTTGGCAATACATCTCAGTCGCTTGACGATTAATCCTCGGAAGCTGCTATAACAAGGATGTACCTATTTTTAAAAAATTCAAATTACTTAATAAATATTTTTATTAATATCTTTCTAAGTTTTGATTCGATTTTCATAAAATTTGAAATGACTCGACAAAATTCTGCAACGATTATATATGTTAAGTTTCAAACCATTCGGTTGCGTACTTTTTATGGTGTTATATGCGAACGGACGAACGAACCAGATGACGACTAGATGTGCTACATATTTATATAATTACAAACGCACCAAAAATCATTTATGCTATATTAGAACGTTTTTGCGAAACTTTTTTTCTATGTATCCGTCGCATCGGGAGTAAAAATTTGTCCATATAAAAGTGATAATTTTTTAACTGTATACGAATGAAACTTATCATTTTATAGATTTTGAGGCAAATGAATATTTCATCATTATATATTGTTTCAAATTTCAAAAATGAGTATTTTCATCATTTAGTTTTAGAAATTACGTTTATTTTACAAACAGTTAGACATTAATTCTGAAAACGTTTTCTTTCATAATGATGCGGCAATATCGAATTCTTAATTGGTGAATAAAGGAAAAGGCATTCTAGGTTGAAAATAACTTCCCAAAATAGGCCATTAAAAAGAAACTTTTTATTTTATGGTTAACTGCAAATATGTCTTTCTCAATTTTTCTAATTTATTTTATAAATTGTAAGGCGCGAATACGTTTTAAGAAAACACTCTCTGCCTCCCGGAGAAAAAAATTACTAAATTACTTTTTTCACGGGAAAATAAATGAAATCGTTAAAAAAGTTTTGGAAATACTTTTCAAGAATACCTAGAAATAAATTACTAACTGAAAGAGTTTTTCTAACATCTTCAGAAAGTATAAAAAATATTGCAAGCGCGAAAGCTTTGTGTTTCCATATAATGAAGTTGGCTATAAGAAATTTACTTTTGTCTCAATTTTTTATGTATAATTGTATTTTTGCAGGAAATTACATTCAATAATAGATTTAGGTTCTTGTGTAGCATTTTTTACCTTGATGTCAATTAAAATAAACTCTTTAAGGACTTAATTTTTACTATTAATAATAAGCAATTTCCACATTAATCTATGTGAATTATCTGACAGTAAACAAAACATTAACGTGTTTTTTTTCAAAAGACAGAAAGCAGAATATAATAACACATACATTACTAAATATTCTTAATAAATATTTAAGCTTAAAACAAGGTATAATATTAAAATTCAGTGAATGTGTTTATAACCACATTCCATTATTCTTACCTATACTGAAAAAAATTCTACTACTAGCATCTAGAAAATAAATTGTGGCTCTAGAAAAATAGTTCCATGTCATCCTTATAAATTCTAGTTCCCTTTTCTAGAGAGTTATAGTCTCCCCTATTCAAATTCAAGAGCGTTTTCCTATATTATCGTGATCAAAATTATTTAAAAATGTCTGCAAATAAATGTGAACACAAGAGGTCAGTTTTAGTAACTATAATTCTAGTTTATGAATTTATTCCAGAAATCAAGTGATAATTTCTCGCATTTTAAATTATTCATAATATAATGTATCGTTTCATCACCTAGAAAACTATAGACTAGAAATTCTCGACCTATTTTCGTCTATTCAGTTTATTTGTTTACCTTATTTGCATAGCTCGGAAATCTATATTTCTAGTTTAGGGATTTAGAAAAGGACTACTTATTCGTTCTAGATGAAGGTGGTATAAGTTTCCTTTCAGTGTAAATCAGGAAAACGTTTAATACAGGATGCGTCAGAAAATATATATACATACACTGTTTAACGGATCATAACTTTCTAATTAAGGAAATTTAAAACATAAAAGTCGTCAAAAGATGTTAAAAGATGTTAAAACCCAAGCGCTTTCAACTGTTACAAAACAGTCATCATCAGGGGAAATTTCAGTGGTGTGAATGTTCATGACGGTTAAGAGTTACGACTATTTAACCAACGGACATTCATAAACATTCACACCTTTGAAATTTCCCCTGATGATGATTGTTTTGTAACAGTTGAAAGAGCGTGGATTTTAACATCTTTTGACAAACTTTTTATGTATTTTTAGCACCTTTTTAGTAAAATAAATCGCAAGTTTCAGTTCTTATATAATTCAGTTTTATATAAACTGAAAGTTTTATTGAAACTTATGATTTAGTTTGCTTAAAAGATGCTAAAAATACATAAAAAGGTTTTTAAAACATAAAAGTCGTCAAAAGATGTCAAAAGATGTTAAAAGATGTTAAAACCAACGCGCTTTCAACTGTTGTAATTTCAACTGTTACTGAGGTGTGAATGTTCATGAATGTTAAGAGTCACGGCTATTTAACCAACCAATATTCATAAACATTCACACCTTTGAAATTTCCCCTGATGGGGATTGTTTTGTAACAGTTGAAAGCGCTTGGGTTTTAACATCTTTTAACATCTTTCGACAAACCTTTTTATGCATTTTCAGCACCTTTTTAGTAAAATAAATCGTAAGTTTCAATTCTTATATAATTCAGTTTTATATAAACTGAATTTAATTTTCCAGGAAATCATGTTGTTGCCAAACTAAAGAAATAAGAACTGTATATAATTATGTATGTACAATGAAAACACTATCCCGAATTATTCACATTTTTCTGGCACAAAATAGCAAATATTCAAGCACATTGACAAACTTGTTACATAATATACAATAGAAAACAATTTTATTGCATTTACCATCGTGTTTTTACTTATCTGACGTTTTGCCTATTTTTGTTTTTTCTTATTCACAAGATTTTATTTTCCACCTTGCATTTTTGAGTATTTTATCTATGGAATACAGTTGGAAGGTAATAAGTATTATTAGATTATTATCATCTCAGAATATAAAACTCTAAACAACTGGTAACTCGCTACTGTTTTTACATTCTTATTCTTTTATCCTGTGACATAATCTCAGATAGAATATCAATGAAGGTTTTTAAAGCTGTATGGTTTTCTAGGAAATGTCACAATGTAAGTATTTAAGCTGCTTAAGTATTGTCTATCTTAGCTTCTGTATACCATAAATCTTATATTATATTCATATCCCACTTTTATTATATAAATATAGGAATGTGGTTTCCAGGTGCCAAAGATCATAAAAGGCTTCGCATAGATTTTGTTAATCTGTTTAACAAAAATTGTATTTATATCCTTTTATTGGTAAAAATGAGAACTTTTTACTCGTATTTCCATTTTGTTACTTATCATTTTATTTAGAAAATATTTTCTTTGAATTTCAATGTGATCGGTACGTACAATGTAACTGAATTTGTTTGTTATCCATTTTTTACTTTCTTTATGAAATTTCGATCAGTTCAGAATTTTTTAAGTGTTGATTCAAACTAGTCGTTGGGGGCCACCGTAATACTTACCCATCATGGATATGCATAATGTAAAATATTAAAATGAAAAATTCGAATAAAATCGTGGCTTGATAACGTCATAAACTTTAAAGGCTCGATTACTGAATTGCTTAAAAGAAACATCCTTATAACTCCGAAAACAATAATCCTATTAACTGGCGGTTTATTGCATCTGATTAAGCGTCTCATTTCCAATTAAAATATATCTTTGAATTGAAATTTGGATGAAATACAGGGTCATGAAAAATCGAAGAGTGTGGAAATAGGATTACAAATATCTCGACAACGCATTATCCGATCGACTTCATGCTTTTTTTTTAATTTGTTTTTTCTATTGTCTTTTACATTCACTCCTTAAAATAAACATTTTCGAAAATTTTTATATACCTTTTATCAGAACGAATATTTCGAGAGTCCGAAAAAAATAGTTCCGGTTAATCGAGGTTATTGAAATTAAATAGGCTTCTTCCCATTATTACATACTAAGTACATACCAAAATTCAATTCTCTATCTCAATTTTTTCGGGAGATAGAGCGTTTACAGACACACAGACGGATGGCAATTTTTTTTTTTAATAAAAATATGTTTTTCGGAATCTCCAGTTTCTGAAACGTGTAAATCCGTCAAAAAAAATTTCTATTTTCAAAACGATTACAAGACTTACCCTATACTACGTATGATGGGTAAGTAAAAATAAGAAAATTAAATACATAATTTGCAGGTTTGTTTTTAAACTACCTAGGTCGAACATGCTGTGTAAGGTTATCATGATTTTTCTCTGCTGAAAAGCAAACATGTTGACAATTCCATGTCAATATGATTCCTACGCATGCAACAAAATAGACATTTATGAAATAGTGCGTGTTATAAATGCTATGACAAACTGCACAACATTCTCGTTTAATAAACGATGCTAAACTAAAGTTTCAAACTCATTCTTTATTTTTCAAGAAAGTCTCAAAAACATTTTCAAAGTTGTTATTTATTTTTCAACAAAATTCATTAAAATGTTCCAATTCATTCTTTATTTTTTATTAAAATGCACTGAAGTTTTCATATTCATCCTTTATTGTTTACCAAAGGGAGAGTAATGAAGAAAACCGAATTTCCACTCTTATAGCACAAATTTTTACAATATAACTGACTCTTCTGACATTCTCGTTTTAAATACAGTTTAGAGCTGTACATCTTCAATTTATAATGTTATAGAAAAAGTTAACGTTTGACTTTTATTCTGCAAACAACTTAGGCAATTCAACTGCAGTTAAAATTATTTCTACAGACACTTGCACTGACACCACATTTATTGCATTCACCCAAATGTTTTTTAGCATAGTTGTCATGATTTCCGATTTTTAAACACCACTATTTCAGAAAGTAATCTTTGTCTTATTAAATCTTTACTGTCTTAATCCAAAACTTCTATCCAGAAATAGTGGTTCTCCTAAGTCATGAAACGTTTAGTGGCCAGTGTGCTGGCCAACCTCTATCTTTGTGCTTTTTACTTACCCATCATACTTAGTGTAGGGTCTTGTAATCGTTTTGAAAATCGAAAAAAAATGTTGACAGATTTACACGTTTCAGACACTGGAAGATTGGAGATTCCAAAAAACATATTTTTAGAAAAAAAAATTGCCGTTCGTCTGTCTGTATGTCTGTGTGTGTGTCTGTAAACGCTCTATCTCCCGAACAAATTGAGATAGAGACTTGAAATTTGGTATGTACTTAGCATGTGATAATGGGAAGAAACTTATTGGATTTCAGTAACCTCGATTATCCGGAACTATTTTTTTCGGACTCTCGAATTATTCGTTCTGATAAAAGGTATATAAAAATTTTCGAAATTGTTTATTTTAAGGAGTGAATATAAAAGACAGTAAAAAACATAAATTTTGCAAAGAATGAAGTCGATCGGATAATAAGTTGCTGAGATATTTGTAATCCTATTTTAAACACTCTTCGATTTTTCATGACCCTGTATTTCATTCAAATTTCAATTCAAAGATATATTTTAATTGGAATAGAGACTCTTAATCCGACGCAATAAACCTTTAGTTAATAGGATTATCAATTTTGGATTTATAAGGATGTTTTTTGTACGCAATTCAGTAATAGAGAATTTGAAGTTTATGACGTCATCAAGCCACAATTTTATTCGAATTGCAATGCATTTTATAAATAGTTTACGCATGTTTTATTTTCATATTTTATATTATGAATATCCATGATGGGTAAAAATTACGGTTGCCCCCAACGACTAGTTATGTAAGGAGGTGACTTCCGGACTCCTCTCAGTCTCATCTAAAAACTGACTAGTTACTTGAAAATTACTCAGTTAAGAAAGCTTGTCTATTACAGTAATTAGAACCTTCCACACGATTACATTATTGTTCTATAGCAAACAATCAACTGATAAAACAACTAGATAACAAAAAAGTCCTTTCCGGTCTGTACCGGGAGGAAAAGGTAGCTTTCCTATATCTTCGTTTTAAAATTTTAGCTAATGTTACACGAAAACAGCAAGTTAAAATGCAAAGAAACGTTTACAAAAGATTCGTTAATACTGAATTTGAATAAGAAATTCGCCAAATTATTGAGCAATAGCCAAATTGGCTTCATTTATGAAGACTTATTTTGGTCACCAAATTTGGCGATATTTCGCCAAATGTCGCCAATTTTGGCGCTAACGGATATGAATATATAGTTTTATGCGTATGATTGGGAAAATTATTACAACAATGAAAGAAAATAATTTGCGAGTAATCGCGTTAATGTGCTGTTTTGTTTCAAAATGTCAGCCACCCTATAATTTCAAACTGCTCTATCTCAGCCATTTTTTGAGATAGAGGTAAACCAAAAATTGCTCGGGAATCCTTGTATCAAGGCCTAACACGTAATTAAAAAATAAATTTGAATTATTATTTTTTTGTATATTTATTTTAGTTTTAAATTTTTAAATGGCCGCCATCTTGAAACAAAATGGCGGACCAAGCTGGCCAACGAACTCGGTCGAGATATTGGTTAGCTTAATACACACAATTAGTTTCATCAAAATTGATTTATAAATACGAGCGTTATCGTATGACATAGGTCAGATATATATATATATATATATATATATATATATATATATATATATAGATAAATAGATAGATAGATAGATAGATAGATAGATAGATATAGATATATATATATGGTCAGATATATATATATGGATATATCTATATATATAAATCAACATTTGGACGGAGGGTGGTTTTGGGGTCTTGGGGGTCATGATCGGTGAAAATATATCGAAATTTTCCGGAACTGCTTTCCTCCGAACGGCTGCAATAGGTAGCTTTATACTTTTTTGTATTGAAAGCTACCTAAAAGTGGGCTGAAGAGCAGTTTTTAGAAAGCCTAATAGACATTACTCTCTTTTCAGCATTTTGAGAGGTAGCTGAGCTACTTTATTCTCAGGAAGTAAAGTATACAATTGGGGTTCATGCAATTGTTCGAAAAAATAATTTTATAGAGTAACGTAAAGTGCATAAAGCAAATGAAGCTTGCATTTTGCTCTTTATTGTATTAAAAAAGGGCAATGACTGTTACCGGAAAAAATAGTAGGAAAATGTACATATTAAAACTTTTTTTTTTTTCAAAATAATATACGTAGAAAATCATTCAAAATATGAGTTCCCTAATTGTGTCTTTAAGGGGATTATAAAATTCAAGATATGGAGCATAATGCTCATGAATTTTTAAGTACATTGTCAGAAATGTT
The DNA here is from genome assembly GCA_963931845.1 of Maratus michaelseni. Taxonomy (NCBI): domain Eukaryota; kingdom Metazoa; phylum Arthropoda; class Arachnida; order Araneae; family Salticidae; genus Maratus; species Maratus michaelseni. The sequence continues at coordinate 122,051,505 of OZ007598.1, forward strand.
ATGCTGTATAGATATTATGAAAAATGCGACTGTAATCAGTGTGTTGTTTAGTCTTTCAAACCACTTGAATTTCACCAAGTATTACAATCACTTAATCAATCATCAAGTGTGTAAATAATTACACACTGCACACCGCAAGCTTATCAACTAAATCCTTTCACAATATTATTATATTCCTATGTATAGTTTTTGTTCCTATAAAACTTTTTTAAGATAACTATTCTGACCAACTTTAATATTAAATATCGCTTAAAATAATTCTTAGATTTAAAAATTGTGTGCTTCAGCATATTTGTCGAAAATTTCTCGATAAAACTACTAGTTTTCATATTTTTACATGCAACAGTTCTCTGAATATTAGCCCAGAAATACCCCAAGGTACAAAAAATTCATTGATAGCGGCAACAACTGCGGTATATATTTTTTTAATATAGAAAGATAATAAACAGAACTGTGTACATATTACTATCAATAAGGTTACAATAAAATTACTCTTCATAAGCAGTACACAGCCAAAAAAGAAAGAATTATTTATCATTCTCTTCCAAAGAGTAATAAAAAATTTTTACGGTTCTGTAAGTACAACATGGTGGCACGCAGTGTGTTTTAAGGGTCAATAAAAGCTATTTTTACAGAAAATTATTCTAAAAGTAGTTTTAAAGGAAGTTTGGATATAGATGCAACACTTCAAATATTGGATCTGGTGATCATGATTTTCCAGATTTCTTCCCGAAATCCTACCACTTCAGTTACTATATATGATTGTATAATGTGAAGTTCTGCAGATTTACCCACTTTAGAAAATAAATAAAAGATTAATCGAGAGATATGAATTGACTCATTTTTAACACATTCCAACGTAGTTGAAAAGTGTTTATGAATTTCGTTTGCCTGTCTGTCTGTCTTTTTACCCATTCTCTAACTCGCGTAAATATATTCGGATTATCAGGCAATTGATATATGTTATTGAGGTTTACTATGACATGTTCGGTTTTGAAAATGAAGTGTGTAGCTTCTTATAGTTTTTTTACATGGGCACTCAAAAGAATTCCGTTACATTACGGTCTATGGGGAAAAATCATTTGTGGTTTATTTTAATGATGTTACACAATTTCAAACATATTGAAATTGTTATATATCATTGAGGTGCACTGCAAGATGCTTACTATAGAATATGGTGTGTATAGCATTATCGCTCATTTACAGGGACACACAAAATAATTCGGTATGTCTGTTAACAATAATTGCTGGAAGTGCTTTTTCAGTTTCTGAGGCTTACTATATAATTATTGTATGTAAAGCATTCATCTTTCAATTACAGGGGCACACAAAAGAATTCGGTCAAAGTATTGTCTGTTAGCAATAATTGTTGGAAGTGCGTTTTCAGTTCCGGAACACATTTTTAAATTTAACTCATTTTTTGTCTATTACATGGTGTGTATAAATTGTATAGATCGTATATAGGGCAGTACAAAAGTTCTCAAGTACATTTCCGTTTACTAACGAAAATTCCAGAAGGGGAATTTTAAACTGTGCTACGCGTTTCCTAACTGAACTAAAAATTTAGCATTCTATATAGTATATATACAAATTTATAGAGGTTATCATATACAGGGTACACAAAATAGTTCGTATATTTTTGTAATATTGCTGGTAATTTCTGAAATTGCGTTTTTAAATATGTTATGCGTTTTTCCGAATTGTTTACTTAGATACCATATTTCACCTTGTAGCGGCCATATTAAAATGTCCGCTGGTGTGGTAGAGCACGTGGGAAAGAAGTACCACTGTTTTAAAACCAAAAACTGGTTTATTAACACAATTAGCAGGGGGTTTGAGCGAGCTCCACGAAATTTTCCTAAAAGTTTAAATTAACTAAAGAGTTTTTGCTAGCAACTTGTAGCTTTAACAAAACTGAAACAATATAATTGAACCTTAACCTTTTTAATATGTAAGCACGATCCAACACTCTTATCCTTCAAATTAAATAAGCACTGATGCAGGTTCAAATCAGCTTTACCACTGCATAAAACTCCAGCATAAAATACTAAGGCCGATTATCAAACCTGAGACTCGATGCGAGGTCTCAAGGCTAAATCTAAATCTAAGTCGCAACATTCAACTTCCCAGGCCAAGTATACTCCAGCTCAAATGAGCTCTCTCCAGCTCCCCTGAGCTCTCTCCAGCTCCTCTGAGCTCTCAACTCAAGTCAAAATTCGCTGCTTATATACTTCAGTGTCAATCGACCAGCTCCAGAAAATTTGCATAATTGAAATTACACGGCGACTCACAATTTCAGGGATTCAGCTGTCCGTCGAAAGTTAAAGAAAGATAGAGAGCCTTTATAACTTGTACGCACATAGTCGGTTAATGGACAAAACGATCTCATTCACACATTGCCTACTCACGTACGAGAGTAGTCAATACCTTACAACCGCTCCCGGAAATTGTGAAAGAAAAAGCGGTGGTTGAATGCAGACCATCGTCTTTTTCTTTTAAAAATTTCGAGTCAAAAAATGAACACAACATGTGACGGGTAAATTTAAATTTTGAATCCGAATGTAAATTTTGTACTTTTAACCCATCACACAAAAACTGGTCAGATCGACGACACTTGCATCATAACCTCCTGTAATCCTGTAAATGGTCAGTATCATGCAGAAGAATCTCACAAAATTTTCCTCACAAAATTCACAGCTTGCCAAAAAAAAATAGATACGCAACTTTACCTTCAAAATTCCATGAAATGCCGAAACAAATTGCAAAGTAGAATGTAACTATAAAACTATCTGACAAAGAAATAAAGTAGCTTTCCTAAAAATTCCCAAATTGCCAAAAACTCACATCCCCGAAATTCAATGTAGATGACTCGCTCTATTACAATGGTCACAAACTAACAGCTAACAGAGCTGTGAAAGTGAAACAATTCTCTTTTATAAAATATAAAGGTATAAATATACATTACAAATTTCTTCAAAACACAATTCTTCTTCTTGAGAACTAAAATATAAAAAAACTTTTATAAATAGATTATCTGCTTCAAGATGGTTTACTTCCTGGAACAAACTTCATTATCTACATACATACAATTTTACGTCATAACTATGAAATACACTAACAATATTCAAAATTAACAACAACAGAAATAATAAGTAACTTCATAACTAATGTATAACGAACGACACTTAAAACTTCTTAACTAGTGCATAACCAACAACACTTTTAAAACTACATAACTTGCGAAAACCCAACATGCAACACTAAAGCGATAACGACCACGAACACGACCGAAGGGATAAAGTTAGATTTGGTAACAATGTTAGTAAAGTGAAATAAAACACGCGTGTCAAGGGCAACTCTTGACCGCAAAACACGTGCACGCCTATCCGCGGCACGTGTAAAAAACCCATAATACTAAATTCATATTTCAAATTCAACATATAGAACAATCATACACATAATATACACATAATTTATACATAGAATATTCACAGAACACTTATAGAACAATTATACAAGCAATTTAACAATGTCTTGAACATGAAAGCAGTGAATCCCAAAAGATGTTCTCTGACATCATAACTTAAATTTTAGCAAAAAAAAATTTTGAACAGAAGTTAAATGCACAACTTGTGAAACCGAGACACAAAAATCCAAACAATGGTCAAAAGGTAACTATAAACAGTTCAGCTGCTTTGCACCGTCCAATGAACTTGTTGACATTAATAAAGGTACTTTATAAGGAAATTAATAAAAATGGAACGTCGTCACCTGATTTTATAGTGAAGGTGAACTGGAAGCTTGTAGGCTCATAGAAGAACTCTGGCGGCGTCCCCAAAATCCTTGGACGAAACTCCGTTCTGATTCAGACTGGTAAGGAGAGGCCACTGTCGCTTGTCGTGCCTGCAGCCGGGTGTTGTAACCATGGCGACGTCCTTTGGGAGGAGCTCGTGTAGTGTCCACTCGACGACTGCTCGTAGATTCCACCCGACGACTTCTAGGCGGGCTTACTGATTTGTCCATTTGATGATTGCTAGGTGGGCTTATTGAAGTGTCGACTCGACGATTTCTAGGCGGGTCTCGACGCTGGGCAAGATTGTCTCTAGGGTTGAAGAATGTAGTATCGAAAGGCGTTCGTTTCCGTGAGGCTCCCGACATCGATGTGGAGGGCAAGGTCCGCTTTCTGCCGATTCTCCTGCGCCGTTTGGTTGTAGAGGGGAGATAGTCCATGCCACGTTTTCGTGCGTCACTTTGCACTGTCGATGTGATGACTTCTGAGATGGTTGACTATCGGTAGATTCATCGAGATCTGTTGATGGATTGCCGTTCCGTCCTCTCTTGGCAGGAATGTCTGTCGATGACTTTGACAACAAGGCAACACTAGATACCGGGCTTGCTCATTCACTCTCAAAACGTCACAAATGGTGGCTGACCGCGACCAGCGATTGGTCCAAAGCAACGCGCCCATCGTTTTGTGCCAATCGCTGTATGTCTTTCTTCCTAGTCAGCCACCTTTTGTGACGTCATCATAATGAATGAGCAAGCCCGGTATGTAGTGTAGCCCTGTTGACAACCGTCTCTTGTGTTGTGGTCGATGTGACGTAGAAGGGTTCTACATGAACTTCTTGTCTGGAGGCTTAGAACTACTTGTTAAGATCGAACGCGGGTGCTGTCTTTTGCCATATTTATGAACCACTTTAGGTAATGTCTGTTCAGCTGGCTGGTTAACCCTGTCTCGGTTAACTTGAGGAAATTTACGCTTCATCTCCGTGCGTATGTTATCACTATTATTATTAGAAGAATTATTTGCATAAGAAGATTGACTGACGTCAAGAGAATGAGAGGTCTTTGACTAAGGCATAGAGGATTCACCGTCTGACGTTTGAGAACCATTTGAGCTAGTGTCCCTAAACTTATAAACTCTGACCTGATCCAAGTTTACCGTGGTATGACAACCGTCAACATCAATAATTAAATTGTTACCTTTAACTTCCAGCACTTTATACGGTCCCTCAAACTTAGGTCCAAACTTAGCAACTCGTTTTTGCCGACTAGAACTTAACCAATGCTTTTCCAACAAACCAAAATCACCATCTCTAATCTCCAACTCCCTCCGACGCATATTATAATACAACGCTTGTTTTTTCTGAGCCTTTCCCATTTTTACCTGTGCTTCCTTAACCAACTTATCGATGTCCTGAATCATATATTCATTTTCATTACCTGAGATTCTAATTAACTGTTGAAATGGAGTTATAATCTTACGACCCAAAAACAATTCTGCAGGGCTTTTTCTAGTGGATTCGTGAACTGCCGTACGCAAAGCATAGGCCAAATGCTGCAAGAATTGGTCCCAGTTTGAATGCTGAGTGCCAATAAAGGAAGAAATCATTTGAATGAGGGTTCTATTGACCCTCTCAGCCATATTGAACTGTGGCCGGTATGGAACTGTAAAAGAATGAGATATCTCCAGCTGTGTGCACAATTCTTTAAAAATTTCGGATATGAAACAAGGACCGTGATCACTAATTACCTGGGATGGTGCACCATATTTCGAAATAAAACAGTTAAATAAAGCGTTAGCTACAATTTTTCCTGAAGCTTTTCTGAGGGGGACAAACTCAACCCATTTACTAAAATAATCTACAATTACTAATACAAATCTATATCTATTTCCGGTTAAGGGATAAGGACCAATTAAATCAACTCCGATACATTCTAGGGGAAAGGACTTTTTAATTGAAATTAGTTTGCCAGCTGGTCTTATATTTTTGTAATTATATTTTTGGCATGTGTCGCAGCTGGAGACATAAGCGCGCACTGCTTCCCGCATTTTAGGGAAGTAGCAGGAGTCACATAATCTGGCATACGTTTTCCTGACACCTAGGTGACCTGCTAATGGATTATCGTGAAACTCGTGCAAGATGGCCTTACGAAGAGAGGATGGAATATAAACTCGTAGTTCACCCCGAGAGTTTACAGTTTTGGAGTAAAATAAAAGGCCATCGATAATTTTGAAATTCTGGGACCAGTTTTGGAACATGTGCGCGTCCGCGCTTTGTACCAGTTCAGCATCCTGTAAATCTTTATATAACTGACCAAATTCCTCATTCTTTTTCTGTTCCTCTATGAGTTGTTCTCTCGACTTCAAAACCAATGACGACAAAATACAAACCTTAACCTCCCCGACCATTTCAACACCTTCCTGAGGATTTCTCGATAAAGCATCTGCCACTGCATTGTCCTTTCCTGCCCTATGCTCAATTACAATATTAAACTCTGCTAACTTTAAACACCATCGAACCATTCTAGAAGATAAACCTTTTCCATGCGTTAACTTCGTTAAAGCAAAGTGATCCGTAACCACTTTGACCGGGATCGTACAGAAGAAACATCTAAATTTGTTTAGAGCCCAAATTACAGCAAGACATTCGCGTTCGGTAATTGAATAGTTCCGTTCTGCTGCATTCAAAATTCGGGACGCAAAAGCTATGGGACGACCTTTCTGAGCTAACATCGCACCAATTCCGACTGCGCTAGCGTCACAGTATAATTCAAATTGTGAAGCGTAATCGGGATGAGCTAAAACCGGTGAAGAAATTAAAGAATTCTTTAAATGTTCGAAAGCATTTTGAGCCGCTTTCGACCAAACAAATTTAACCCTCTTTCGTTTTAAAGCATATAGAGGTTCGCAAATCTCTGAAAAATGTGGTATAAATTTTTGAAACCAATCCACCATACCCAAAAATGTTGCTACTTGTTTCGCATTCTTTGGAGGTGTCATTGCCGCAATTGCATCTGTTTTTTGCTTGTCTGTTTGTATGCCCTCTTGTGTGATTCGAACGCCAAGATATTTTAACTCTTTACGAATAAATTTACATTTTTCTAATTTGACAGTGAGACCCGCGTTTCTGAGTAATGTGAATACTTTACGTAACAAATTTATGTGTTCTTCGAATGTTTCAGACATAACGATAATGTCATCCAGGTATACCAGAACTCCGAAACCAAGAAGGAGTTTCAGAATGGTATCCATTGCCTTCTGGAACGTGGATGGAGCCCCTGATAATCCAAAACTCATGCGTTTAAATGCGAAACACCCATTATGCGTTATAAATGCTGTTTTAAGTATGTCTTCCGGTTTCATGCCGATTTGAAAATAACAGGAGGTTAAATCGAGTGTGGACATGAATTTAGTACTTTGAATATTGCCTAGTATGTCATCTATTACAGGAATTAGATACTGTGGATATTGGGTTATTGAATGAGTTTTCGATAATCTATAGCGAATCTCCAAGCCTCAGGATCCTCAATGCTTTTTCCATTGTTTTTCCGACATAATACTACTGGTGCTGCGTATGGAGATTCAATGGGCATAATAATGTCGTCGCAGAGCATTTTGTGAATGTGATAATTAATGATTTTCTGTTTGACTTTATCGTAACGGTATGGTTTGCTTGCTACTGGCGCATGTGAACCGGTATTAATTTCATGCCAGGAAACGTGTGTCAACCCCGGTTTGTCTGAAAACACTTCCCTGAAGTCATGTAAAAACTTATTAAATTTGCTTATCTCCCCCTTTGTTAAACCAGATTCACTTAAATCAATTGAGAGTGATGAGGACTCGTTTGTACAAGTATTCTCATCATTATTAACCTCCAGTGTACGTGAAAAGAAATCCATCCTCTATCTTTCATGAAATCAACTCCAACAATACAATGGGCTTTTAATCCATCTAATACTAGAAATTGCCACTTAGCTTTAACTGACCTTATTTCCACATCTAAATCCATCAGACCTTTTATACTACATTGTATCCCTTGAGCCGACTGAACCACTAAATTAACATGCCGCAACCTTTTATACGAAAAATATTTCCTATACACTTCAAACGATATAAAACTCTTATCCACACCCGTATCCAGAACACTTTTTACCACTATACCACTCAAAACTATTAGCAACTCAGGTAATTCCACTGGGTGAACTACTATTGCTTTTAAATCGATGACAGAAAGCTTTGAAGAATGCACCCGTGACTGCTGACCTTCCGCACAACAGCCACCTACCAGTTTAACCCCTGCTGACGATTTTTAATACCACAAGACTTTCCCTCTGTCCGCTTAACGACATTTTCACCAACCACTAACTGTCTAACCCTGGACGAGCTAGTCTGCCTTATGTTAACCTCGTTCCTTCTATCCAAACCATTTCTATTGCGACTGCTCACCCCCTCATTTCTTCTGAAACCATTATTATAAGCTTGATCATAATTCCTTAAACCACCACTAGCTCTTTGAAAATTTTGCCTATCCCCATAATTAACTGGACCACAAACATTACGACCATTATATTCATTATCATAATTCCTGCACCTATTAATAAACCTATCCCCCTCGTTGAATTCTCGTGTGGTTCTCTATCTATGGTGATCCGCCTCATGTCGCGCTTCACACTTTATTAATAATTGATAGAGTTCCGCTGTATTCGCTGGGGCACGCAGTTCAATAAAGTCCTGGATTGATACTGAGAAAAGAGGAAGCAGAATATCAATCAGCTCCTGATGAGTAGCGTCAAGTGCCAACTTGTTTTTCAATTCGAGCTTTCTCAGAAAAAATCCGGACGCTTTTTCATAAATAGTCTGGCGTTCACAATAGAATTCACGTCTTAATTCCGCTGCATTACGCTCATTAGGAAAGGCTTTAGTTAACTCCGAGCATGTTTGCTCAAATCTTTTCGCGTCATCAGTCACCAAGAAACGTCCAATGTTCTCAAGCCAAAGCAAGGCTTCATCCTTTAGAGAGCATTTCAATACTAAATATTTGTTTTTATCTGGAATATTGTTAAAGGCAATATAATCGTTCAATTTATTTAAAAATTCTGTGACATCAGAATTTCCGGCAAAGTAAACTCTGGGGACTATCTCTCGTGGATGTGGGCCATCGTACAACCCGTGAAGTTGGGCGCCATTTGTAGCGGCCATATTAAAATGTCCGCTGGTGTGGTAGAGCACGAGGAAAGAAGTACCACTGTTTTAAAACCAAAAACTGGTTTATTAACATAATTAGCAGGAGGTTTGAGCGAGCTCCACGAAATTTTCCTAAAAGTTTAAATTAACTAAAGAGTTTTTGCTAACAACTTGTAGCTTTAGCAAAACTGAAACAATATAATTGAAGCTTAACCTTTAAAATATATAAGCACGATCCAACACTCTTATCCTTCAAATTAAATAAGCACTGATGCAGGTTCAAATCAGCTTTACCACTGCATAAAACTCCAGCATAAAATACTAAGGCCGATTATCAAACCTCAGACTCGATGCGAGGTCTCAAGGCTAAATCTAAATCTCAATCTAAGTCGCAATATTCAACTTCCCAGGCCAAGTATACTCCAGCTCCCCTGAGCTCTTTCCAGCTCCCCTGAGCTCTCTCCAGCTCCTCTGAGCTCTCAACTCAAGTCAAAATTCGCTGCTTATATACTTCAGTGTCGATCGACCAGCTCCAGAAAATTTGCATAATTGAAATTACACGGCGACTCACAATTTCAGGGATTCAGCTGTCCGTCGAAAGTTAAAGAAAGATAGAGAGCCTTTATAACTTGTACGCACATAGTCGGTTAATGGACAAAACGATCTCATTCACACATTGCCTACTCAAGTACGAGAGTAGTCAATACCTTACAACCTCATTAAACGATAAAGATTTGTAAAATTATTTTGGAAGTGTTGGAAAGTGTTACATAATCTATGCTTGACGCATGATTTTTCGTTCTTGTTTTCTATAGATCTGACAAATTTTCATCTTGGAAAGAAAGTACTTCTTTAGGGTTGTGCAATGGTGATTTATCTTGATGCTCGAAATAATAATCATTCTTTAGCTGCATACGATTGCAAGTTTAATACATTTATAAATTTTTAGACTACTCATTTCTATTATTATTTATTGTTTTACAATCCAAAATTAACAATTTTATTGTTTATTTCAAAATGTATCTTTGTGTCTTTAATAGTTATACATTAATTCAGGAGTAATTTTCAAGCATACGTCCTAACAAATATCCAAACTTTTAAAACTGAATAAAAGGAAAATGGAAAAAACTTACTTGGGGGAAATTTTTTTCCCCAACATTAAAATAAAGCTTTATAATTATCTTATTATTATTTAGCCATTAAAATAAAGCTTTTCATTGTATTTCACGAACAATAACAAACATTTCTTTCTTATTTTTTTTCCTAACTTATTTCATTAACTGCTAGGCGCGCTTTTTTCATTACATAATGTGCTACTTAAACATTATTGTAAACATTAAAATGTTTTAAACCCTCTTTTCGAGAATATGTGAAAATAAATCCTTAACTAAAAGCCTTTTTTTCTAAAATCTTCAGTAAGTATAAAAAATATTGCTTGTGCAAAAGCTTTGTTTTCCATAATGTAAATAATAATATTACAAAAATATTTTGTCTCTGTTTTTATGTGTATTTGCGTTGTTTCTTTTTCGAAAATAGCATTTAAGTACATTTTTAATTCCCTTGTGCTTGGTATCAAAATAAAAAGTAAATATTTAAGGGTAAAATATTTACTGTCAGTATAAAAATATTGAAACCTAACCTGTATGATGAATATTTTAGCAAACAATACATGTATAAAGTTTTTTTTAAATACTGAAAGCAGAATTTAATACCGTGTATATTAATACACATCTATAATAAAATCTTCATATGTAATTGTTTCTAAAAAATATGATATGCTTAAATGTAGCTATAGACAAGGTTGTGAAAGTAATCACACAAACGCTCATATGTTTTACAACATGAGATAGCAGATTAACGTAAAACTTCTTATAGATTTAGATACCAGATAACACCCTACACAAAACGATTCGCGTTACGTTTCCCATGAGAAATTTAATCCTTATGCAACGAGCGTCTTTTACATGATTTTGAATCTTTCGCCACTAGTTTTTCAGAATAGACTTTTTATCTAATTCAATCGCGGAAATGCTTTGAATAAACAAGACAAAAATTTCAATTAAAAATTACTGGTAGGAGTAATGAAGGATTCTATGCACTTTATGCGTGACGTATACGCTCGTCACGAAGGAGTTAAGTTTACATTTTTGGAATGTTAATTTTTCCAGAATTTATTATAGAGTTTAGAAACTATTAAGATTGGGTACTGAATATATAAACTACATAAACTATATAAGAAAAATGTACACATTTTTAAGTATTTTCTCGTAAAAGTTTAAAGAAAATTATCATAGTCTGGAAAAGCGATTACATAGATTATTTAACTCTAATACATTGACAAATTTTTCTTTAAATAACGAGAAATTTTATATTATTTCTCTGCCCAAACATAGGGTTCGTACGCTTTTACTACAATTTTTTAATAGAATTTTTCTATTTATTTTTAGATAGCAAAAATTGTAGACACCTCGTTTAATTACAGGGTTTGTAATGCTTTTGTTCACTTAAATAAAGCGAAAAATTGAGGTAAAAGCGTACGAATCCTGATGAATCTAAAAATTCATTTTTATTTTCTTTTTGAAATATTGAAAATTAGGCAAGGATTTAAAAATTGCAAAAAATTTGTCGCAATTTTATGGTCGCAATTCTTGATAACAATTTAAATTTAGCTTAAATATTTTATCCAATGGGAACCAAGGGGATATTTCGAAAATAAAACAAAATTATCAAACACGATATTTCAAGAGTCAATAATTCAACATTACTCGAGCTTAGGAATAATTACATGATTTCAGATTAAAAAATTATCATTCAGATCACTACGCTATTAAAGAATTTGATCTTTTAAAAAGTGGCTGTTAGAGCTGTGCCACGATATATTCACAGGTGGTTACAGGTATACCTGAACCACGGCTCCAAGTACTTAATCTTATAGAATTAGTGTTTGCGGGGAAGGCCAGTAATCAGTTAACTATACTGGTGAAACAAAACCGTGTTTAATACCCGATAAATGATCCCCGTGGACCATTCTTTAAATAAATTAAATTATTCAATTATCTACAGCTCAGAATATCACTTGCTATTACTACAAAAAATGATAGTTTCAATACAATTTTTTTTAAACAACTTCACGATTCGAAAATATGTCATTAATTTAAAATGTCAGGAATTAAATTAAAACATATAACTAACAAACGTTGCCAATAGTCTGCCAACTGTGGCAGACTTCGGCAACACGTCAACAAAAATTTCATGCAAAACATGCACGTTTATAATAGCGTATGTAAGTATAGATAGCTACCAACTTTTACACTTTTTTCGTATTATTAAAATTTAATAGTAATTTCTGCTGCGTTTAATCGCAAATATTCTTGATTATATATGGAAAACATTCATTCAATTTTAATGGTAACAAAAAGCGTATAAATTGATAGTTATGATTTAAGGCTCAATTTAAAAAAAACTGAACGTCAGCAAGGAAGAACGGAATTTTCAGAAGAATGTCCCCATGCTAATGAATAATCTGAAATAATGTATCGTTTAAGATGAGAATATTTTACCTTTAAATGTAGATTTAAGTTTTCGCTCAAAGGAAATAATTTGCTACAATTCGTTTCCTTCTCCGTTTGTGAATGGAAACATGCAGTTAGTTTGTTACTATATTAAAAAGCAAAATCATTGACAATTTATAAACAGTGATATATTTAAAGATAAAAAAGTTCAATCAACAAAGAATTAGAACAAAGTGTGCAAATTAGCTAGAAGTAAAGCTCTTCTCATTAAATACCGTTGTAAAAAGATTTTTTATGATTAAAAAGAAATGTAGAAAGTACATAAAATGACAATGGATTTCTATTTAGGTTTCCATTTATTTTGAATTGATGTATTTTCTAAGTTTTCCAAATTTAGCAATGAAATCATATTTATACGTTGCAAAACAGTTGCAAAAAACATTTCCTGATCTATCAGAAATATTTACGAAATTTTACCTCGCAAACAGCCACGATTCTGTAAGATATGTCCCTTATATTCTTTAGAAAAAGAACGAATCACAAATCTCATAAATCAACAGATTTGCGAAAGTAATAAAAAAGTCGTTTCTAAAATTTACAAGCTGCATAGATGTCCTTTTATTTCGAAGACGTTTCCGTAAGTATAGAGAACCTATTGTTTTTTAGGTTTCTTATTGGTCCTTCTCCAAACAGTTTCTGAAGATAAAACAAAAGTTTCCGGGATCGTAGATAACGTCGAGGTGATATTGAATTTTGTGAACGTTGCTAATTTACTCGGAAAAATTTTCCTGCAATTTTTGAGTCTATGAATTAAATAATGTTAGTTGAAAACTTTGGGTTTCAAAAACATTTTACATTTTATTCTTTCAGTATCACGGAAACGTAAAAGAGAGCTATTTCTGTAATCATTATTATTGAATTATTGGGCTAAAGTTATATTGTAAGAAATTTTCATGCAATCCGCCAACATACTCATGCGCTACTGTTAAATCCTTGTGTTATGTGTGTGCGCGTCACAATATAAAAATACTGAAGAGAAATAAATATATTTGGGAGTTCGTCTTTTTCGAGCTCCGATACTTTGCCTTTCTGGATTTATACTTGGATCATAATGTCTTCTTCAACAGGACAGTTGATATGACTACTGTTTCATAAAACGATATCACTTTTATAAATACTCCGAAGGACGAAGATATCTACAGAAAATATCTACAATATTCTCAGGTGCTGTTTAGTTGAAAGAAATCTAATCGTAAATATACCGTAATTTAAAGATCCTTTTAGAAAAAATATGAAATAGTAATATTTTTCAAACGCTATTCAACATTCTAGTGGTATCCATCGGTAATGCCGTTATAGATCATGATACGACTTTTTGTAGCTAATCAGTTTGTAATTATTCATGCAATAATTATATTTTCGTATTACTCCTTGAATGGTTATGGAGCCATATTATTCTTCCGATTTTCTTACTCATATATTCTGAATTAAGTCTTGCAATGGGATGTTTAAGGAAAAGTTATATTTCTTATTTGTGAATACTTTTTGCTACAAAAATTACTATGTCTGTAACAAATGTGGAGAAGTGCAATACAAATTTCTTGGAAAAAATATTTCACAAAATTCCTCTGTTTTTATTTGAAATACTAGGGGATCTTCCCCCTACGAGCTACGCTCACCAACCCCCGTTCTGACATCTAGTGATTTAAAAACCCTCTGATCTGATCAACTCTAAAACGATGACGGAAGATTGTATTATAATTAAACAACCAGTGGCGATCTGCTGTAACCGGGTTTCCATTCTTTTTCCTTTGACTGAGGGATTTTAAGGTCAAATCAGCTGCTTTAGAAACAGCTAACAACTGTTTTTCTGATTGATTAAATAAGGTCAATTAAAGATTTAAAAATCATCTTGCGTAAAATGGTTAAGTGAGCAATGTCGCTGCATCGGAGAACTTTATAACGATGCTATAGAAAATTGGTTACTTCCCCATTATTCCGTCGACTACTTTCTATAAAAAGAAAAGAACTGACGTAAAATATATCATTTAACACCAAACGTGCATGGTAGTGGCATCGCGTGGCATTCAGTTGACATGAGATGCGTTACACGTTTTAGTTATTTCATCGAGGGATTTTTAATTCAACGTTTATTTCTCTTTTTGATACTTTTCCATTACCCCGTCGATCAATTTTCATATTAAAAAAACTATCGCCAAACTGTAGCGCCAAATAAACAAATAGAAGAATTTTTCCATTGGAATCTCAAAAAATAATAATAATAATAATAATAATAAATAAATAAATAAAATACAAGAAATTCGGAAAACCCCCACTCACCAAAGTGGCAACTACCAATAAGTTTAAACAATAAAATTTACAATATATTAATTATAACAGAAAAAAAAATCTTGGATATTTATTTAGATTATTTTTCTTAATTATCTCTCTCGGCTGGTGTATAAATGTTTGTGACGTCAGTTGAAACTGATCTATTGTATGTAACTGTTCATCACAACATTTTTCAATGCCTTTTCTTTTAGGTAGCTTTCAATACAAAAAAGTATAAAGCTACCTATTGCAGCCGTTCGGAGGAAAGCAGTTCCGGAAAATTTCGATATATTTTCACCGATCATGACCCCCAGACCCCAAAACCACCCTCCGTTCAAATGTTGACTTATATATATATATATATATATATATATATATATATATATATATATATATATATATATATATATATATATATCCATATATATATATATATATCTGACCTATGTCATACGATAACGCTCGTATTTATAAATCAATTTTGATGAAACTAATTGTGTGTATTAAACTCACCAATGTCTCGACCGAGTTCGTTGGAGAGCTTGGTCCGCCATTTTGTTTCAAGATGGCGGCCAATTAAAAATTTAAAACTAAAATAAATATACAAAAAAGTTAAAAATTCAAATTTATTTTTTAATTCGGTGTTAGGCCTTGAAACGAGGATTCCAGAGCATTTTTTGTTTTACCTCTATCTTAAAAAACGGCTGATAGAGCAGTTTGAAATTCTAGGGTGGCTGACATTTTGAAACAAGACAGCACATTACAAAAATTTTCATTGTTGTAATAATTTTCCCAATCAAACGCATAAAACTATATATTCATATCCTTTTTGCCAAATTCTCGCCAAACTTGGCGACATTTGGCGAAATATCGCCAAATTTGGCGATCAAAATAAGTCTTCATAAATGAAGCCAATTTGGCTATTGCTCAATAATTTGGCGAATTTCTTATTCAAATTCAGTATTAACGAATCTTTTGAAAACGTTTTATTTGCATTTTAAGTTGCTGTTTTCGTGTAACATTAGCTAAAATTTTAAAACGAAGATATAGGAAAGCTACCTTTTCCTCCCGGTACACGCCGGAAGGACTTTTTTAATATCATGGCACTGCCGTTTAAGGATGCAATTATTATTTTAATTAATGAAATGAATAATAAATCAGTGAAACATACTGAAAAATATATTTCGAATTAATAACCACTTGATGCCATAAGAAACACATGCCTCTGACGTCAAGTGATTGTGACGCCAAATTCTTGCATTCTTGGTGTTAAATCCTATAGTTTCGCGATAGTTTTTTGTTAAGAAAAGTGGTCGACGGTATAAAGGAGAAGTACCATATTGTTAATGATATTTTAACAATTTATTAGTTATTTCAGTTATTTTAGTTATTTATTAGTTTATTTTAAAGGTATTTATTAAACCTAAAAATATAGTTTTTAATTCAGAGGAAATATTATTTACGCTGCTTTAAAATTTTTAATAATAGGTAAAAGATTTGTCGAAATAAATTAATCTCTTGTGTAAATATAATTTTTAATTGAAATTGTTTGAAAATACAGTCGGACCCGCGTAAGACGCTCACGGTTAATACGCGATCCCGTTTAAGACGCGAATTTTTTACGGTGCCTTGAATTTTGCCCGTAAGTCTAATGCAAAAATATCACGGTTAATACGCAATCCCGCTTAATACGCAACAGAGTTTCAGAAAAAAGTCTCGGTTAAGACGCGAATTCCATCCCTGCCAACATTCGATCCTGCATGAATCGCTCGTTTCTCTATATCTAGTTTTCACTGTCAACTTGCCAGATAGAAAAATGTTATTTTTCTTTGTTTGCGTGGTATAAGCTGTCTACCTACCGTAAAGTGAAGGAACTGTATGATTTAGGGTTGCCATATTGTATATGTTTTTTGTGTAAGTTATACGTTTTTCGGGCTTATTGCATGACGTGCGCTTAAATACTTTGTGTGCATAATTTCTTCCGTTTTCTTTTTAGACATATCCAATTTTTATAATTTTAAGAATTTTTTTCAGTTTAACTTTTCAATTTGATTGAAAATTTTAATTTTGATGCACTATTTTCCGCAAAAATATTATTGTAAAAGTAAATAAACAGCGATATTAGAATAATTTAATACAAGTTTAGTTGGCGAAAAATTATAACAATCAATGATTTGGTTTTACGGAAAATTCTGTAAAGAAGGCACCATAGTTCAGCAGGATGTAAAAAATGATAGTTTGATAAAACAAAATGTTTTATCAAAATGTAGTTTGATAAAACAAAAACAAGCGAGTGTCAATAAAAAATCTTCGGGTTTTTAAGAGATAAACTGGCAACCCTAATGTGATTTTCAAAGCAGGTGAAAAGAAAGGCAAACGTTTGTTTGTTTTCGATTTTGTTTCTTCTTCGCTTTGCTACTGGCGGCAAGCGACTTAATTACACTACGCGTTTCGAACTGTCAAGACATTTGTGAATGATTTGTCGAGTTTTAGTAAATTTTTCACCAATATGGAGAATAGTCATATGATAAAACGAAATGCACTATCTATGTCTGATAAAATGGGTATTATATGAAAATGTGATTCCGAAGGACATGGCAACAAAACGGCATTTGCAAAGTCAGTAAATATCTCGTAATCAACGTTACATACCCTACTAAAAAATCGCGATACAATCAAAAAATCTGCAGTTGTGGGTGGGTCCAAGAGAATGAAGGTAAAAACAGGAAAATAGGAAGACATGTAAAAGATGTTGTTTGACTGGTATGTGCAAGCTCGAGCATACAACATACCTGTTAAAAGCCCAATAATGAAAGAGATAGCTTCACAAATAGCGAAGACTCTAAATATAAATTTTGAACCGTCTAGTGGATGGTTAGATCGATTCAAAAATCAGTATAGAATCATATATAAGCAGCTGTCGGGGGAAGCGGCCTCAGTGAACATTAAAGACGTAGAATGTTGGAAAACAAGTATGCTTCCACAAATTACGAAAAAATATGCTACTCGTGATATTAAAACGATGACAGTACTCTTGCAAACCTTTTTTAATTTAAACTAAATAATAGTATAACAGTAGTTATTTTTTATTTACTTAGAATTAATTTAAACTCCATTTTATCATGCATATACTTAACATTGTGAAAAATGTTATTGGTGTTTTATTATTATTATAATGTAAAGCTAGGATAGTCTGCGCACAATTCAAAAGAATAGCAATAAAAAATCTAAATATTAATTTTTTGCTAAACTATCCATGAATAATTTTTACTTCATTTGTTTTTTATGCATTTCCATTGCTATTTTGTTGTTATGTTGCAATTTAATAGAGCAGTTGTAATAAAACCAAGAAAGGTATTTTGCGCAATCTGTCCTTACAGGGTTGGTGTGATTGCGCACATGGGTAGGAGAGATTGTTACTAATAATAACTACAATTAAATTGTTAACAATAAGAATTACACTTAAATGACATTGCTGTAAGGTTTCTGTGAACAAATTTTATTGTATTGGGAGTGAATATTTCAATCTAATGCTTAAAGAATCAGAAAAAGGAAATGTTTAAAAACGATTAAAAAATTTTAATTAAAAGGAAGAAAATTGAAGAATCAGAAAAAGCAAGTCCGGATAAGATTACAAAATAAAATTATGTAACTTAACGTTTAACTTAAAATTAGTCCATTTTCATTTTTCATTTTTTTATGCAAATTTACCAATAAGCTGCGTAATCTCTCCTAGCATGGAAACTAATGGGAACACTGCGCCATCTCTCCTAAGTAGCAGATGCGCAAACTCTCCAATTTCGGTAGGAGAGATTGTTCGGCCTTTTATTTAAACATGACCTCTTCTAAAACGAACCGTTGATGTTCACATTGTTAGTCTAGATTAGTAGCTTATGAGAAATCGTTTAAGTTTAAAATATTTTATACTATTGAAATTGTATAGAAATTCTGACGAATAGCTATGAAAATTCAAGCACTTATTTTGGGAAAACAAAACAAAATATCAATACTTTATCTTAAACGCTCAAAGCAATCAACGTGCACTTTCAAGTAGACACTCCACTACTGTTGTTGTAGAACTACCTGGAGTCGCTGAGCGCTCACTCTACTTCTTCCCCCCCCCCCCGAACCTCTATGTGCGCAATCTCTCCGACTGCGTCATCTCTCCTGGCTTTACCTTATGTTTTTTTCTTATTAACTGTTTGTTTATTGAAGTTAATTTCCCGTTATATTGTAAGGAAGACTTTTGTATATTTACTCTATAAATGTTATGTTTAAACTTGTACGTTCTAACCTTGTGTGCGTGAATAGTCGTGATTATCCTATTAAGAAATTCTTATTGCGATATAATGTCTTGATAGAATTCTAGATTTGAAGAAAATTCACTTTATGCAAATGTAAATTCGGCGCGCGGTTATTTGGGTAGTATTTAAGGAGGAGATTTTTCTGAGATAGTCTATGTTTTTGCAGCGTCACCTACATTTGAAGAATTACTTTAAATCTGTGGCGATTTCCATGTACTAAGAAGTTAAATTTATCAGCTATATAATAAAGATATAGTTAGATTCATCAAGACCGTTAGTTTTAATGATACAGTATTGAGTATGTGGATTAGACTTTTCAGGGTGACTGGCAATTTTTAGACCTTTCAGGATGATCCTTTTTTGAGTTGAACTGTGCTTCTTAAAGTTAATTAATTAAAAACAATTTTTTTGCAAGGTAGTTCTGAGAGGTCTTGAATTTTGTGAAGTTAAACCGCTCAAGCTCATTAAATGTCCTTTTAAGTGGATTTTAAATAAAGGATTTGTTATTGTTAAACATTACATATTATGAAACAAAAAAGCAACGTGACAAAAGCACAAATAAAAATATGTTAAAAGGGGGTGGGGGGGTCAGACAGTTGTTTCGAAGCTTGTAAAGCTCCATCATCAGTGCGATGTTTAAAAGTACACAAAACAAATGCATAAAACCAGAGAGGGTGCAAAAAATGCAGCTCGTGCTCAAAAGTGAAATGGTGGTAAGCATAAAAACAAGGGCTATCGTAAAAACAAGCCGAGTCAAGAATTTCTGGATGGATCGACCAACTAAGGAAATAAATGAAAAGGCAGCACCTAATTCATTCACAGTGAAGTAGGAAGATTTTAAGTGAAAAGAAGAATGACGGAAGAGAGGGGGGTGGAAGAGAGATAATTAAAGAAAAGGTAGCCAGCCATTACAAAATCTAGGGATAGTGGACAAATCATTTACGAAACTGATAGAATTTTTGCATATGTGATAAGGTTCTCAAAAATCAATATATTTGTGAGCGTTTCTGAATTATTGATCCTTCGGAAAAGTTAAAATTGTGATAAATCTCTTTACACCCTCTATTCTATGGTTTTGTACATTTATTTATTTTTTGTATTTTTCAACCTTGCACCAATGTTGGAATTTTAGAAGCTTCGAAACAGCTGCCTTTTCCATTTTTAACATTCATATTTTATTTGTACACTTATCACGTTGCCTTTTCCCTTTTTAACATTCATATTTTTATTTGTACACTTATCACGTTGCCTTTTCCCTTTTTAAGATACGTATTTTTATTTGTACAATTATCACATTGCCTTTTCCCTTTTTAACATTCATATTTTCATTTGTACACTTATCACGTTGCCTTTTCCCTTTTTAACATTCATATTTTTATTTGTACACTTATCACGTTGCCTTTTCCCTTTTTAATATTCATATTTTTATTTGTACACTTATCACTTTGCCTTTTCACTTTTTATTCATACTTTTATTTGTACACTTATCACGTTGCCTTTTCCCTTTTTAACATTCATATTTTTATTTATATTCTTATCACGTTGCCTTTTCCTTTCTTAATATATCAGCGCAAAGTTATATACTCTCATTTTAACTAAACTGTACCTATTTGAGTGTCCATTTAGACTGAAATCTTTAGTGATGAATATGGATTTATTACGTTTCGTCGACTATATATGCTTAAAAGGAATGGGCCATTGAAAAATGCATAAATTGTTGTAATCTTCAGTAGAAGAATAGTCTTAAAATGTACACTTAAATTTATAATTTTCCTTTAATCGTAATACAGAAACTCTTAATAAAATTTATTTCTCATTTGCCTTATAATTTGACGATTTAGATTGTTTGAGATTTGCTTGTAAAATTAGTAAATTTTCAAGCCATTTCTTTTTTTAAATATATTTTTTAAAATATTAATCTTCTTTCATACATACACCCAGAAAAAGGAATTGATTAAAACTACAAAGCATGTTTTGTTGAGTACATTTTGGTTGTTTTAGCAAAATTCACGTAAAATTGAACCATTTTACTTGAATTAACAAAGCATTGTTTTGCTGACGATACAAAATTTTGTTTGGAAAGGAAGTTTTGTTGGGTCAACCAAATTTTTTTTGATTCAACAAAACTTTTTTCTGAGTGTATTTTTCATACATTCATTTCAAAATTAGAAATTAGATATATTATTCGATGCTGGGAACTTATTCGTCTCATGTACGCCACTGAATAGGGATTGTACACTTATCACATTGCCTTTTCCCTTTTTAACATTCATATTTTTATTTGTACACTTATCACGTTGCCTTTTCCCTTTTTAATATTCATATTTTTTATTATCTTGTCATTATCTTGTCATCTTGTCTATTTTTTATTATATTGTCAACAAGAGAAATAAATTTCTCTTGTTGACAATCCAGCTTGCGCTGCGAAGTTGCAGCCTTTCCAACGTATATTAGTGAAAAATGCCAAACTGGATGTCGTCCGGCAGGCTTAATTGGTAAAGCACTTGGTACACTATACCAAGGTATCTGGGTTCGATCCCCGGTCTGGACACATTTTTCACTATGTTGGTTGTACGCTGTTTAGCAGAGTGAAAAAGAAATTCACAATCTTTGTAGTGCCATTTAAAAATTTATGGCGTGGTTTCAGTCCTGCTGAAAATTTAATTGGAAACTGAAACACAATTTTACGATATTGAAATTTATCATTCAGTTGAGTCTATATTTTCATAGTACTTATTATGTCAACATTATATTCCTCCAACATTTAAAAAGAATCTAATTTTGCAACATCTCAAAATATATAAAAAATAGCGTAAAGGTAAGAAAAATTCTTATTTGTTATTTTCTTTAAACACTGTCCCTTTCTTTAAAAAGATTTTCTTTTGTAAAGTATTTTTAACAATTGTTACCGCATTTGTGATACCATTAAAAGATAAATGTGTCACTGATCTTATTACGCTTGACTTGATAAATGCGTTTCAGTGATGTAAGTCATTCCAAAATTCAGCTCTAAATATTTTCTTTAAAAGGTAAAAGAAAATATATTTCCAAGGCTATTTCTCATTATTAAGGTAATGGTTTTCTTTCTACGATAGTTGTTATGACGATAAATAGAATAAATAAATAAAAAATACTAGTAAAGCAATTGCAGTTGAATATTTTTTTTAATATATTTCATTTTTTAAATCCCTCAAGCATATATTTAGTTTCCCACATTAAACTATTAATATAGAATTTTTTAAATTCTTGAATAAGTTTCATAAAATAGTAGAATATGTTTTATGATATTATCATTGTATGTATATGTTTGTGAATTTCTAGTTTCTATGCAACAATAAATATTACATAACCCAGCAAACCCGCATCCATATGCAATGCATTGTTGCAAGAAAATTCGATAACAACAGAAAATATTTTTTTTAGTATAAAATATTATACAGAGAGTTTAAACTTTTTAAAAGCTTTTAACTTCCACTTAAAAATTCTTCCTTCAGAAGTTGCTTTTAATATTTTTTCTCTTATCTGGAATGCCATTTGAAGATAAATGCGCCACCGATCTTTTTACGCTTGACTTGATAAATGCGCCTGAGTAATATGCGTCTTTCCGAAATTAATTTCAGAATTTTTTTTTTTTCTTGAAGCGAAAGAGTACTTTTAGAAGAATAATTCTTATTATTAAAGTGTACGTTTTGTAGCCATGATGGTTGCCATGCTGATAAATTTTAAAAGAGAAAAAAAAGGGTTTAAACAATTATACTCCTAGTTCAGTGTTTAAAAGTATATTTTTCATTTCATAAAATGTCTTCAAGCATGTATTTTGTTTCCGGAAACTTATTCAGGAAGAAATTTAAACTTTAAAAATTCTTGAATATGTTTCATAGAATATTTGAATCTTTTTATCATCAATTATTATTTGTATAAATTTGTTATTCTTCATCTTGTACGTAACAATACATATGGAACCATGTAGCAAATAAACATTCCTATGCAATGAATTTTTGTCTAAAATATTCCTTAATAAGATAATTTGCGAAAAAAAAATTATATTTTTAAATTATAAAACACGGTAGGATGTTTGATGCTTTTGTTACGGCCGATTATATGCGCGAGGAATATAAACCGAGGGGTAAGGAAAGGGGGGGGGATTCACTTTCCACAGTGTAAAATAAGCCTTTTTTCTTTAGGAAGATATAATATAACTTCGAACGAAAATATACAATAGCCTCTTCTGAGTTACACAAGATTCCGAAAACAATTCATTATCTTTAGAAACATCAAAAACCAATATATTTTCAATGTTTAAAGAAACATTTATGAAAACAAAGTTTCTTTTGCTACTGCTGATTTTTGGTAACGTTTCCGAGTATATTTTACAGTGTATTAATCAGTTTTCTCAAACCGGAATATTAGTTTTTTTAAATACTATCGATTCTCAATTAAACATTTTCAGCTTCGTAACTGAATTTATACATACAAGGATAACAAAATAACATTAATTTTAATGCTAATGTTAATGCTGTTAATTTATCATATCTGTTTCATCATATCATCATATCTATAAAACATGTTTGCTGAACATGGAAATGTTTACTTGAGAATTGATTTCATCCGAAAAACCTATAGTCCGGTTTGAGAAAACTTATTAATACACTATAATAAAAGAAACAGTTTGAGTCTATTCACACTAATTGTATATTACACTCTTATTTCAAAGAATAATGCCGCTCGAAAAATAAAGAAACCGACAATAAATTAAATGAGGGGAATTAGGCTCCCGTTCTCCCCCCGCCCTTTATATTTAATCAATAAACCCCCAAAACTAATCAGGGAAGCACCTTATCACAATGAACCTATACACAAAATTTGAAGTAAATCGGATAATTCTGCATGAAAAACCCATTTACCTAAATTAAAGGAGGGGAACTATCCCACCGTTAACCCTTTTATACTTAACTAATGAACCCTAAAACTAATCAGGGAAGCGCCTTATCACAATGAAATTACATACAAAATTAGTTTTGTATGTAGTTCCTGAAGCAAATCAGATAATTCTGCATGAAAAACTCATTTATATAAATTAAGGTGGGGATTAGCCCTTCGTTCCCCCTTTATAATTAACCAATGAACCCCCAAAACTAATCAGGGAATTGTCTTATCGCAATGAACCTATATACAAAATTTGAAGCAAATCGGATAATTCTGCATGAAAAACCCTTTTATCTAAATTAAGGTTGATGAGCCCCCGTTCCCCTCCTTTATAATTCACCTATAAATCCCCAAAACTAATCAGGGAAGTGCCTTATTACAATGAACCAATATAAAAAATTTGAAGTAAATCGGATTATAATGCATGAAAAACCCATTTATCTAAATCAAGGGGTTGATTTAGAATTGATTAGGCCCCGTTCACCTCTTTATACTTAACCAATGAACCCCCAAAACTAATCAGGATGGCGCCTTATCACAATGAACCCAAAAACAAAATTTGAAGCAAAACGGATATTTCTATCAAGAGTTTCGCGTTACGTACGTACATGCATACATATATACATACATACGTACAGAACCGGCGGACGGGCACATTTGCTCTCAGGCTTTGATAGCCTGTAAGCTAAAAACTACTCGAAAACTTTTCCAAAAATCAGTGGCAGCAAAATAAAGTTTGTTTTTATAAATGGTTCTTTAAATCTCGAAAATGTATTTATTTCTGGTGTTTATAAAGACAAAGAACTCTTTTTGGAATCGTTGGCAATTCGGAAGAGGTTATTATATATTTTCCTAGATTCTTTTTTTTCAGTGAAAGGGGGCCTAATCTATATTTTCACAAGCTAAGCAAAATTCAAAGAAAACAAAGGAAAACAGCGAACGGTTAGGCCGAAGAGCTATACATGGGGGTTCGAACCCAGCATTTTTCCTTCTATCAGCTTTGGCCTTTCCTCTCAGCCGATTGTGGGCCTGTATATTTCTGTACGTCTTACCTCTTAATAAAAAATAAACTGAATAAAGATTGAAAAAATTTATAGATAATTTTTAATATTTTATATCAGTATTTAATGCACATGCATACTCTGCACAAAAAAATAGATTAACGGACAAAGAGACATACAAACGGATATATGTAGTTACGCAGATATGAACATCAAAATAAGAGCATATTCTAATAATTTTTGTTTACCAAAATGGACTTCAAACCCACTTCAATTATTAAATACAATTTCTGGGTCTAAACATGATTGTTTGATCCGCGGATTATACGAGGGAAATTACCGTAGCTCTGGCAAATATTATATATAAAATAAATACCAAATAAATTTTATGAATTTCCAAATGTAAATGGTTTTCAAACGTACTATAAAACCTACATTTTTTCCATATAATTTATATCCAGAGCAACACAAAGGGTTATGAATCAGTTATCCGCTATCAATACAGCGGAAATCACTAGAAAAGCAAACACAATTTCCCACACCAGACGCTACATAGTGTCGCGGTATCGTTGTTTATATGGTGGATTAACAGATTTGGAGTACTTTTAAAATTTCTTTTTATTTTATCTGTTGATGATATAAGTTCAATTAACTGTATTTGATAAAAAAGGATTCAAATGTAGAGGGAGGGGGATAAAAACTATCCTCTATTCGTTTTAAAATAGCTCACTTTTTACGTTGAAAGAATGTGGAAAATCTCTGATTTATAATCATATCATAAGCTGGAAATGGAGCAGCGTCAGTTAAAAATTATGAGATAACGGAGATCGGTAGTAAAACAGACAGGATTTTCTGTACTAGAAGATGAATATTGTGGCTGTATTACTAATCATAAATTAATCATCATGTATTATCATGCTTTAATTCATGATTAGATTTTAAAAAAATATTTTTATATCATCAGATAATCAATGATAGTCAGTTAGTAGTTTAAAAATAAGATTCAAATCTAACGGAAAACAATTTGATTCATTATTCTTCAAAAAATAATTTATTTTCAAAAGTGGAACAAATTTAGAAAATCTTTGATTTATAACCATATTAAATAATAAATGAACATTTTTATGAATTTATTTAAGTTATTAAACAAAAACAATTTACTTTAAAATTATTTTACGTTTTACAATTTTACAAAAGAAAACCAAAAGAGCTATGTTAGTCTCGAAAAATATGACTTGTCACTTCAATGTCATTTATTTGACTTTTCAAGCTCATGTGCAATTTATTTCTTTCGCAACAAAAATATAGTCGCCTTACTTTTATTCACAATGGAAGCTTTTTTGATAGATAAATCAAATGTAAATATTGCAGTACTCTGAATGCGTTTGTGACGCAAATTTATATTTTAAAAAAGTTTTTTTTTTTTTTTCATTTTCTTTCTTTACGTCTTACTTCTTAATATAAAATAAATTGAAGAAAGATTTAAAAAATATATAGATAACCTTTAATATTTTATATTTTATATCACTATTTGATGCACGGTAATCCTCGGCACAAATAAATAGATTAATGGACAAACAGACATATAAATGGATATATTTAGTTACACAGATATGAACACTAATATAAGAAAGTATACTAATATATATTTTTTTTTTTGTTTTCCAAAATGGATTTAACTTAAATTCCATCGTATAATCAGCGAATCAAACAATCATATTTCGACTCAAAAATTTGATTTTATAAAATATAACTTTCTAGATCGCTGTAAATATTTCACTTCAATTATTAAATAAAATTATCGGTCTAAACATAATTGTTTGATCCGCGGAATATATGCCGGAAATTACCGTACAGGTAACAAATATTATGTATAAAATAAATACCAAATAATCTTATAAATTTCCAAATGTAAATGGTTTCCAGACGTACTAAAACACGTACATTTTTTTTTTCCATTATCATTTATATCCAGAACCGCAGAAAGGGTTATGCATCATTTATCCACTATCAATGCAGTGGCAATCGCTAGAAAAGCAAACACATTTCCGAAACTAGACGCTACATAGTGTCGCTTTATCGCTGTTTATATGGTGGATAAACAGATTTGGAGTACTTGTAAATTTTCTTTTTATTTTATCTGTTGATCAACTAAGTTCAATTAACTGTGTTTTATAAAAGAAAGATACAGATGTAGAGGGGTGGGGGATAAAAATGATCCTCTACTCATTTTGAAATAGCTTATTTTTTAAGAAAGAATGTGGAAAATCTCTTAAATATAATCATATCATAATTTGGAAATGGAGCATCGTCAGTTAACACTAATGAGATAACAGAGATCGTTAGTAAAACAGACAGGATTTTCTATACTAGAAGATGAATATTGTGGCTGTATAACATTAACTGTGGCTGTATAATCATGCATTAACAATCATGCATTAATTCATGATTAGAATTTTTTTAAATATTTTTATATCATCCGATAATCAATTATAGTCAGTTAGTAGTTTAAAAATAAGATTCAAATGTAACGGAAAACAATTTAAACATAATTCATTATTCGTCAAAAAATAATTTATTTCCAAAAGTCGAACAAATTTAAAAAATCTTTGATTTATAATCCTATTAAATAATAAATGAACATTTTTATGAATTTATTTAAGCTATTAAACAAAAACAATTTACTTTAAAATTATTTTACGTTTTACAATTTTACAAAAGAAAAAAAAAACTATGAAAGTCTCGAAAAATATGACTTGTCACTTCAATGTCATTTATTTGAGTTTTAAGCTCATCTGAAATTTATTTATTTCGCAACAAAAAATGCAGTCGCCTTACATTTTTTATTCAGAATAAAAGCTTTCTTGATATATATATCAAATGCAGTATTGCAGCACTCTGAATACATTTGTGACGCCAATTTATATATTTTTTAAAGGTTTTTTTTCTGTATATTTTACCTCTTAATATAAAATAAACTGAAGAAAGATTTTAAAAATATATGGATAATTTTTAATATTTTATATTTTATATCAGTGCTCAGTAGTTAATGCTCATGTATCCTCTGCATAAATAAATAGATTAACAGACAAACAGACATATAGATGGATATATGTAGTTACACAGATATGAACACCAATATAAGAGACTATACTATTTTTTTTTTTTTTTTTTTTTTTTTTTACCAAAATGTATATACCGCAATTTCCAGCGTATAATCCGAATATCAAACACTCATGTTTCGACCCAGAAAGTTTATTTTATAAAATATAACTTGCTAGATTGCTGGAAATATTTTACATTAATTATTAAATAAAATTTCTGGGTCTGAACATGATTGTTTGATCCTCGGATTATACGCCGGAAATTACGGTACATGAGGCAAATATTATGTTTGAAATAAATACCAAATAAATTTTATGAATTTCCCACTGCAAATGGTTTTCGGGAGTTCTAAAACACCTACATTCTTTTTCCATTATTATTTATATCCAGAGCCGCAGAAAGGATTATGCATCAGCCATCCACTACCAATACAGTGGCAGTCGGTAGAAAAGAAAACACAATTTTCTGCACCACATATGCTGCATAGTGTCGCTGTATCGCTGTTTATATGGTGGATAAACAGATTTGGAGTACTTTTATTTTTAAGCTTATCAACTAAGTTCAGTTAACTGTATTTTATAAAAAAAAAAAGATTCAAATGTAGAAGTGGGGATACTAATTATCCTATATTCATTTAAAAATAGCTTATTTTTTACATTGAAAGAATGAATACAGAAAATATCTGATTTTTAATCATACCAATAAATCAAATGTTTTATTTTTTTAATCACGTCATTAAACATAATAAGAACCATAAGTGCTATGCACACCCTATTCCATATTAAGCTTCTTGTAATGCACCTTAGAGATAGATATCAATTACAATGTATTTGAAATTGTGTAACATCATTAAAATAAACCGCAAATGATTTTTCACCATAGACCGTAATGTAACGGAATTCTTTTGAGTGTCCCTGTAAAAAAACTATAACTGCTACACACTTCAGTTGAAATAGGGAACATGCTATAGATAACAACAATAACATATAAAAATTGCAGGGCAATCCGAACATATTTACGGGAGTTAGAGCACGGCCAGACGGACAGATGGACAGACAAACCGAAGTCATAAACACTTTTCAACTAGATTGGAAAGTGTTAAAAACAGTGTTCTACTTTTATATATGTACAATAATTTAAGGGACCGCTTCACTGAAACTCTCCGATCGCGAAATCCCATGTTAACCTATGGGAAAAATGAGAAGCGGGATTATTCATTACCTAATATAATTATTAAAATACGGTTTTCACCATCAGAAAGTTCACGCCAGATGCCGATGGTGTACATTTTTAGTAAATGTCTGCTTAAATTTTAAGTATTTAAAAAAAATCCCTATAAACTTTGAAATTTCCACTTGATGAAAGTTTATTATCTTAGAAATACTTGAAATTTAAGGAGATAATTTTTAAAACGCACATCGTCGGCATCTTATGTCTACTTTCTTATGGTGAAAACTTTTTTTTAGTAATTATAAATGAGTAATGAGTAATCGCGCTTCTAATTTTTCCCTTAGGTTAAAATGAGATTTCGCGATCGGGAAGTTTCAGTGAAGCGGCCCGGCCCCTTAATGGAAATGTATTTTTATGATTACTTCGCATTTCTTTAAAAGAAATTCCCGAAAAAGCTTCAATTTTCTGAGCATTGAAATGGTGTTACCTTACAAATTTGATTATCCCGTATTAAAGTATTTTTTTCCAATTTCGAATAAAGTTAATTAAATTTACAGCACTTATACGTAATTCCAGGGCCTGATTACCTAAGGCAGAAACTACCACAATTAAAACTAGTCGTTGGGGGCCACCATAATACTTACCATCATGGATGTGCATAACATAAAATATGAAAATAAAACATGTGTAAACTACCTATAAAATGCATTGCAATTGGTATAAAATCGTGGCTTGATGACATCATAAACTTTAAATGCTCTATTACTGAATTGCGTAAAATAAACATACTTATAACTCCAAAACTAATAATCATATTAACTAACGGTTTATTGCGTCGAATTAAGTGTCTCATTTCCAATTAAAATATATATTTGAATTGAAATTTAGATAAAATACAGGGTCATGAAAAATCGAAGAGCGTGGAAAATAGGATTACAAATATCTCGGCAACTAATTAACCGACCGACTTCAATCTTTATGCAAAATTTATATTTTTTTATTGTCTTTTATATTCCCTCCTTAAAATAAAGAATTTCGAAAATGTTTATGTACTTTTTATCAGAACGAATATTTCGAGAGTCCGAAAAAAACATTTTCGGATAATCGAGGTTACTGAAATTCAATAAGCTTCTTCCCATTATTACATACTAAGTACATACCAAATTTCAAGTCTCTATCTGAATTTGTTCGGGAGATAGAGTGTTTACAGACACACAGACACACAGACACACAGGCACACAGACATACAGACACACAGACGGACGGCAATTTTTTTTTTCTAAAAATATTTTTTTAGGAATCCCCAGTGTCTGAAACGCGTAAATCCGTCAAAAAAATTTTATTTTATTTTAAAACGGTTACAAGACTTAGTAAAAGTAAGGTAAGTAAAAGAATAGAAATTTTTGTCTTATTCAGGACAGAAATTTTGCTTGAATAACTTGTTTAATGAAGATGAAAATTTCGAATAAAATGCACTGGTGGAAGTTTGTTCCGATGGTAATCAGGCATGTGTGCTTCTATTACTCTATATTTTTTTTAATAATTGTTTACTTTTTATATGCATAAATTAATAAATAATAAATATTTCGTGTAAAGGGGATCCTTATTTACCTAGATCCTTCATTTTAGAATATTTGATTTTTTATTATATTTGAGCACTAATCATCATAAATACAGGGTGTTTCACAAAGGACCCCTAACTTTAAAAATCAATAACCCGGAAACGGTGATAGATAGAAGCATGAAACCAGTGGTATGTTTATTTAAAAAAAACGTAAGAATCTTATACATAAATCTCAGAATTTAGTTAAAAATGGCACCGATAGATGGCGCTGAGAGCGTTAAGAATCCTTCTAAAGAGAGTTCAGAAGCATAGAAAAACTAGCCGTCGAAGATTTCGCCATTGAAATCTGACCGCTATTAGCGTATAGTAAAAATAATTTGCACCGGACACGTTGCCGGTCTGTTGAACTTTTTTGAAAAGCTCACGAATTATTTTCCTATCTGGGCCTTTTGCGACTTGAAATCGCGTTTGAAAACTTCTCCTTGTGGCAGTAGGACTCTGATTTAATCGGTGGTACTCCAACACAATAAACACACGTTCCACCACGGTATACATCACTTTCGGAATTATTTTCACTTTACGCTAATTTCGGTTAGATTTCAATGGCGAAATCTTCGACGGCTAGTCTTTCTATGCTTCTGAACTCTCTTTAGAAGGATTCTTAACGCTCTCAGTGCCATCTATCGGTGCTATTTTTAACTAAATTTTGAGATTTATGTATAAGATTCTTACGATTTTTTTAATAAACATACCACTGGTTTCATGTTTCTATCTATCACCGTTTTCGGATTATTGATTTTTAAATTTAGGGGTCCTTTGTGAAACACCCTGTATATAATTAACAATAAATGAAAAGTTTCTGAACTTAATCAAGTCAATGAACAAAATAATTTTTTTTTTCATGTTTTAGCTTTGTAACAACGAAAAACGCTTTGAAAATCCCTAAAAATATGACTTGTCACTTTAAAATAATTTATTTTACTTTCACGCTCTTGTGGAATTTATTTCTTCAGTTACAAAAAATATAGTCGCCTTACATTTTTGATCGAATTTAAAAGGTTTTTTGAAAGATACATCAAAGGCAATATTGCAGCGCTCATTTGGGATGCAAACTCATAAAAACGAATGCATTATTCTTGTTCTTTTTATGCGTCTTAGATTTTAAGGGTAGTTTTCTGGTCATCGGACCGAAAAGTAGGTCAGCTTCGGTATTTTGTGTTTCATATAAAAAATAATGTAATGCAAAATCTGAATTTCCTACTTATTATCTATGATTTGTACGATAAAAAAAATTATTGAACAATATTTATTAAAATTGATAGAGATATTGCCAGTTGTATATGGGTATGATGTGTGCGTACTACCATATCACACTACCAGCGTAAAGCACACCTTTACAAAGTCAACTGACGGACAAAATCAAGTTTATCTGAAAAAATATTGAGTTTGAAAGAGGGTAGGTGCATGAAACTGTTTTTAATAAAATTGAACGAAATTTGATGAAATGGTAGTCGTTTGAAAAATTATAATTTTTTTGCCTTATTGTTTCTAACTTCAATGTGGCTTAAAAAGTATTATTATTATTATTATTATTATTATTATTATTATTATTATTACATTTGATAGATTTATGGCCCCACACCCAGAAAAAAGTTTTGTTGAATCAACAAAAATTCGGTTGACCCAACAAAACTTTTGTTTAAATATAGATCAATGAAAATTTTGTTTGAAGCAACAAAAAAATTTTTTTTCTGCAATTCCCAAAAAAAATGTTTGTATCGTCAGCAAAAAATGTTTTGTTAATTCAAGTAAAATGGTTTAATTTTACTTGAATTTTGCTAAAACAACCAAAATGTACTCAACAAAACATGTTTTGTAGTTTTAATCAATTTCTTTTTCTGGGTGCACAAAATGAATAAACGTTAATTTCAAAAAAGAAAAAATTACGTAATATAAAAAATATCGTAATCATAATGTTTGTGTGTGTGAATGAACACGATTCCTATCAAATGGTACTTCCGATTGAGCTCCCATTTACTGAATGCTTTATAGTGCATTGTCGCAAGAACTGTAAAGGTTCTCCTGCAAACACCCAGAAAAAAAGTTTTGTTGAATCAACAAAAATTTGGTTGACCCAACAAAACTTTTTGTTTAAATATAGGTCAATGGAAATTTTGTTTGAATCAACAAAAAAAAATTTTTTTTGCAATTCCGAAAAAAATTTTGTATCGTCAGCAAAAAGTATTTTCTTAATTCAAGTAAAATGGTTCAATTTTACTTGAATTTTGTTAAAACAACCAAAATGTACTCCACAAAACATGTTTTGTAGTTTTAATCAATTCTTTTTTCTGAGTGAACTAGCCAACAGATAAGTTATTTAAATCCTTTTTAAAACCATTTCAAAATAATTTGGTACTGATTGTATAGGGAAACTGACCAAACAAATCGAACAGAGATAAGTGATAAATATTGCAGTGATGTAGTCAAGCACTACTGGCTCAGAGGAAAAGTCTGCAGACTCGAAACGGAAAGGCCAGTGTTCGAATCCAGCTGATTCCGTTGTGTCTCAAATTTGTCTGAATCCACGGTATTCTAGAAAATGTTGAAAAGTCGAGTTGAGTAATCCGAAATTATTAAATTATTGAAGATGACTCAATATCGAACATTGTCGAATGTACGTGTAGAACAGAACTGAACTGAACAGATCTGAAAATTTGTGAGTTTTGGCAGCCACCCAAAAATTTACCAGACATTCCTGTCGATGACAGAAAAGTAGGCAGTGAAATATTTAGGACTTGTTGCTAAAAAATGTAAAGCACAAATAAAAAAGCACCGAGGCGATTGATTCATTTAAATGCTACTTTACACGACACAACGTGACGCGCTGAGAAATGTTGTTTCAAGAAAAAAGTGTAAGATTTTATTAAAGAAAAATAGCATAAAAATATTTAGTTAATTATTACATTTTGCAACTTTCAGTTAGTCTGCTATTACTTAATTTATATCTACGCAAGAAAAAAATCAGCAAGCATTATACTGTATCCTGGTTTTGTTTACCTGTTTTTAAGCCGACCCGTACTCGTTTTCAATTGACTTTAACTTCTTAAATAGTTCATATTTCTCCTAACTATTCTAGGGACTTTAAAAGTTCCAGCATACAATATACAATAAACATTCAAAATGTATAACTTCAGAAGAAAATGTACAAATAGCAAACCTAATCAGGTGATAGAGGAGTTGTTCGTTAATTCGTAAAATGTAAATAAACTTTATATATGGGTATGATCTCTGATTAAAAGTTTAGAATTCTCACATGTTTAGAGACCATTCTATGATGTATTGAACACAAGCATGTTACTTTATTTAAGATTGTTCGCCATCGGGGACAATATCTTGATTGACTGTATTTTGGAATCACAATTTGAAACATACTAAGACACCTGTAGGTTTCCATTATCATTTGCATAAATGATGGTGCGAGCAGTGACATAGCCCCATACACCAAGTCGGAAATATGGTTCATCGGCATCAAAAGTTATCACAACGGATAAACTAGAAAACGGAAGAAAAACAAATAAAATATTCCGTGTTTGGAGCTAAATAGAGTCGCCTCGGTGCTCTTTTATTTGTGCTTTACATTTTTTAGCGAGAAGTCCTAAATATTTCACTGCGGACTTTTCTGTCATCGACAGGGATGTCTGGTAAATTTTTGGATGGCTGCCAAAACTCACAAATTTTCAGATCTGTGCAGTCCAGTTCTGTTCTACACGTACATTCGACAAGTGTATTTAATCTCAAAGGTTCGATATTGAGTCATCTTCAATAATTAAAAAAATTCGGGTCTCTCAACTCGACTTTTCAACATTTTCTAGAATACCGTGGATTCAGACAAATTTGTGACACAACGGAATCAGCTGGATTCGAACACTGGCCTTTCCGTTTCGAGTCTGGAGACGTTTCCTCTGAGCCAGTAGTGCTTGACTACATCACTGCAATATTTATCACTTATCTCTGTCCGATTTGTTTGGCCAGTTTCCTTATACAATCAGTCCCAAAATATTTTGAAATGGTTTTAAAAAGGATTTAAATAACTTATCCGTTGGCTAGTTTGCAGGAGTACCTTTACGGTTCTTGCGACAGTGCACTATAAAGCATTCAGCAAATGAATGGGAGCTCCATCGGAAGTACCATTTGATAGCAATCGTGTTCATTCACAAACACAAACATTATGATTACGATATTTTTCTTACATTATGTGTTCAGAAAAGTTAAAACGAATATGAATGCAATTAAGGGGTCTCAGGAGTCTTACTTTTCCTCCGAAGATGCAAGTTTGCATCATGTCATATTTTATTTTATTTCTGATTTCTTATAACAAACAATAAAATGAAATTTTTACCACTAATAGGTCAATATCTGTTTGACTTAACATAATTATTTCAATGTTGTACAATTCATATTTAATTATTTTTAAAAAGTTTAAACTTAATAAAAAGTAAAAAAACTGTTTCGCCTGGTATCCACTGCGCGCTAGGTTGTAAACAAAATATTGCATCAAAAATAACAAAAAAAAAATTGATAATGATGTATCTTGAACTTAGACTTCAATTTCAAGGAATTAAAAAATTATTTTTTTTTAAATTGACATTTTTTCAACAAAAAATAATTTTTTTAATCATTTTACAATTTAAATTTAAATTAAAAAATAAATAAATTTTTAATTGCTTGAAATTGAAGTATAAATTCAAGATACCTCAATTTTACATTATTATCAGTTTTGTTTGTTATTTTTGAAGCAATATTTTTTCTACAACCTTGCGCGCAGTGGATACCAGGTGAAAAAGTTTTTTTACTTTTTATAAAAATTTAAACTTTTTAAAAATAATTAAATATGAATTCTACAACATTGAAATAGTTATGTTAAATCAAGCAGATATTTACTTATTAGTGGTAAAAATTTAATTTTATTGTTTGTTATATGAAATCATAAATAAAATAAAATGTGGCATGATGCAAACTTGCATCTTCGGAGGAAAAGTAAGACTCCTGAGACCCCTTAAAGATTTTAATAGACATTCATATACGCCAAATCACATTTATTCAAACATGCCATTAGACTATAGACCTGACTCCTCCTGAAAATCCACCATATGATCAGATTAACAAGAAGATACCGTACTTTGGCTCTAAACTGAAATCTGTCAACGAAAAAACAGATTCTCATTTTGTTTTGAACATAAAATTAATGCCAAGTGAAGTTGAATTGGTTAAAAATTGCGTTTCTCAGTTATTTGTTTTACTATTAATTAAGCTATCTATGAAGACAGCTTTGTTACATGATATGTTTATACAATTTTTAACGCATTTATAAGTCAACTTACCAACTAATTTATATACATTATTCTGATATATTATTTCCGGTGGCAGACATTTCTTCTTCCTTTTTTATATGATACATTATAGGAGTAGTAAATTGTAGATAAATTTTACAATGTAATACTAATTAAGAACCTTTTTGGTCCTACTCTCAGTATAGGAGGAATGAAATGCCAGTGTAAGTTACATCATTTAGACACAATCATAGAAATAATCTCAGTTTTCTGAATTACAATGAATGTTTTCGTTGGAATGCCTGAGGTGACGTCATTTTCTTTCATAATTTTATTTTCATTCATACAATTAAAATATAAAAATTCAATTTATATAAAATTTAATCGTTCAGATAAGCCACGAAATAGCCAATCTAAACAATTTTGGACCAATTGTATTTCACAACGAGGAATGTCTTCTTTCAACCATTTTGACAAGTAAAAAGATAAAAAGTGAGATGTGCATTTTTACATATGATATGAGCAGGCTAAAATACCAATGTAAGAGTAGGCTTGTATATTTAATACCAATATGAATATGCACATAGAAAGTATTCGTATGTATAAACATTTTTCTTTTTAACTAGCTACAGAATTTTATAACAGTTTTATAACGGGACTTCGTTTTAAAACATTTATCACTCTAAAATTTAAAACTTTTAAAGATTTATATGCATATATTATTTATACCACGGATTTACCACCTTCTTAAAATATAATAAGTGTTTTAAATCTAAAATTGCGGGAACTACATGGACTACGCTCCTGTAATTTATAGGACAATTTCGTCACCTTATTTACAATTTATTAGATTAAAATTTTTATTAATTTCATAAAGGTAGATCATCTGCGGAAAAGTCTGCTGCAATTTTATGAGTCAGTTCATTTGACTTTTTTCGTTATATTCTTGTTTCATTGTGTAACAAGCACTTGGTCGTTCACGTGAAATATCCACAACTTAATGTTGAATTTGAACCATTGCAATCAATCCCAAACCAGATTCGAACTTACTACCTCTTAACCAATCATCTGCGGCATAACATCTTAGCCAGTTGCTCGATTTACACCAAAGAATTCATGTAAGCAATTGCATTATTTATATCAAATTAAGGTGTAACACCATTTCCATGGGTTCGAAATTTACAATTATATTTTTACGCATTAGGAATGCTTTAAATATACGAAAATCATATATATATATATATATACACATATATATATATATATATATATATATATATATATATATATATAGTTTTTTCTGTCAGAAATAGATGTCGAAAGTCAAAAGGGAATTTTGGAGCTATAGAAGTAGAGCGCGCCCAGCGAGTAAAAACTAACAAAAAGTTTTACCGCGTTTTATTTTTGTATTATTATTATTTTCCAGAACAGCGTTTTTAAAACCGGTTGGACAATTTGATCTTTTTGAAATTTATAGTTACATATTTTTCAGGTGAAATACGTAAGATTTTTTCCGAAATTTTGATACCTCGCTATTTCGTTTAAAATTTGGATTATTTACGTTATCTTTTAAAAACCAGCTGCGTATTTCACTTGTATTTTGACCAAACAACTAATTTTTTTGTCTACTTGTTCTGGGTTAAGTCTACGGTAAGTAATTTTGTCCACCGCTTGACATTCTTTTTACGAAGCGCTCTAGCCCAGCAGCTGTTTAGTCACCAACTTTTAATATATCAATAAAGCAAAATACAGTTTTCTACTTTTATATGTGTATAATAATGTAATACAAAAGGAGTTTTATAAAAATTTCACATTAAAAAAATCCCTAAACAGCGTTAAAGTGGTAGTACCTAACAAATTCTGCATCACCTCTATTTGTATTTATTGTTGTTTTTTAATCCAATGTTGTTTTGTAAGTTAATCGATAATTATGACATTTATACTTTATTTTTAGATACATGCTTCTATTAGGCTTTATTTCTAAATAATTGTTTACCCTTTATGTGCATTAATCAATAAACAATAAATGTTTAATAATAAATAAATATTAATATTTAACAAATATTTAATAATAAATAAATATGCAGGTGGATTTAAAAAAAAACTCCGCATATATTTTTAAAAATTCACGAAAAAGCCTTAAATTTCTGAACGTCAAAGTGGTGTTACCTAACAAATTGCGCATTATCACTTATTGATATTGTTGTCAAATTTCATTTTCAAATAAAAATGAATCGAAATTTATTACACTTATACGTAATTCTCACTTGTATGCTTCTACTACTCTTTATTTTTAAGCTGGTATTTAAATTCCCGTCTCAACAAAGGAAAACTTTCTTACACATTTTCTAACTCCCGAAAAATCCCTAAATTGCGTTAAATTTCAGAGCGTCAAAGTGGTGGTACCTTACAAATTCTGCATCTACATTTATTAACGCATTTGTTGTTGTTGTTGTTTTCCAATTTCAAATAAAGTTAATCGATATTTACGATACTTATACTTATTTTTTACAAGTATGCTTCTATTAATTAACCTTTGTTTATAGGTAATTGTGTACCCTTTATATGTATAAATCAACAAACAATAAATATTTCAAAATTACAATTAATTTTTTAATTAATGTTCAAGAGGGAATTCGCACGAAACTAATGAATAGTAATTTTCAAAGCGTCAAAGTGGTGGTACCTTACAAATTCTGCATCATCATTTATTAACGCACTTGTTGTTGTTGTTGTTTTCAAATTTCAAATAAAGTTAATCGATATTTACGATACTTATACTTATTTTTTACAAGTGTGCTTCTATTAATTAACCTTTGTTTATAGGTAATTGTGTACCCTTTATATGCATAAATCAACAAACAATAAATATTTCTAAATTAAAATTATTTTTTTAATTAATTTTCAAGAGGGAATTCGCCCGAAACTAATGAATAGTAAATTTCAGAGCGTCAAAGTAGTGGTACCTTACAAATTCTGCATCATCATTTATTAACGCATTTGTTGTTGCTATTGTTTTCCAATTGCAAATAAAGCTAATCGATATTTACGACATTTATATTCTATGCTGGACTTTATGTGGCTTTGTATGTCGTCTCAAATTTGCCACTGGGTTTGTGTGCTCATGATGACATTTCCATCTTGCGCTGAGGTTGCGCCTGGCTTGAATATGTGAATGAAAGATGCCAAGTTAGGTATCGTCCTCGTAGCTGAGTGGTAGAGCCTTGGAACGTTATTCCAAGGGTTCGGTTCCCAGCTTGGACATTTTTCACACTGTCGGTTTTACGCTCAGTTTAGCAATATAAAAATTCACATGTTTATTATTTAATAAAGAATCATATAAATCATGATTATGATCATAAAATCATTTCATATTTTTAATGTTTATTATTTACCACTATCCCTTAGTTGTTCCCAACAAATATTTTTATTATATTTTTGCACTTGTGCTCCCTGTAGCAGAAAGTTCGAGACGGGCGACATACGTAGCAGATTTTTTTCCATGGAATTTTCTTCGGCTCAGACTGTTTTCCCACCTTCTGCATATTTTTTTACTTCGTCAACGGGCACGGTGCCGCAGCCACACTTGCGCTTCGCATCTGGAGGAGTGCTATGATCTTCTGTGCATCTCCTTATTCTTTGCAAGCTAAATATCAATTTTTTTTTTCTCTGACATCCCTACTCAATGCACCAACAACGTTTGCTCATATAGTGTGCTTGCATCTCGCCAGAAAGTTCAATAGAGAAAATATGTGAAAAGCGGTTGAAGAAATCAGCGAAAAGCAGGCCCTGTCTTTTCTTTTATAGCTGCAAATGCGCTCTGCCTTTTTTTTTCCTCTAAGCTGCATAGCATTTTGGGTTCGCAAAAAAAAATCCATCTGCATATTTCAACCTGCGAATTTGACCAATAGGTCGTGGAAAAAAACCGAAAATTTGTCAATCGGGCACAGAAATACTTCGCAAAGTTCGTCAAACGGTCACGTGAAAATATTGCGAAAAAATCGCAAAATTTGACAGTCGGTTGTGAGAAAAATTGCAAAATTCACCAGTCGACCGCAGAAGGGAAATAGTAAAATTCGTCTACGATCGGGTGAAAAAAAAACCCTTGAGTTTTGCCAGCAAGACGTGGAAAAGAATCCGTAAAATCATCAATCAGTTGCAGGAAAATATCACGAGTTTTGTCAATCGATAGTGGGAAAACTATCTAGAAATTCATCTGTCGGTTATGGGAAAAAATCGTGAATCTCTTCAGTCAGTCGCAGAACCCCACCCCCCCCCCCCCCCCAAAAAAAAAAAAAAAAAAAAAAAATCTGCCATCTGCTGCAGAAGAATATCGCAAAATTCGTCTATAGGTGGCGGGAAAATATTAGGGATGCACTGGATGTGAGTTTTTGCCGAATACCGGATACCAAATATCCGGTACAAAAATTTACCGAATATCCAGTATCCGTACGAATATGTTTTCGTCCCCTTAATTGCATTCATATTCGTTTTAACTTTTCTGAACACATAATGTAAGAAAAATATCGTAATCATAATATTTGTGTTTGTGAATGAACACGATTGCTATCAAATGGTACTTCCAATGGAGCTCCCATTTGCTGAATGCTTTATAGTGCACTGTCGCAAGAACCGTAAAGGTACTCCTGCAAACTTGCCAACGGATAAGTTATTTAAATCCTTTTTAAAACCATTTCAAAATATTTTGGGACTGATTGTATAAGGAAACTGACCAAACAAATCGGACAGAGATAAGTGATAAATATTTCAGTGATGTAGTCAAGCACTACTGGCTCAGAGGAAACGTCTCCAGACTCGAAACGGAAAGGCCAGTGTTCGAATCCAGCTGATTCCGTTGTGTCACAAATTTGTCTGAATCCACGGTATTCTAGAAAATGTTGAAAAGTCGAGTTGAGAGACCCGAAATTTTTTAATTATTGAAGATGACTCAATATCGAACCTTTGACATTAAATACACTTGTCGAATGTACGTGTAGAACAGAACTGAACTGAACAGATCTGAAAATTTGTGAGTTTGGGCAGCCATCCAAAAATCCCAATCCAGACATTCCTGTCGATGACAGAAAAGTCCGCAGTGAAATATTTAGAACTTGTCTCTAAAAAATGTAAAGCACGAATAAAAAAGCACCGAGGCGACTCTATTTAGCTCCAAACACGGAATATTTTATTTGTTTTTCTTCCGTTTGCTAGTTTATCCGTTGTGATAACTTTTGATGCTAATGAACCATATTTCCGACTTGGTGTATGGGGCTGTGTCACTGCTCGCACCATCATTTATACAAATGATAATGGAAACCTACAGGTGTCTTAGTATGGAAATAAACCTGGGAATAAACCGGTTTTTTGCAACTCTCTATATAAGCACTACGTCTGATTACTTTATTTACAATATAAGAACACATATTTTATCAGACAATTAAATACACTAAGCACACATGAGTAAAAACCAACATGTTTCCAACATGTATAAATGTGAAAAATTGCCGGTCTAGAATATCGA
The DNA here is from genome assembly GCA_963931845.1 of Maratus michaelseni. Classification (NCBI taxonomy): domain Eukaryota; kingdom Metazoa; phylum Arthropoda; class Arachnida; order Araneae; family Salticidae; genus Maratus; species Maratus michaelseni. Next base: position 122,093,237 of record OZ007598.1, read on the forward strand.
CCAGGGTGGCTTAGTGACAGAGCAGCAGCACATTACGCTGAAAGTAGAGTTGCAAAGGCTAGAAAAAACCCTGTTTAAACCTGGGAATAAACCGGGTTTTTTGGGAATAAACTTGGTTTTATGGGAATAAACTTCGTTTTATGGGAATAAACTTGGTTTTATGGGAATAAACCAGGTCTTTTGGCAATAAACCAGCAATAAACCGGGTCTATTGGAAATAAACCTGGGAATAAGCCGGTTTTTTGCAACTCTAGCTGAAAGTCTCAGGTTCCAGTCCTGGTCCAGGTCAATTTTTCACTCATGCTGGCTTAGTGTACTTAGTTGTCTGATAAAATGTGCGTTCTTATACAGTAAATTTTATCAAATTGTAGGTGGCAATCTATTTTGTATCAGTGCTACCATAATTAAATAATCACGTCAAAGATACTTACTACTTAAGATTTATATGACGTAAGTACTCATATTAATTAAATTACGTACACTCTGAATTAATTGAGAGATATTTACTTGCACTTTGAAATAAACGAAATATGGAAAATATAAATTTAAACACTTACCCAGGAGGATCATGATGTTTATTGTCGAGAGGTGGGCGGTACAGAAGACATCTGTCAAGTGCTGTAATATTGAATTTAGGTGCGTTTTGTCTTTTGTATCAGCGGGAAGTGTATGAATTTTGGGTAGAACTGAACCACACTTCATACATATGATTTTGACTATGGGCGTCAGGTACCAGTTGAAAATGAGGATATTCTCCCCAAAAGGATTTTTGTGTGACTTTCTCTATTTTTTACAGTTTTAATGAGAATATCTTGTGACTTTCATATTTAGATGTAATGTAATAGGTCGCTATTAGTATAAAACTTCAGGTATCACAGGCCGATTTTCTCGGCCTGTGATAAAGAATTTTGTTTGATTTTCGTTAGCTGTTGAAAAAAAAATCGTACTGAATCACCCAATTGTGCAATCTAGGTTTTATTTGCACATTTATAATAAGCAATTGTTTTCATGTTTTTTTTTTATTATTACCCGTTAACTAGAGTTCATTACGAACTTTTGTTCCTCCCCCTCCCTTCCTCCCCCAAAATGGTTTTGAAACATTAATTGACAAAAAAACGTGAAGTGTAATAAAATAAATTGTGCTTTTTGAAGTATTAACATGCATAAGAGAGAAAGAGAAGAGAGAAAGTTTTGGGGATTGCCCACCCGAACATATTTTTTTCTATTTATTAATTGAGCTATCTACGAGGACAGCTTTATTACATGATAGAAGAAAAATTATTTCAAGAACACTTACAAACATTTTAACGACTAAATTATATATAGTATTAATACAAATTTTTTCCGGTAGGAAACATTTATTCCTAAATGAGTTATATCTGTTCCTACGAGTCGGATCACGACGGGGTATGGCTCATTCGACTCAACATCAATAGAGCTTTCCGATTTTAGTTCGTTTTTTCACCACCAGGGGGCACTTTTCTATCTCTGGTTCTATGGGCTAGATCACGACGGGGTATAGCTCATTCGACTCGACATCTATAGCCTTAACGATTTCAGTGCCCGAGGTTCATACAGAACCGATTGCGCTACCTGGTGGTGGAAAATGGAGCTTGAGCGTGCGCAGCACGACTGCTATACTGTGCCGAAGGCAGCGGGGACCCGTGTCGGAAGTTAGTTTGGTTAGAGGTTTATACTATTCGATGTGCAAATTAAGGGATTATCCGGTGCCGAAGGCAGCGGAGAACCAGGTCGGAGGTTCGTTCGGTTCGAGGTTTATCTTATTCGAGGTTTTACAAGATTCGAGGCCCCGATATAAATTAGGGGTCCGCTAGCGGGCGAATCCAGCTAGTGCTAATAATAAAAGAGCGTGATATCACGTTTGATTTCAAATGCAGCGCTGACACGCTATGTACGTATTGCATTTTTATTCATTTCATCGATAAGTCAGTGATATTTTTTAACGGGGGATAATAAGTATTATAACAAGCCACATTTAGTATGTTGTTATTAGTTTAATTGAAAAATCTACTGGTATTTCTAGTTAACCTTTTAAACAATGACTGAAAGTAAAATGTAATTTTAAATTATTTCTCATGTTTAGATTATTTAAATTATGTTTATTCTGTTTTAAAAAAAAGAAATGATATCTACAAAAACAACTTTTCAAAAGTAAAAAAAAAGCCAAGCGTAAAAAAAAAAAGTTGTGGCTAAAAAATGGTGTGATATCAAATTTCCAAGCTATTATATTAATTTTTTAACTTTTTTCCATTAAATAAGTTATCATATATATAAGTCGAGTGCCTACGTATATGTTAATAGAAATCGTTTTCTCCTGTACTAAATACATCCTAACGAGTTTCTGAAAATTCAATTTTTTTCAAATTATGCATGATGGGCTTGGCGGCCATCTTTTCATATTTCTAAGCACCCAAATTTCTAAAGTAAATGCGTAATATGTTTGCAATGTGATATGTTTATAACAATTTCGAACTTCAGATTTTAACTACGGACAGATAAATTAGATAAGCCTGATATTTTGAGAAATTGATTTTTACTAGTTTGAAATTATTAATTACTGTACAAAATAAATCATAAGATGAATCTGTAAGATAAGTCATCATTATCTTAAGACACAATTTTCAGATCATACAAATCTATAAATGAAACGCTTAAAATATTTGCTTAAATAACAATTTTGAACTTCGGATTTTAACTACGGATTTGGATGCTTAGAATTTTGTGAATAATATGCAAAGATGGCCGCCAAGCCCATCATGCATAATTTGAAAAAAATTGAATTTTCAGAAACTCGTTAGGATGTATTTAGTACAGGAGAAAACGATTTCTATTAACATATACGTAGGCACTCGACTTATATATATGATAACTTATTTAATGGAAAAAAGTTAAAAAATTAATATAATAGCTTGGAAATTTGATATCACACCATTTTTTAGCCACAACTTTTTTTTTTTACGCTTGGCTTTTTTTTTACTTTTGAAAAGTTGTTTTTGTAGATTATTGTATTATCCTAATTTAGGTTAAAATAAACATTGGTTTTCCTGCTATTTCATAGAAAATGCATCAGTGAATAATTACTGTGTATTTAATCATAATACACACAAGTGCAATTATTTCACATACTATAAACTATTTCTATTTTCGTACCATTTTGTCGCGAAATTAACGTCTTGTAAGCAGTATCTTAGTGAAAACATTCGTGGTTGCATTATTTATCGAACATATTTCTTGTTTACTGCGCACGCTATACTTTTTAGACTAAACATTTTTGACGATGTAAGCATTATACGCGCATAAAGACACAGTAAAAATTGCAGCAAACACTTCATTTATATAGATAACGCTTACTCAACCATATTGTGAAGCGTTCTCATTGGTCAAAATAAAGTGCAGATAAATTACCATTTTCACTAAAAACGGTTAACTGGACAGTTGTCTGCAAATTCTTACTTTCTTCTATCTATGATAGAAGAAAATATTGTAATCGAAATTTTTTCGACTTCCGGTTTTTGACGGATTTACACGTTTTACGGATCAGAGATCCCGAAAAATATGTTTATACAAAGTGTATGTCCGACCGTCTGTCGTGTGTCCATCTGTCCGCGTTTTTGTATGTCCATCTGTCCGTGTGTTCATGTGTCTGTCCTCATTGTATCATTGAAAAGTGTATGCCGTTATGCATAGAAATTAACCGAATTTCATTTCTATGTTTTTGGTTATGAGCAGCAAGTCCCACTTGAATTTGGGGATAATCCGCCGGAAAGGGTGTTGTGATAGCAATTTTTATTCCATTTTCAGTATTGTATCATCAAAAATGGGCTATCTCAACAAATCAAAAAATAACTCAAATTTTTCAGACAACAAATTAACAGTATTAGCATTAAACAATTTGTTCCCTAAATATAAACAAATATTTGACCTTCACAAATTACTAAAAGAAAATAAAAATAAAAATTTCTATATCACGTGGGTAAAAGGACACGTGGGCATTGTGGGCAGCGAACTGGCGGACAAGCTGACATACCAGGCTGCACAGTACTGCAACTTGCCAGTAAGCAAGGAAATTAAACTTCCATGCTCTTTACTTAATAAGCTTATTAAATTGCAATTGCTGGACAAGTGGCAGCACAACTGGAACTCTTCAGGGTGCGGCAGGTTTACTCATAGTATTATTCCAAAGGTTCAATGCTCACTTATATGTAAAGATAAAGTCTCACTCTACTTCTTCAGTGGATGTGGAAGTTCTCCTACATTCTTACATAGAATTGGCAAAAGAGATGATGACTTGTGTCAGTGTGGTCAGAGAGGTGACCCACTACATTATTTATTTGGCAAATGTAAATTTATGAAGTATAAATTCACATATAATGAAACTAAAACAACTCTTGACAATATTCTAGATATACTATCTGATAAAAAGCAACTATTTCAACTTTACGAAAATTATAATATCTTAAATCAAAAATATTCATTTATTAAATACAAATTCCTCTTATAGTCAATTATCTCTCTTTAAAAAAAAAAAATGTTTGTTTCATGTATTGTACCAATACCAAATTGTAAATACAGTGACCTCTCACTTATGCGCGATGTTCGGTGGTTGCTTTCTCGTACCACTGTTTTAAACAGTAAAGAGGGAAATAAATAAATAAATAAATAAATAAATAAATAAAAGGGAAAGAATAAAGTTTTTAATTTTTGCATTTAGAAGTATGGGTGTTACTTTTATAAAAGTTTTTGGTGACGAGGTTTGTTTGCCGTGTGTCGCGTGCGGGTGAGGGGTTGCTGTATATAGTGTATTTCAAAATGTTATTGTGTGTAAATAAAATTGTTTGAATTTTATAGTGTAATTATATATTTTAATCATTTTTAAAAATATATTATACCTCTAAAGGTTATTGCATACGTATCAATGCATTCAAAATGTACGACTGTAAATAATTGTCATTATAATGTTAATCTCAAAATGTTATATAAATAACTAAAATTAAAGTTTATGTAAAATATCAGTTATTGTAATAATTTTAACGTTCGCCCAGCCTTGTGGCAAATTTGGGTAACGTTTATACTTTGTAAAATTGTCGTTTAACTTGTAATTATTCTAGCTAGCGCCGGATAGTAATATTTTTCCCTCCCTAGGCTTAGGGGTTCGTCCTGGCCATTAGCCAAAAGCTGGTCCCTAGGGGGGGCGCTGTCTGTCTGTCTGTATCATCGAAAAGTGTATTAAGTTATGCATAGAATTGAACCAAATTTTATGACTATTGCCACTATTGACTATTTTGACTATTGCCAACAGTTTCCAATTGAATTTTGTGCTATTCCGGTAGAAGGGGGCACTGTGATAGCGACTTTTGTGCTTTTTTTTCGTGGTTGTGTTGTACATCGGTTGTTCGTACAACTAAGGTGATTCGCATGCAGGTAACCTGGGCGATTCGCAATCAACTGACGTACGAAATGTGACGAAGACGAATGAGAATGACGAAAAATGTCGATTTTATTGGGATGTGATAGCAAATTTTTAATTATTAACATGTATGAGATAGAAGAAAGTTTTTGGATTGGCTATCCGACTAGTTTACAGTGTACATTAAATGTGCCTCTGCAGTTTAATACTAGGTTAAAGACCGCCGTTAAATTTTTAAAAAAAAGTTTGAGAAGCACTGCATTAAATTTTTTATATTTAATATTTGAAATAATTTAGTAATTTAAAGAAATAAAAATCAAAAGTAAAGACGGTTTTATTTTTTCCCTAAAAATAAACCTGATTAAATTTGTTAAGTAATCTTTTCTCCTACGTGCAGCAAATTTTTCTTTAATCTGACTTGAAGGAAATTTAACTTCAAATGTAATTTTTTGAAGGCTATGTATAAAATGGCAATTTATTTCAGAAAAACTCAGATTACAGTTTGAAAATTTTATATTATGCGATAGGATTTAAAATTACATTCTGGCATACTGGATTATATAATGCCAAACACTCTATAGTCTTTTCAGTTTTCTTTATTGCAATAAAAGCAAACTATTTTTGGTAAAATTGGCTATCATATTCGATTAAAATGTTTAATTATAGAATAATGCATAGATAAATGCAATTTTTTTAATTTTAGTTTTTATCATTTTCAGTAAAACAAAAGAAAACTTTGCAACGGTAGCTTTTCTATTTGATAAAACAAGTTATTTTTTCTAAATTCCAAAAACATAAGTTTTGTGAATTTACATCTCTAAAACTGGTAAATCGATGCAATCTTGGTCGAGAGATGAGGGTCTAAACTCTCATTCTTAAAGGTTTTTCAAGGTTTTTCATTTAAAGGTTTTTCAAGAAACCTTTTGAAACATAATTTTTTTATTTTTTAAACTTTTAAAGTATCTGGAATACTATTTTTTTTTTTTGTACTCCCCAATATTTAAGTCCTGACGACCAGTTTAACGAATCGGTATAATTGCTGACAAAAAGCCTGGTCAAAAACTTTAAACACGGTTTTCCTGAAACAAGTTGTTTTTAATTTGTGTAGGTCCTTATGAATAAATCGTTCATGCTGATGACGTTTTATTTTCGGAAAATTAAACTAGATTTTTTTTAATTACCATTAAAAAAACTATTAAACCTTTAAACATTTAAAAAATTAAAATTTTTAATAACTTCGATTTGACGAAGTTGAAGATACATATTTATGGGTAAGAACGATGAAAGTCTACGCTCATAAAAGAAAGAACGACAAATAAATGTGGGGGTGCAAGAGAGTGCTAAGCCACATTTTTTAACTTCTGAGATATTTCAGTTTGAAAATTTGATCAAATACTCAAATCAAGATAAATAGCATAAAGTTTTTTCGAAAATGTTTTAGTAGCATTTGAGATATTCTGAATAACAATATGGCATTACTTTACTGATATTACTAGCGGGCCCCTAATTTACGTCGTTTCCTCGAATCTAACTGAATTCTCCATTTGTATAAAACTTTGATCCGAACGAACCTCCGGCTCGCGCCCCCCTCGAACCGAACGAACCTCTGACTCGCGCCCCCCTCGAACCGAACGAACCTCCGACCCATGTCGCCGCTGCCTTCGGCACCGGATAATCCCTTAATTTGCACATCGAATAGTATAAACCTATATCTGAACGAACCTCTGACTCAAGTACTCGCTGCCTGCGGCCCCATGTAGTAGTCGTGCTGCGCACGAGCTGTAATATACAATAGTTCCACTATACGCCACTAAGTGGCGCAATCTGTTCTATACGAACTTTGGGCACTGAAATCGTTGAGGCCATAGATGTCAAGTCGAATAACCTATACCCCGTCTTGATGCCGAAAGGTAGGCAGCTCACGAGAGGGTGATTTCAGCCCATAGAACCACAAATAGGAAAGCGCCCCTGGTGGCGAAGAACCGAAATAAAATCTGTAAGCTCTATCGATGTCGAGTCGAATGAGCCATACCCCGTCGTGATCCGGCCCATAGAATCAGAGATAGGAAAGCGTCCCCTGGTGGTGAAACTTGGAACTGAAATCGATAAGCTCTATAGATGTCGAGTCGAATGAGCCAAACCGCGCCGTGATGTGACCCATAGAACCCGAGTTAGCTGCAAAGTCCTTTAGTTACACCTTCCACCGCCAGGGGGCGCAATCTGTTCTATACGAAGATAACCGAAATCTGTAAAGCTATTGCAATCCAGTCGATTGAGCCAAATCCCGTCGTAATCGGGCCCATAGAACCCGATTTACGGAAGCGCCCTCTGGTGGTGAAACTTGGAAAGAAAATATGTAAGCGCTATCGATATCGAGTCGAATGAGCCAAACCGCGTTGCGATTGGACTCGTAGAACTCAAGATATTTTGAAATGAAAAAATAAATTCTGATATTATTATTCGAAAAGAGTGGTATAAACTCAGAAACTTTTTTAAATGTTATACAGGGTCCTTATTACGTTAATTATAATGTTTGGAATCAGTTTCGTGGAAATCCGGAACATAGTTACTGAGTTATGCAAACGGGCCATAGTTAAGAGAAAAACCCTGAAGGGACGGAGGAGGAGGAGGGGTTGTTTCCTCCGTAGAACATTTTGTTATCCAGGGGGCGCTGCTGAGCGCTCAAGACTGGAGGATGCGAGGAGCGGATTCCCACCAGTTGAGATATGTTCTTATAGACGTAAGCGCAGTGTATCAACCACTGCCAGTCGCTTTTGTTCTCATTGTCAATAAATATAGTTTGTTAGGTTTTAATTCAAGTTTCTGTTGAGTACGAAGTGATCATCTTAGTTTTTTTACCTAAATATACAGTCCAAAGAATACCCGAGCTATCGCCGGATCATGTTTGCTCAAGCTCTCGAAACCCTACAAAAAAGCAACACCGTTACGAAACCTAGGTATGAAATTACTCACAAACAAAAAAGTTTAGTATTACAGAATGACAAATTTAATTGCGCATTATGTAAACAACCTCACATGATATTTCGATGTCAGAAGTATTTAGATTTATCGGTTCAAGAGAAATTGAACCAAGTGAGGAAGTTGAAGTTATGTTATAACTGCTTATCGTTATCCCACGCTGTTAATCGATGTAATAAATTAAATAATAAGTGTAGGATTTGTTACTCCAACCATCATAGTTCTCTTCAGGAGCTAATTTTCCGAAACCTGCTTATGAAAATAGACAAGTTAATTGTATTGCAAATGAACCGCAGTTCAAAACGGAAGATAACGTAAATTCTAATTCAGTAGAATCTGCCACAAATGCGTTAACTTTGAGCTGTCAAAACAATTATGATCAAAATTTGTCTGGCACCAGTTATAATGGTTTGATTTCGACAGCTGTGATTTATTTAAAGAGAAGTAATGATTCCTTTTTTCCTTGTATTGCGACTCTTGATACTGCCAGCAATGTCTCATTGCTCACGTTTTCTGTAGCAGATATGTTGGGGTTGAAAAATATAAGGTCAAGTCATTAATTACTGAATTAAATGATTCTGTCTGTAAAATTAAAAACAGAATAAATGTAGGAATTTCCAACAAGGACAGAAGTTTTAAAAAATTATCTAAAATGTTTTTTGGTTCCTAAAATCACAGATTTAACCACTTCAAGCGCCGTAGACATTTCTAATCTGCACTTACCACAGAATTTAACCTACGCGAACCCAAGATTTTTTGAACCCCAGCGAATTCAATTGTTATTAGGAGCAGATGTATATTACGAATTGTTATTAGCTGGTCAAATAAAAATTCCTAAAACTTCTATAATTTTACAAAACTTTCATTTAGGATGGATCGCGGTTGGAACAATACAGGATAGAAATGAAAGTAAATTTACGTGCCATTTAATAGAAAATCAAGATGAATTAGATTTGAAAACCTTTTGGGATTTAGAGACTTTGGGAATTAAGGATGATCCAGATAGTGTAAAAAACAAAGAGAGCCTAGAGAGATTTAAAGAAACTGTGCGGTTTACAAATAACAGATACGAAATTCATCTCCCATGGAAACGGGATGGGACACAATTAGACAATAATTACAAGACAGCTGAAACGCGGCTTGCTAGTCTCGTAAAAAGAATGAAACGCGACACAATTTATATGAAAATTATCGTAAAATTTTGAATGAATATTTAGAGATGAAAATAATTGAAAGTGTACCTAATTTAAAAAACCTTTCAGATAAACCAGTTTTTTACTTACCGCACCATACAGTATTTAGACAAGACAGTGTTTATACTAAATGTCGCATAGTTTTTGACGCAAGTTCCCATGAAACAGGACAATTGTCTTTGAATGACTGTCTTGACGCAGGAACTAATTTAAAACCCTAATATTTTTCATTTATTGATTTTCTTCAGACTAAACAAAATTGCTTTTCTAGCAGATATAGAGAAGGCTTTTCTACAAATTTCCATCAACGAAAAGAACAGGGATGCTTTGAGATTCTTGTTTATAGGTAAGAATCCTGTCGACAATGACGCATTTAATATTATCGTCTACAGATTTTTACGCCTAACATTTGGCATGAACTCAAGCCCATTTTTGCTATCTGCTACAATTAAACACCATCTTAGTAAATTTGAAACGGAATATCCGGTAGCGACAGAAGTACTCCACAATTGTATTTATGTGGACGATTTAATAACTGGGACAGACACTGTCGAAGATGCGGTGAACATTTCGGAACAATCTCATAAAATAATGAAGGAATCTAGCATGAATTTACGGAAGTGGATCTCGAACAACGAATTAGTAATGGAAACGTGGGAAAAGAATGGGTTTAGTACTTTACCTCAGCCCTTTGATGACAATAAAACACATAAAGTATTAGGACTGTCGTGGCAACCTAAACAGGACATGCTAATAATGGAGATCGATCCTTTATTAGAAATTTTGTGCAAGGCAAAAAAGACAAAGCGGTTCGTTCCACAGGTAGCAGGCAGAATTTTTGACCCCCTGGGTCTCATATCGCCATTTACAATACGAATTAAATGTTTATTTCAAGAACTGTGGAGTAGGAATTTAACATGGGATGAAGAACTGCCCTCCAATATTACAAAGACGTGGGAACAATGGAGTTCCAAACTTCCCCAGTTGAGAAACTTAAAAATTCAAAGGAACATTTTTCAGTTTCCCGATGACTCCAATTACACCCTAACATTGCATACCTTTGCAAAAGGAAAGAAATTAAATGTTTAATTAAAATGTCTCGAAAAAGGTAAGCCTGTTCACAATAAAAGTAGATTATCTTCCTTAAACGTATTTGTAGGAGAGCACGAATTAATTAGAGTTGGCGCCCGTTTAGCACATGCAAATTGGCCGCTTAACTCAAAGTTTCCAATTGTTTTGCCTGCCAATCATAAGTTAATGGATATTATTTTAAATTACTTCCATCTCAAATACTTTAATTTAGGCCCACAAGCGTTGCTTTTCCATGTAAGACAAAAATTTTGGCCACTTAATGGCAGGAATAATTGCCGAAGCATTGTTCACAAAGCCAGTCCAAAAGCATACGGTGCTTTCGTGTACTTAGAAATTAATTCACTAAGTGAATCTTTCATAAATTTGGTTACATCTAAATCCAGAGTGGCACCATTGAAAAAAGTGTCACTTCCAAGACTAGAACTATTGGCAGCATTACTTGCTGCACGCTTAACTTGTGAAGTAAAAAAGGTACTAGATCGCAAGGGACCATCGTCTATGTATTTGTGGACAGATTCGCAGATTGTCTTGTACTGGATCAAAGACTCCGCAAATAGGTGGAAATCGTTTGTGGCTAATAGAGTACGAGAAATTCAATCACTCACAGACCTATCCAGTTGGTTTCACTGTGCAGGGTCTGAGAATCCTCCGGATTTGCTTACACGAGGTATTAAATGTGAAAGCCTTATTTACAATCCTATATGGTGGACTGGTCAGAAGTTTCTGAAAGACTTTCATATGTGCAATAAAGAACAATCTCTAGTGATTCCAGATCAGGAGATCTATATAAAGGAACTAAAAAGAGACTCCATAAACATTATTAATGATGACAATTACATTAACTATTTCCCACGAAAAACCTTTAATTGACCATATTTGTGCATGTACTAATAATTTTGTAAAATTAATTCGTATAATGAGTTTTATTTTTAGATTCACCTTCAACTATCGTAATAGATTGAAGAGAAGAAGTGGACCACTATCCCTCGACGAGGTGAGAAAGGCCGAATCGTTTCTAATTCGGCCAGCACAAAGGGGGGAATTTAGGGAAGAATTAAAATATCTCGAAAAAGGTAAGCCTGTTCACAATAAAAGTAGATTATCTTCCTTAAACGTATTTGTAGGAGAGGACGGATTAATTAGAGTTGGCGGCCGTTTAGCACATGCAGATTTGCCGCTTAACTCAAAGTTTCCATTTGTTTTGCCTGCCAATCATAAGTTAATGGATGTTATTTTAACTTACTTCCATCTCAAATGTTTTCATTTAGGCCCACAAGCGTTGCTTTTCTATGTAAGACAAAAATTTTGGCCACTTAATGGCAGGAATAATTGCCGAAGCATTGTTCACAAATGTGTGACATGCTTCAAGAATAAGCCTGTTGTCAGCTCCCAATTGATGGCTGATCTGCAACTTGTGACACCAAATTTTGTATTTTCGGTGACAAGTCTGGATTACTGTAGCCCATTTTCTATTAAATTTAAAAATCAAAGGAAGGGTGTATTGAATAAAATTTATGTCGTAGTTTATGTAAGTTTATGCACCAAAGCAATACACCTGGGCTTTGTTTCAGATCTCACAACTCAGGCTTTTATAGCTAGTCTAAAACGTTTCTTTGGCAGAAGGGGGAAATGTGCAAAAATCCTATCGGATAATGCAAAAACGTTCATCGAAGCTGACATCGAGTTGAAAAAATTACATAAAATGATTAGTTTCCCAGATGAGGAATTGTGTATTTTTTTAACCCATGAAGGTATCAAATGGGAATTTATTTCCCCCAAATCCCCAAATTTTGGTGGCCTCTGGGAGGCGGCTGTAAAATCATTCAAGTTTCATTTAAAACGGGTAATAGGTGATCAAAAATTAACCTTAGAAGAGTTTCTTTCTATACTAGCGGAAATTTGTCCCCAGATTTTGAAAATCTTAAAACCTTGACACCCTCTCATTTTTTAATCGGTAGGCCTATCACTTCGATCTCCGAACCACCATTAGATAACATTAATGAAAATAGATTAGCAAAATAGCAGAGAATCACCAAATTTAGTCAGCAAATTTGGAAAGCTTGGAAGCGCGATTATTTAAATAATCTGCAGCAGATTGGGGAAATGGAAATTTAAAAAGGATGATGTACAGAAAGGAACTTTAGTACTAATAAAGCAGGAAAATTTACCTTCCACCAAATGGCAGGTTGGAAGGATAGTTGAAGTTTTTAAGGGAAGGTACAATATAATACGAACGGTAAATTTACGATTACCAGACGGGTGAATTTTTAAGAGAAATGTCAGAGATGTCTGTATATTACCAGTTCAGTAACAGATTGCCTTTCTTTCTTTAAGCAATTTCTAAGGTATATATTATTTCTGTATTTAATCTAGAATTATAGTGCATTTATGATTGTATTATTAATGTGTATGTAAGTTGTTATATCTTATAATTTTTTCTTATATGATAATTTTTGAAAATTTATATGTGAATGTATATTGAAATTTGCATTTCAATCCCCGGGGGAGTGTTTCCCCGTAGAACATTTTGTTATCCAGGGGGCGCTGCTGAGCGCTCAAGACTGGAGGATGCGAGGAGCGGATTTCCGCCAGTTGAGATGTGTTCTTATAGACGTATGCGCAGTGTATCAACCACTGCCACTTGCTTTTGTTCTCATTGTAAATAAATATAGTTTGTTAATTTTGAATTCAAGTTTCTATTGAGTACGAAGTGATCATCTTAGTTTTTTTATCTAAATATACAGTCCAAAGAGTACCCGAGCTATCCCCGGATCAGGGGTGATGACACTGCTTTTCCTCAAACAACTGATTTAGACAACCGGAGTATGAAATCTTTGAAGCTGTCGATTTGGAGTTGAATGGCATGCATAGAACTAGAAATAGGAAAGCGACCCCTGCTGGTGAAACTGGGAACTAAAATAGGTAAGTTCTATCGATATCGAGTAGAATGAGCCAAACTGCGTCACGATGGAACCGATACGATACGAGATAATTTGAAAAGAAATAGCGAAATCCATAACTTTTTATTTTTTATTTCTATAAAAATATTTGGATTTTGCTAAAATAAAAAATTATAGGCCGAAATCGAAACTTTTTTCAATCTGTGAAATCTTAGCCCACTCCAAGTAAAGATGCATACTTTTCAGATCCAAAAATCCACTATTTTTAAAAATTTTATATAGCTTATAAAAATTGCAGTTCCAATAAAAAGAAATTATTTTATCTCCACAAATAACCGCCAAGATGTCTCTGCCGTGTCTGGCCAAAAAATGATAAATTCTTTATAAAGAATCGAATTAAACAGAATATACATTGTAATTTCTGTTGTAATTAACGGAGAAATACAAAAATTACATATTTAGAATCCTTGTGAAAATATACGGATGTATGTATAATTTTCAAATCGATAAATGCAATATTAATTTTTTTTTGATAGACCTGGAATCTTTCCACTATAAAACAAGAACGAAAAATCATGCGTCAAGCATAGATTATGTAACACTTTCCAACGCTTCCAAAATAATTTCACAAATCATTACCGTTTAATAAGCTGAAAGACAACATCTAAGTAAACAATTTGTAAAACGCATAACATATTTAAAAACTTAATTTCAGGAATTTCCGACATATATTTCCAACAAATACAATATTCGGAAAAATATCCGAATACTTTTATTCAGCCCTGTATATGATCTATAGATTTGTATATATACTACATAGGATGCTAAATTTTAGTTTAGTTATGAAAAACGTAGCACAGTTTGAAATTCTCTTTCTGGAGTTTCTGTCAATAAACGGAAATGTGTTCACGAACTTTTGTGCAGCCCTGTATATGAAATACAGAATTTATACACACCAAGTAATAGAGAAAAGGTGAATTAAATTTAAAATCGCGTTCAGTAACTTAAAACGCACTTCCAGGAATTATTGTTAACAGACGGTGGAGAATTCTTTTGTGTGTCCCTGTAAATGAACCATGGCTGCTATACACACAACAATCTGTAGTAAGCCTCTTGTAATGCACCTTAGTGATATATATAAATTTCAATGCGTTAATTAAACCGCAAACAATTTTTCTCCATAGACGTGATGTAACGGAATTCTTTTGACTGTCCCTGTAAAGTAACTATAAGTGCTACGCACACCCTATTCCATATTAAGCTTCTTATAATGCACCTTAGTGATATATATCAATTACAATGTATTTGAAATTGTGTAACATCATTAAAATAAACCGCAAATTATTTTTCCCTATAGAACGTAATGTAACGGAATTCTTTTGAGTGTCCCTGTAAAAAAAACTATCAGTGCTACACACTTCAGTTAAAATAGGAAGCATGCTATAGATGTCGACAATAACATATAAAAATTGCAGGGCAATCCGAGCATATTTACGGGAGTTAGAGCGCGGACAGACGGCAGACGGCAGACAAACCGAAGTCATAAACACTTTTCAACTAGTTTCGAAAGTGTTAAAAAGGGTGTTTTCTTTCGTTATTTGTTCTGCAGACGTTTTGACTCCGTTACAGTGCTGAAATTAAAACTGATCTTTTTTTCGACTTAAAATTAAAAGTTTATTAATTGATAACTTCTCTTCTAATTGGTCGAATTTTATGAATTTTAGCTTCCTGAATTCGCGATTTTTTTTTTACGTCCGTTTGCAAATTTTCGTGCCGATGTGACGATTATTGCGATTTTTTCAAAAAGGCCGGAAAACATCCAGTACGCCATGTTTATCCAAACCGGAACGAAAAATATCAGGGTTGAAGTGGAAGACGAAAGCTGATTGGTTGAGTTGCGAGCCTCGCAGCAGGATCCCTTTACAGTAAAAACTGAAATATTTACTGTGTTTTGGGAAAAATGTTCCTTTTTCGCTAATTTTCGAGACTTTGTTAATTAATAACGTTCTTAAATGAGGGCCGATTTCTTCGATACTGAGTATCACCAATCCTGGGATTTTTCCGAATTTTTTGAAACAAAAAGCGCTTTGCTACTCGCTACGGTTGCAGAGTTTTACCTGACACAGACACACAGACACACAGACAGACGTTTCTGAACATTAATAATAAAGACTATTACGTTTTTTTGTAAATTAACTATCTTCATTGGGGGCATAAACATCTGATGCAAAAATGAAACCTGGGACATATGCTGCCACCAAGTGATATTAGAAACAAATTATCTGTAGGATATTATAATTTACAATATTAAGCAACAGATTACAGTGTTATATTCATTTCACCAAAAATGTGGCTTGGCACTTTCTTGCCCCGACGCCTTCAAATATATTCTAACTATGCGCAACTATCATTTTTCACGCCTAACACTTCATATGTATTATAAGTGATGTTGTACTACTAAATATGTATTAAATATTAGAATTATTAAATAGTCTAGCGATTTTATTGAATTAACTGATTTATATTTCTTTCTAGATAAGGGAGATAAATAACTGATAACAATAGCATCGGAAAACGTTTATTGAATACGCGATAATTGATTTTGTGTAAAATATGAATTTCAGGCGGATTAGAGATATTATATATATATTTAAATTTAATTAGAAGTTACTGATTGATGTAGGAGAAATTTTTACCAATTAGTTACGATAGAATATTTTAAGTTGCATTAGACCAATTTGGTTGGTCAGAACACGATTTATTACCGTACGAAGAGCAGCAAAAATATATTTTGGATCGCCGAATTAAACAGGATTCTGCTAAACTGTGCCAAATTAATGAGTTTCTTTCACATTCTTATTAACGTTGTACTAATCATATGACAGATAAATATCGAGTTACTGCACTGTTAAAAATCTGCAGAAAATTCTCCAGTAATTCAACCGTTTTTATAGATAACGATTATTTTACCATATGATGAACCATTCCCATTGGTCAGAACAGAGATAAATTACGGTTATGTAAGTACTTGCTGTAAAAACGTTTGAATGTCTAGACAGTTTCCTGTAGATTTTTGACAGTGTCGAGTTATCCAGGTATCGAGTTATCGCGGTTCCACATGTATTTTCAAAATATTAAGTTATTATTTTAATTCCAAATGTACAAATTCATTCAATTTTCATATACCACAAAAACTCCTATAAAATTTTATTAAGAACTTTCTCGTATTAATACTTGCTATAATAAACAGTAACGGGATGAGCAATCAAAACTGTTTTATTTTTCAAAGTCATAAAATTAAATGATTGAATTTACAGTTTATTTTTAAACAATCAAGAATATTCTGATTTTATTTATAAATTTTGTCTACTTTCTAAAAATATTATTTCAAATATCTTTAAATCACAATTTGTCGGATCATAATTTTTACTTTTATATTATACAAGCTATTTCCGATTTTTATAAATGTAGTGTAATAATGCAACGACTGAACTTTATACATAATTTGAATTTAATATAATTTAAATCAAATTTTACGTTTGTTTTCGATCCATTTCATTATTAGACTTCCATTATATTATCCGTAAAATGTGAGTACATTTAGTGTCAACATTTTCTGTTTAGAATAAATGCAATGATTGTTTAAGGTAAGCTTATCTAACGATACAATAAAACTTTACACTGGAAATTTCCACTTAAAGATTTTAAAGATGCTGACATAACTAGAGACCTTACTTACATTTCAGAAAATGAAGTGCTTGACCAACTTCAACAAAATACGAGGATTTTAGAAGAGTTTATTCTCTGTATACTAAATAATTAGAATAAAAATAAAAGGTAATAGGAAAAGTACTAAGATTTTGTATTAGGAAAAAGTAGAGTAAAGCCGCACGCATTATTATCAGTTGCTTTTGGAAACCAGAATTTCTAACAAAATTTAATGTGGCTTTGCCTACATACTCTGCACTTCTCCTTGTACCATAATATCGTTTTAAATATGATTAGCGTATCACAATTTTATTTATAATTGATTATTTATAAAAAGTCAAATCATCTGGTTTTATCGCACGGGTGATGTAAAACCAAATGGATAAGTAAAACTTATATGAAATTAAAATGTTTAGACTTAAAAAAAAACTATATGTTTTAATTTAGAATTTTTACTAAGGAACTAAACTATAAATATTTCAATTATAAGACTAATTATTTTATATTTAAAGACAAAAGGATAATTATCTTCATTAAAATTTGAGAAATTGCAAAAAAGTTCACCTTTTTATAAGCTTTATAGAAATTATACTCGTTTTTGTCCATGTGGGTTTTTCCGTCTTTTCACAAACATTGTTTACGAGCTCTTAAATTGTTTTCCAATATCCTTTTTTATTGCACGTAGGATATTGGGGTTTACTCCACGTGAATATAGATCAGACAGCGAGCCGTAAAAATGCCCTTTTTAATGTTAGCAACAGTTTTATTTTTGTAAATAAATCCTTCTTAACTGTGTTACCTATAATAATATAAAAAGTTTACTTAACTTTAAATGTGTTCTTTTTTTTTAAAAAATCGAAAACAAGAGAAAATTTTTAAAAAATAAGAAAATAAATTTTTAAACACAGCAACTCTATAAAGTCCTATATGAAGATATACTGGTTGCTTCACTTTCTAGCACAAAGTTGTGTATTTCAACCATTACTCGGTAGACGGCTGCTCAAATTGTGTTAAAACTCTGATATGGTTTCGTCCGACTACAGACCAGGTGAATATAGATCAAACAGCGAGCCGTAAAAATGCCCTTTTTAATGTTAGCAACAGTTTTATTTTTGTAAATAAATCCTTCTTAAATGTGCTACCTATAATAATATAAAAAGTTTACTTAACTTTAAATGTGTTCCTTTTTAAAAAAAAATCGAAAACAAGAGAAATTTTTTAAAAAATAAGAAAATAAATTTTTAAACACAGCAACTCTATAAAGTCCTATATGAAGATATACTGGTTGCTTCACTTTCTAGCATAAAGTTATGTATTTCAACCATTACTCGCTACACGGCTGCTCAAATTGTGTTAAAACTCTGATATGGTTTCGTCCGACTACACGATTTTACTCTACTTACCCCTATATAATTACAAAAAGTCCTTCCGGCCTGTATCGGGAGGAAAAGGTAGCTTTCCTATATCTTCGTTTTAAAATTTTAGCTAATGTTACTCGAAAACAGCAAGCTAAAATGCAAAGAAACCGTTTACAAAAGATTCGTTAATACTGAATTTGAATAAGAAATTCGCCAAATTATTGAGCTATAGCCAAGTTGGCTTCATTTATGAAAACTTAGTTTGATCGCCAAAATTTGGCGATATTTCGCCAAATGTCGCCAAGTTTGGTGAGAATTTGGCGATAAAGGATATGAATATATATTTTTATGCGTATGATGGGAAAATGATTACAACAATGAAAGAAAATAATTTGAGAGAAATCGCGTTCACTAAAACTCATAAATTAATCGTTGGTTTTTCGTAATGTGCTGTCTTGTTTCAAAATGTCAGCCACCCTATAATTTCAAACTGCTCTATCTCAGCCATTTTTTAAGATAGAGGTAAAACAAAAAATGCTCTGGAATCCTTGTATTAAGGCCTATCACTTAATTAAAAAATAAATTTGAATGTTTAACATTTTTGTATATTTATTTTAGTTTTAAAATTTGGAGTAGCCGCCATCTTGAAACAAGATGACGGACGAAGCTGGCCAACGAACTCGGTTGAAGCATTGGTGAGCTTAATAAATACAATTAGTTTCATCAAAATTAATTTATAAATACGAGCGTTATCGTATGACATAGATCAGATATATATATATATATATATATATATATATATATCAACATTTGAACGGAGGGTGATTTTGAGGTCTGGGGGTCATGATCGGTAAAAATATACCAAAATTTTCCGGAATTGCTTTCCTCCGAACGGCTGCAATAGGTTAAGCTTTATACTTTTTTGTATTGAAAGCTACCTAAAAGTAACCATGATTTCATGCGGTTAGATGTGGAACCAACTCAGCAGAAACCAGCGCATATATCATCGACAATATTCACCAACTATTTTATTTTAAAGAAAAAATCTATTTGTATTCAAAAACGCTAGGATAAAAGTAAAAGAGAATATATAAATACATATATTTTTGTTATAAACTTACAATTCCACTATTTATAACTGGTGTTATAACATGTTAACTGCCATAACGGCGTGCCGGTCATATCATCGCTACCATGTCAAACTATCGAATATGAAAAAAAGAAAATTTCATTACTTTAAAAATGGTCCGCATGTCACCACTAAATTTTATTAGAATTCTAAGCCTAGTAATAATACTATTAAAATTTATGTGAAGAAAAGTACTGCTAGTTTCGCCTTTTTTGTTTAGACATGCCGAATTCATACCGGAAATTTTGAGTAAAAAAATTTACTTTAAGTAATCACAAAATGGTCTGTCATTACACAACGCAAAAATTTCTATTTGAAATTTCGCATGTGAATTCGAAATTTCTGAATGAAAAAGGAGACCAAGCTGCACACCCTGGTGAATACTATTAAAATTTAGTGGTGACAATCGGCCCATTTTTAAGAGTAATAAAAAATGCATTTTTTCGCAGTCGATAGTTTGACATGGTAGCAACGATATTATATGTTTTTGTTTGAATACGCCCTATGACAAACGCCACGTTGTAATCCATTTTAGCTAAATTCCTACCAGAAATTTTAATAGTTGTCTTTTTTCACTTAATACCAGACACTCCATGACCTCACAAACAAAAGATCTCTCTTTAAAATTTCTGGTACATATTTTAAATTGAATACGCGTTAATCCAGTTACTACCGTGGTCCCCCACGTTTGCAAAGAATCAACGTATAGATGGCAGTTAACGGGTTAAATCAACTTTTCAGAAATGAAAGCATTCGTAATCAACAAAATTTAAGAAACTGTTTTCTGTGTTTAATGAAATTGGTATAGTAAAATAAAAGTTGCTAGCAAATCGGTGAAATCTGAAAGTTTATCTTTTGAGAATATTATACTAATTTTACGAACATGAAATGATTTTATTATTTCTATGATATCCAATATCATTAAAGATAATGTAATTACAGACAAGAGATAAAGAGTTTGAAAAGGTATATTATATGACAAAATTCTCAAAACTTTTCAAAGCAATTACATTGTTCGTTGTATGATATTGTTTTAAAAAGTATTGTCAGTGTGAGTGATGGCTTTAAAATCATTATGTTTTTGATTTCATATAACAAATTCTTATTACAAAGAAACTTTAAAAAAAATATTTCAAATTCAATTTCCTTATACATAAGATATATAGAATTACAGGTGATCGTTAAAAACAACGTATTTTAAAACCGTAACAACGAAGTATTTTAAAATAGCTTTGAAAAAATATATATAATTTATGTAAACGACTGCTTTAATATTAATTAGAATATCATGCAGTTAATTATAACACAAAGGTTTGTACAATTGCATTGAAAACGTGAACTGATTTCTTTGTTTTTGCGGCATTCCTAAAATTTTGCACCCCGCTGTATATTTATTCGTATTCATCTAAATCTACTAGCCTAACAACATACGCTTTTAAATCACACCGATTATTCAGACGCTGTAGCCAGTGCTTGTTGTATCATTGTGATATATATGTTACAATTTAAAACTCTTAATTATCAAAACAATCATTGCCATAGATGTTTAATAGTGGATTGAATTTTTAATGTATCCGTAAAATATTTATGAGCAACAATTTTCAAAAGACATAAAATTGTGGTCTATACTATAGCAGAAATTTGTTCAAGTCTCAAACGGTTCAATTATTATATAGAGAAAGTAGATTACATTATACACATCGAAATTTCCATGTGCTCCAGTTAGAGTTTCAAAGAACCGGTTTATTCCCAGGTTTAATTCCAATAGACCCGGTTTATTGCCAAAAAACCTGGTTTATTCCCAAAAAACAGGTTTATTTCCAAAAAACCCGGTTCATTCCCAGGTTTAAACCGGGTTTATTCTAGTCTTTGCAACTCTAGCTCCAGTAAAGAAAACCTATATTCAATATGATGACTGCTTTCAATATCTAATAAGAACTGCAAGCATTAATAAAAAAACATATTTAGACTACCCTGTTTTTACGAAATTTAGAGTCCGGAAGGACAGGCAGGCAGATAGATAAACATACAGTTTTTTTGGATCGTCATTAAATTTCCACAGAAGTTAGCTCTTTCCAATGTTTTTTTTAATTATATTTAAGTCAGTGCTGTTTACCTAATCCTTAATATTTTCGTTTTTCAGATATGGATCGAAGGCATATGTGAATTTGCTGGATTTATGTGGATTTACTGGTTTATACATTAGAAAATAACGATTTCGTTAACTACTTTTTTTATCGTCGCATTTGTAGAAAATTGCGACTAATATAATTTATCATTTGTAGTGATCATATTTTATTCAATTATTTTATTCAAAGCTGTACGTGTGTCTCCAGTTTTTGCAAGTAATAACGAATCTCATTACTTTTTTTTTAACTGAATTCAAAAAGTGACATTTTAAATAGATATATCGCATTAGTACCTGCAAATTAGTTGCATACATATATTTTTATTTGTCCATGTAAAGAAAGACCCACAATCGATTCGATATAATGACTATATCTAATGTTTAAATACGTGCTACGTACTCTAACAACATATCTAAATGTAGTCGTCATTGTCCCATTTTAACTAAATGTGGTAAAGTTATGAAGTTAGAGCCCGGAAGGAAAAAGCAGTAATGGACACCCTTAAGGAATTTCTTTAAAAATTATTTTTTAATTAATAGTTATAATTGTTATATTCCACATTTTTTAATATTATATTAATCTACCAACAATATTTAACCATGCTCATAGTCACATTTCCTAATGTGAATCGAAATTTAATTGTAAACAACAGAAATAAATCAAAACACCCTAAATTCCAGTACTGGACACCCCACAAAAAGTAATAGATAATTGATATTATGATTGTATTTAAAACTAGAATTTAAAGAAAGCATATTAATGAAATAAAAAAAGCTGAATATTTATTGGGTTTTTTTTATAAACCAGAAATGTTGAAGGTGGCCCATTACTGGATGGCGGTCCTTTACTGGCACATCTACCCTATATCTAATGTTTAAATAAGTGCTAAGTACTCTAACAACATATCTAAATGTAGTCGTCATTGTCCCATTTTAACTAAATGTGGTAAAGCTATGAAGTTAGAGCCCGGAAGGAACAAGCAGACATACATACGATTTTTGGATCAATAGTGAATTGACATGGAGACACCATGAAAAAGTGTACTTTTCAACATAGTTTCATTATAATTATACCAATGCTGTTAACCGAATTTAAACCTTAATATTATTGTCTTTTGCATACGCAATCTATGCAGTTTGAGAAAACGAGTTATCAGAAATAATATTTTTCATTGTCTCATTTCTACAAAATTATACTATGTATTTCCAATGTTATAAACCAAATCCTTATGTATGTCTTCTGTTGTTGCACTTGATAATAATTATCATGTTTTCCTTAAGTTGGATTTAAAAATAATATACCGTTTGGAAAAAGATATATTACATGCCTGTATATGGCTATTTAGGGGTTGGAAGTAGCGCACTATAAGTAGCGGAACTACTGTAGCTGCTACTTTTTACAGTAGTTTGTAGTGTAGCGCGCTACATTTTGAATAATGTAGTGTAGCGAGTAGCGCGATATAAATATTCCATAGTTTGTAGCGAGAACCGCCGCTACTTTTAACGCTACTTCAGGGTTGGAAAATGTACCATTCTGCAAATCACGTTGCCGAAATTTGCTTCTTGTGTGCAAAATTTGTTCTGCTCAACAATTTTCGAATCTCAGCTGCAGCGTATATGAGGTATCGTATGAAGTGATAAATTTTCCCCATTGACACTTGCTGCTAAAATCAAGTACTAATCCACCAAATGAATAAATTTTCTTTCTGGCAACACTTGTCTATTATTCATTAGGTCTTCATGTTTTAACACCGGTTTCTTAATATTCGGAATTTCTTGATTTACAGATTTATTTATTATTTGCATCTAGAGTTGTTATTCTGTAATATTCTAGATTATAATTTCTTTCATAATTTTGCTACAAAATTTTATGTATTTATAAATTAAGATTTTGGAGACAAACACAAAACATTTTCTTGTATGTTATCTTTTTTAATGTCCCCGATTATGCTGCATTTATTTAATTATATCCCGGCAGACGCGATATAACGAGGGGTCGTTTTATTATTTAATTTGTGTCTTCAATTTTTAGTGTAAATGGAACCCTTTGAAAAAATCTGAAAGTAGCGAAGTAATGACTACTTTTGAAAAGTAGTTTGTAGTCGCTACTTTTTAAAACAAGTAGTTGTAGTTATAGTTAACTAAAATTTCGATAAAGTAGTTGTAGTTGTAGTTCGCTACAATAAAAAAGTAGTTTTTCCGACCCCTGGGGCAAATTAATTGTAAACGCATACTTATATATTTACATATAACAGGACTCGTACGGCTAGGGAATTTTCCAGGAGTAATACCAGTATTTTATCTTTTTTATAGAAAAATAAATCTAAGTTAAACTCGAGAAACTTCGCCTTCTTTTAAGGAGATATTTTCTGTAATAAAATACTGGTACCGAAGAACTTCCTGGTCGTAACATTCCAGGAGGCGTACGAACCCTGTATAATTGTATATTTGTTTGAAGCGAGATTAAAAATTTTTGTTTGAAAAATTTAATTTTAGCCATATTTCGCTCGATTCCATGAAGACAAAATTCTACTTTCATGATGTAAATGTACGGGATCTAACCAGTTAGCTAAAAAATAGGATTTCTCGTAAAATTGCTACAGCAATTCGCGGTAAGATACTCGTGAATTTACTTTTTTTTTACCAGTGATTTTAAATCAGTTCATATGCGGAGTTATTAAAAAATGGGACAAACTTTAAAAAGTGATAGCATGCCACGCAACCATTTGGGGCAGGTTAGAGGATGGGTAAGCAAATGCCATGTTCAAAGAATCTTATACTTCAAAATGTATCAATCATCACATGTCAGACACAAAAAAAATTTTAAAAAAACTTCATAAATTGCACATATGCCTTCATAACTTGTCAGATTTGACGAAAAATTAAATATTATCATTAAATGAACCCTTTAAGGACAGAAAATATAATATTTGCTACAGCCTTACTCTTGCAACATTCTCAAATTGAGACACACTTATCATTAATGAGTACTTTGGCTAATTTTTAAAATATGTGTGAGGATAAATCTGTATCAATAGGTTCACAGAACACCTCTACAGAATCACTCTCCTTAAGAAAAAATTTAACCCCACCCCCCCCCCTCCCCAGAAAGTTCTGAAATGTCGCCTCTTCTCTATTGCTATCAATCAATTACTTCTAATAAATTGTAATAAGCTTACAGTTCACCTGTTTCATAAAGAGTTGCAATCTTTAATTTTTTTTCTGAATAATCCCTGCCCTTCAGGATTCTAAAGTTGTATTTTTAATAATAAAAAAGATTAACAAAATCAAGGATGTATTTTGCATTTTAAAATTAATATATTTTTTAAATACTTATTTAAACTAGTTTAAAACACTTATTTGCTGTTTTTATACAAATACTACAATTTAGTATTTGTGCAAACTGTAAAAGGGCCCCAAAACTAAGCTCGATTTTTGAAAAGTGTTTCATTTGGTGACCTTGGAATCTTTCTCAGGGCAGGCTCAAAATTTTTAGGGGGGACTAGGCTGAGCCACTCTGGCACCCATCTAGCTACGACCCCAGTGTTATACTAATTTTATAGGGGCTGAAATAAAACTAGAATACAAAATTCCGTAAAGTTTCATAATTAGTTGGGCCTAGACATAAATTCGTGATGATTAGAATTTGGTATGTATCAACCAATAGGCGACGCTGCTTTGCGCGATGAATGAAATTGCACCAAACTCAATATGTAAGATTAACAGCGGGGTTCCATCCCTTTACACCCGATTCGATAGAAACATTTCTATTGAATCTCGTTACCGGATTCTATTTCTTAAAAGGAGATTTATGCTCGTATTCACCATCAACCTCAACCTAGAAAACCTGGGTCGAACGCTCAAATGGTATCCACCATTAATCTGAATGCACATCGGCCGCGATCAGGTCCAATCAGGTTAATCGGAAATTTCATTTAGGAATTCGACCGAGGTTTTCTATGTTGAGGTAGGTGGTGAATACGAGCATTAGTATTTTTGTGGGGGAAAAAAAGCCTGTTGTTTGAGAATTGTTTTCTTAAACTAGGATAAAGATATCAACTCAGCAGGTTTAGCGCTGTATTTATTGAAATTTAGACAAGTTCCGTCAATTTTTTCAATCGAAAATATTTGAAACGTGGCATCATATGACAAAGAGTATGAACCACCTTATTGAAACTAGGTTGTCACTTTTCTGCGGAGCTACTTGTACTTTTTTTTAATTAAAAAAGGTGCATTTTGCTGGAGCTCATACCTATAATACAGGTTTTCGCAAAAAAATTAAATGCGTTATAATATTTTACCTGGTGAAGATACGACGGAAAGTCATAAAGTAGTCACAAAATATAATTAAATAATAACTTACAATGATAGTCACTTCAAAACTATTTTTATTTCTCAACATATTCTCCACCAATATTTATGCACTTATATCATCGTTTTATCAGTGCCCCAACACCAGCTGCATAACATTCTTTGGGTTGCTGTCTCAGCCACATTAGGACTTCAAGTTGAACCTTTTCATCATCTGTAAACATCCTCTTGCTTCCAAGATGGTTTTTTAGTGGACTAAACAGATGAAAATCGAAGTGCTAAGTCGAAGATGTATGGTGGATGTTGAAGAAGTTGCCAACCAAACTTGCCCACCAAGTGACATTAGAAACAACTTATATGTAGAATATTATAATTTACAATATTAAGCAACACATTACAGTGTTAGATTTATTTCACCAAAAATGTGGCTTGGCACTTTCTTGCCCGGACCCCCTCAAATATATTCTAACTATGCGTAACTATAATTTTTCCCGCCTAACACCTCATATGTATTATAAGTGATGTTGTACTACTAAATATGTATTAAATATTAGAATTATTAAACAGTCTAGCGATTTTATTTAATTAACTGATTTCCATTTCCTTCTAGATCAAGGAGCTAAATAACTGATAACAATAACATCGGAAAAATTTTATTGAATACGAGATAATTGATTTTGCGTAAAATATGAATTTCAGGCATTTTAGGGAAACAAATATTTAACTTTAATTAGAAATTACTGATTGACGAAGGAGCAATTTTTAACGATTAGTTACGATAGAATATTTCAAATTGCATTAGACCAATTTGGCTGCTCAGAACAAGATTTATAACCGTAAGAAAAGCAGCAAAAATCTATTTTGGATCGCCGATTTAAACGAGATTTTGCAAAACTGTGCCAAATAAATGAGTTTCTGTCTCATTCTTATTAACATTGTACCAACCATATAACAGATAAATGTCGAGTTACTGCACTGTTAAAAATCTGCAGCAAATTCTCCAGACATTTAGCCATTTTTATAGATAACGATTATTTGACCATACTGTGAACCATTCTCATTGGTCAGAATTGAAATAATTACGGTTATGTATGCACTTGCTGTAAAAACGGTTGATTGTCTAGACAGTTTCTTGTAGATTTTTGACAGTGTCGAGTTATCCAGGTATCGAGTTATCGCGGTTCCACATGTATTTTCAAAATATTAAGTCATTATTTTAATTTCAAATGTACAAATTCGTCCAATTTTCATAACCACAAAAACCCTTATAAAATTTTATTAAAAACTTTCTCGTATTAATACTTGCTATAATAAACAGTTACGGGATGAGCAATCAAAACTGTTTTATTTTTCAAAGTCATAAAACAAATGATTGAATTTACAGTTTATTTTTAAACAATCAAGAATATTCTGATTTTATTTATAAATTTTGTCTACTTTCTAAAAATATTATTTCAAATATCTTTAAATCACAATTTGTCGGATCATAATTTTTGCTTTTATATTATACAAGCTATTTCCAATTTTTATAAATGTAGTGTAATAATGCAACGACTGAAATTTATACATAATTTGAATTTAATATAATTTAAATCAAATTTTACGTTTGATTTCGATCCATTTCATTATTAGACTTCCATTATATTATCCATAAAATGTGAGTACATTTAGCGTCAACATTTTCTGTTTAGAATAAATGCAATGATTGTGTAAGGTAAGTTTATCTAACGATAACAATAATACTTTACACTGGAAATTTCCACTTAAAGATTTTAAAGATGCTGACATAACTAGAGACCTTACTTACATTTCAGAAAATGAAGTGCTTGACCAACTTCAACAAAATACGAGGATTTTAGAAGAGTTTATTCTCTGTATACTAAATAATTAGAATAAAAATAAAAGGTAATAGGAAAAGTACTAAAATTTGTATCAGGAAAAAGTAGAGTAAAGCCGCACGCCTTATTATCAGTTGCTTTTGGAAACCAGAATTTAATGTGGCTTTGCCTACATACTCTCTACTTATCCTTGTACCATAATATCGTTTTAAATATGATTAGCCTATCACAATTTTATTTATAATTGTTTATTTATAAAAATTCAAATCATCTAGTCTTTATCGCACGGGTGGTGTAAAACCAAATGGGTAAAATTAAGCTGCGCCGCAGGCGCCCATGAGGGAGCACACCGCGCGTAGACGACCACCGAACCCAAGTCCTGAGAGACTTTTACCGCGCCAATAGCTTTGACTCGCTACAGCGCTTCGGCCGGTCATAGGACCAATCCAATACGGACCCTCTAACCTTTAACCAACGTGTCGACGACGTAGGCCGTTTCGATACGTGGTGAAACCACGGGGAATCACTGCGAGACACTTGGAGACGGACCGGCGTCCCCCAACAGCTTCGGAGCTCGAAACCCAAAAGGGAACCAGGCCCTAGGCCTTAAGTCGGGATGTTCCAACCCGTACTTGCTCTACCACAACTCGAGGGGTGTGAAAACCTACAGAGGTAGTCACGGTTCCCTCTCGTAGTGGACCAACCAATTGGATAAGTGAAACTTACAAGAAATGAAAACGATTAGACTTTTTTTTAAAGCAAATAATATGTTTTAATTTAGAACTAATTATAAGACTAATGATTTTATATTTAACGACAAAAGGATAAACATCTTCACTAAAATTTGAGAAATTGTAAAAAAAGTTCTCCTTTTTATCAGCTTTATAAAAATCATAATGGTTTTTTTTTTCCTGTGTGTGTTTGCCCGTCTTTTCTTAAACATTGTTTACGGGCACTTAAATTGTTTTCCAATATTCTTTTTTTTCACGTAGTAGAGTAAATGTACCAATAGTCGGCCACATAACTGCTTTTATATATATAAATCTTAGCGTAGAATTTTTAAAAAACGACACAACATTTTTAACAGTGATATATGTTAAAACATACGTTTCTTATTATGTTTCAGCAATTATTTTTAAAAAACACAGTAATAGTTTTTTAGACAAAGTTAAGTTCAAAAAGGGCAAGTTCACCAATAGTCGACCACCTTAAATCCAATGTTCGGCCATCACTGAACCAACAGTCGGTCACTTCAGAATTTTGTTTTACCTGAAAAACGACTTTAATAAATTTGACTAAATTTTGCATTCTCCCATTTTCGGTTACAAGAAGATAATTTAGCTATCTCACATGTTCGAGAAAATTAAATTAGTGGGTCATTTAGGGTCACTGCGGGTAAAGCTAATTTTATTTTATTTATTAAGGCTTTAACGATTTTGACTAAGTTTTGTATCCTACGATTTTGGAATACAAGAAGACCATTGGACTGGGTCGTATGTTCGAGAAAATTGAATTAGTGGGTCACCGTTTTGAGGTACGAAAAGACCATTGGTCTGGGTCACAGGTTTGAGAAAATTCGATTAGTGGGTCATTTTGGGTTCACTACGGGTGAATGCCTTTCATTGTGAATGAAGGTTGAGACAGTTGTTGAACAGTTGACAGTTATCGAAGTTGCAATGTTGGCAATATTTTGCCAACTTCGCTAAGTTTGGTGAAAGTTTTGCGACATTGGCGAGATTTCGCAGGAAAATCGACTTTCAAGATTACTTATGCCAAAGCACATGCTTACCGTCAAATGAAAGAATGTGTCAAGTTTCCGAATTTTCGCAAAGTTATGGCGACATTTGGCGAACAGATTGGTTTCCAGAATCTGAAGAAATTTTCTAGAAATTCCCACTGACAGCGAGGATAAATGATTCAACCAATCAGAGTCTAGAACTTTCTAAAAAACAGAATTTAACCAATCAGGGTACATAGAACTGATTGTTATATGTTGCACAGAGAATTTATTGTTATATCGTGTTGAACACAAAGATAATTTTAACGAGCATAGCTCGGTCTTCCCAGATGGTTGTAAATAACTTAAAGTAGAACTTTGTAAAAATAGCAAAACATTTTTGACAGTACCATGTATAAATGCATACTTTTGGAAATTCTTCTGGGAATCTCAAGTTATTTCTCATAAGTGTTACTTTTCAAAGTAACGTCAATCAAAATCATCAATCATAAACATTTTTTTTTAATTTTTGATATTATCTCATAAATGATTACTTTATGAGTGTTAAATTACGAGAAATTAATAACACAATACCTCTTTACATTTCAACCAAACTGATTTTCTGTGTAATGTAAATCTTAATGTGGCAGTTCAATTAAAAGTGGCACATGCAGAATGATTCATTATTTTATTTTATTTTATTATTTAAGTTTAATAGAGACTGGGAAAAGGATTCTAAATCCCAGTAGTTAGCCTCTTATTAATAGAGCGGCTAACTATTGGATAAAACAATCAGATAACAAGTTTTTCTTTTATCAAAACCAACGGCTTTGCACGCATGGTTGAAATATAGCAAGTGGTATTTATGTACCAATTAACATTAGAGGAAATTATACTTTTGGAAATAATTTAAATATTACTAAATTAAGTCACAATTTGAATAAACGTCATTTTGTACCGCATTAGGTGAATGTGAGATTTGAAATAATGCGAAAATCGTCATTGGTCATTGGAACGCATTTGAATCCACATCCTTCCAAGAAAACAGATACAATGCAGTCTATTTGGAAACTCTGTTTATAAGCTATCGTTTAGTGGAAGAATTTTTAAAATCAGTTCAGTAGTTTCAGAATTTATTTTCTATAAAAATTAAACGTTTCTTTTTACAATATTAATGTACCTTTATGCACAATAAAAATCAAAACACCTAGAAATAATAAGTGGAAAAACATTAGTTTACTATATTTAATAGTCATTTGTTTACGACTAAAAGCTTAATATGAAATACTTCCTTCCTTTATTGGAAATCATGTTTATTTATTACTATCATTTGAATTAATTATAATGTTTGCTCGTACCTATGTTTATCGCACTGCTCAGAAAAGTTGTTCTTAACATGATATGAAAAACTATTTAATTTTCCTGTTCTTTTAAATTAAAAAAAAAATTAAAAAACAAATATTGTTTTTGTGCATCTATGTCTTAGTTATTTATATGCCAAATTTAAAGTTTCTAGACTAACATTTTTTGAGAAATCATACTAAAAATATAACTGTAGAGCGTTTTCTTCCCATTTCATTTATTTGAAAATATTTAAAATAGAGGTATCTTTAGGAGCATCACGTTCCATAAAAACTTGCATGTCGAATTTAAAATTTCTAGACTCGACAGTTTGGGAGTAAAATCATAATTATAGACCGCTTTCCAGTAGTTTCTTTCTTTTAAATATCAAATACTTTGATGAACGTTCTTAATGAGCATTTATGTCTTAAAATCCATCAGAATAAGGAGTTTCTTTAGCCTTAAAGGATTCAAGGTAAACGGGATTTTAGAACATTTTTCGTTCTATCAGGTCGTTTGTACAGAGATAAAATATAACATATTTTTAAGTGGAGAACGGCATCATTTTTATCCCAGGACAAAATTTGAAATCGTTTCTGTAGTACAAAAGAATTCGTGATTTTAAACCCTATTCTATTTCACTCTTTTAAATTTCGAATATGTTAGAATATGATCTGCCGGCGCATTTACATCTTAAAAGTAAAAGCCGTGTCAAATTTCATGAATCTAGTAATCACCCTATCAACTCCAAATAAATCATAATCACAAATCATCATGTGTTTTACGTTCCTGGGTGACATTGTTATTCTGGAAGAAATTTTGGATTTGGTTTAGTGGGTCCAAAATAATTTGGATTTTAAAACTTTTCTATGCATTTCCCTATTTTAAATTTAGTTTTTTGTTTAGGAAAAAGCTACTGTGTGCGAGGATTTGCGACTTAAAAGTAACCCCGGTGTGGAATATCAATTTTCTATCCCTATTAGTTCTAAATAAATCATAATTTAGAATCATAAACGTACCGATAATTTCAATTTTTTAAATTTCAAATTTTATAGAAACCATTCTTTGCAAGAGTTTACATCTTATAAGAAACCACCATGCAAAATTTGAAGTTTCAAACCCAACAAACAGTACCAAAGAAATTGCAATTTTAGAAACAAAAAATTTCCTTTTAAATTTCGATTTGTTTAGAAACTGTTCGGGTACTATCAGACCACTTACGTATTAAAAAGGTTATCCATGTCTAATTTCAAGTTTATATTGTAAAATTTATAAAAAAAAACCATAATTCAGAATATTTTTCCTATCATTTCAGCATTCTAAATTTACAATTTTTTAAAAAGCTTTCCTAGCTGGTCATTTATGTCTTAAAATTAACAACCATGCCAATTTTTAAGTTTCCAGCGCCAAAACTATCACAGATTTCGAAACTTTAGAACGTTTGTCTGGTCTTGTACCCTTTGAAATTTCGTTTTTTTTTTCAGAAACTATTTTGTACCAGCGTTTACATATTAAAAATGACAGAATTGGCAATTTTTAAATTTCTATCCCAAGTAATTCCAGATAAATCGTAATTTAGAATGTTTTTAGAATGTTCACAGTTTTTTCCATTTTCTAACCCCCCCCCCTTTTTTTTAACTGTCCTGATGCAGAATTTACGTCTTAAAGACGTCTTTCAGGTTTAAATTCCTAACAATTCTACACAAATTGTAAATTAGAAATTTTTCCACTCATTTCACACTTTTAAATTTCGATTTTTTAGAAAGCAACAACCATGCCAAATTTCAAGTTACTAGGTCCATCAATATCCCAAAAAGGGCAAGTTTAGAATGTGTTTTGCTCATCCATCTACCAGGGCATAAAATAACATATAAAGTGGGCGACACTAGTGTCGCCCAGTGACAGAGAATGGTGCCGGCAATTTTTGAAATAAAAAATTTTTAAATAACAAAAACTGTCTTTGTGCTTCGGATAATATGACTGACGACAGTCGTTATAGCAGATACCGAGTATAGGCAGGGACAGTACGATGCACTATGAGGCATGCTGGGATGGCGAGAAGTGCCGTGTGACCTATGGCCTATGGGAAACATGTCGTTGTTGTGACCTTTGCGTTTCTGCTTGAAAGATTTTCCGACAATCCATCCAGTGACGGGATTAAAAAAACAACCGGTTCGCTTCACGAATGATTTTTGATGCATTAACAATAAGGGAAAATGAAGCATCACACATAGATTATGAAACACTTTACAATAAAATAACAACATAAACTTTGATCTTTAAGTATAAGGGGAAAAAAATCCTGAATCATGTTTTCCTATAAGGACGTAATTTTTTTAATAAATATTAGGCAATCATGAAATCCTGATCAAAATTTCTATCAGAAAATGAATCAAAACCTGATAATACAATAACGATAATGCAAGAATAGCAGAAATTTAATAAATGATGAATAAGCATGCTATATAACCAGGGAGTTATCCTAGGCTGCCAATTTAGATCCCAAATTCTTCAAATCTTCAATCTTTCAATATTTTTTTATTAAGTTAAATTGAATTCTCACAGGACTGAAGAAGAATTTTCTTTTTCAAATTAAGCATTATTTTATTAAATGAAACAATTTAGAAAATGTCACAGTGTTATATTTTTAAAATGTTGTTGTGCAGATGCACATTAAAAAAAGTAAATTAATGTAAATACGATTTTCGCATTTGAAGTATTTTAACAACCAGTTCGCCGAACTCCACACAAATTAACAACTGGTGCGAACCAACTGAATCTCACCACTGAATCCATCCACCTTCATCTACTGCATCATGACCTCAAGACGAACTTAGAGTTGGGGAATCAAGAATCTGAAATTACCCTTGAAAATCATCATCCTAACAATAGTGTTTCCCATACAAAAAGTGTTAAGGAATATGAAAACCATCTACTTAACACGCCTTGGTCAACCAAAAAATTCCAACAAAAGAAAAAATGTTCAGAATGGTATAAGGGTAGCAAGATAGATTCATCGTGGCTTTAAAAAACTTACGATTGCTTTGAAAAAACAAAACTAGGAAGCAAGCGCTCCGGGATAAAATGTGTAATTTGCTTTAAACACATTCAAGAAGCTCAAAAGTTGTAAAAAATGGCACTTTGCCCATTGCTGATGGTGTGCGATGTGACGGCAAAAAAGAATTAGAAAGGATCATCGATCACTTAAACAGTGAAGCTCACAATGCAGCTGTGAACCTTGACCAAATGGAGAAAAAATGGATGGCACAATCTGATCAGCATCCTTGGACTCTAAAATCTCACAATGCAGAAAAAATAAAATTGCTGCACTGGATGTTTATAATGATAGACGACAGTTGACCCTCTCTGCTCATTCTTGGCCTTCGCGGTCTTTAACGAAAATTCACATTGACTCACAAATTGCCTCTTACATGGACAATGGTTTATAGTGTGAGTTTTCTGCTTTTAATCCATCTCACGCACTGTTGCAGTATAGAAATCCAGTAATGTATCGCGAGATGCTTGATATGGTTGGAGACCTAGTAAAAGAAAATACAGTCACGCAGTTACAAAATGCTGATTGTTTTTCTATACAGGTAGATGGTTCCGTTGATAAATATGGAGTTGATAATAAATTTGTTACAGCACGATTTATTACAGAAGAACAAGTAATGAAATCAGTTTTTCTATGAGATTGTAAATCGAGTAAGCGAGGAGCAGAAGGCCTCATGGATTCGATAAAAATAGTATTTGAGAACTTGGGTATTGAGAGTGTCGCCCAAAATAAGTTGACAGGCTTAACTACTGATGGGGAAAGTTCAAATACATTCAAAAACAGCGGCCTCTGGGTTCGTATGAAATAATACTTGGGCAGAGACATGCTATGCGTTTGGTTCGTTGCTCACAGGTCCGACTTAGATATGTCTGATTTGGAATCATCAGTTATTGAAGTTCGGCATTGGAAATCCAATATAAAATCTGTAGCAACATTTTATCGGGCTTCTGCTCTACGCTTTGAAAAACTTAAAAAAATAGCTGAAATAGAAAACCAAACTGCCTTTCGTTTCCCTGCATATTTTGAAGTGCGGTTCGTGGAACACTTAAAAAACTTAGCTAAAGCAGTATGGCACAACCTTCCTTTCATGCAAAAACATTGAGAAAACAATGTAAACCATCAATACGACTCATCAAACTGAAAAAGGTTACTCACGGGTTACTCCGATTATGGATGAAAGATGCTGAGGAATAACGCATCATTTGCCTAATGCTAGATCTGCTGCAGCACGTTGAAAAACTTCAAAAAAATAGTCAACGGTCTTTCATTACACTGCCTGACATAGAATTATCAAAGAAAATTTTTACGAATGCTTTGACTCTTATCGAAGATGGGTGTTATCCTGGTGGATACGAAGAGCAGTTGATGGACATAACTGAAGGTACTAAGGAATCTGAAAGTGACTCGGGTGTTGAAGAAAATCCTCGAAGGCGTAAAGTTAGCAACTCATTAGTTTCTACCGAGAGATGTTGGTCTGCAGTGAGAAAAGAAACTGTATTGAGTTGCAAAGAATTTGTTTCTCAAATATTGGAAGAGGGTGAAATGAGCGTCTCCAACAGGATAGATGCTTTCTTAAAAGCAAGAATACCAACAGAGATTGTTAGTGCAGCCAGCCTTGATGTTGAGAACCTTTTTGGTAAAGACAAAGTTGCCGATTTTACCGATGATGTGGTTGCTTTATACGCGGCTGAAAAACTGCCTCCTCCATCAGATATGACCTCATCAACAGCAAGACTCTATCACTACTTTAAAGCGTCTCAACCCCACTCAGTTTTCAACAAATTGGTGCAATAATATGTTTCTTTAACACCTCACAGCGCTGGCTCAGGAAAAGCTGTGTCCATACATACAACGCTTAAATCTAACAAACAGTCAGGACTATCAAGAGAAGCATTAAACTCAAGACTGTTTATTGCTCTTAATGGAATTAGAACAGATTTTTACGATCCAAGACCTGCTGTTGCAAGGTTCCTAGAGAGCAAAGAAAGAAGGAGAAAGCTTCTAGACAAAGAAGTCTATATCAAACACAAGAGTTTGTCAAAAAATTCTTTGAAATTGATGATAACTTGTAAGAAAAAATTTAACGATTTTAATTATTATTGTAGCTTTTTAAAACCATTGTAAAAATTTAATAAATTTTAACTCATTAAAATATAAACAACGAATCGATTATCTTGTTTAATTCCATTATTTCCATAAGAAAGTCCTTTGAATAAACATTTTAAACTATTGTAAATATTTCTGTAGTATTTTGGAAATATTTTACTGTTAGAATTTGATTTTTTTTAAACATGAAGAGTAAAATCGATTTCTTTGTTTAGTTCTACTCTTTTCAAAATACAGTAATTTCTGAAAAGCTAAAGATGTTTAATCACTTTAATTATTGTTCATTTGGCATTTTGGAAATATGTTATAAAATTTAACATGGTATTTTTTTGTTTAATGTTATTTAACAGCAAGAGGAAAATATTTTTGATTAGTTCCACTTTGGGTCTAAAACTATAGTTACGGGAAATTAAAAACAAATATTCAATAATTCAGATCAAATTTGCTTTTCAATTTGAGAATTTATTCCAGGCTCCAAATATCGTTATGTACAAAAGTCAAGTGTAGAAGCAGTAAAAGGTAAGCAGCATTTTAACATAATTTTAGTGATAAATTTCATACATACATTTTTAATTAGGTACAGAAATTTGGTAGGTAGAATGTTATGTTTGATCTATATATATGACTAACATAACAATTGTTAACAATTAGTCTGAACTGTGAATGTAGACTTTCTTTAATGCTACCTAGCTATAAATGAACGGGTTTACATGATTCAATGAATACATCATTATTTACTTACCAGGTACAGAAGAAGTAAAATAGACAGAAATAATAAAACAGAATTATAGAAATCTATATTCTAATTATTTGGTTTGCAGTTATCGGGAGGGGGAGGGTGCTGAATTTATAGATATTTGCTTGGGACAACAGATCAGACCTATAGTCGCCCACTGAGAGTTCCTTAAAATATGCTCTGCCATCTACTCGGGAAGAGGTGGCTCTTACGTAAAATATAGTCTATGTCGGAGCAGAGACTCGCACCTTTACTTTTGAAATTCGTTCGGTAGTTCTAGTAGTTTCCCGTACAAACAAACAAACAAACAAGCGCGTAAAAAACGTTTCTTTTTTGTAATATTAGTATAGATGTAGAGATAAGTTATATCTAATAATCAATGAAAAATAAACTCAAAAAAATATATTAAGTTATGTATTCAATATTCAGCTCCTGGTGGCCGACTATTGGACATGTAAGCAAAATTAATACCCAATGGTCGGCCACATTAAAATTAATTAAAACCAACAAATTTATTTACCTTTTATACTCCAAAACATGAGTTTATTTACCCTGTTAATATTCAAGCCTTATAATTTAAAAAAAAATAAAAAATAAATTAGTACTTGCCTTTTAAAAGAATTGCCATCAGTTAACAAAAAAATTGGGAAAATGGCGATTTCACCTCTATCTTGAAATAAATGCCTGATTACTAATTCAATAAAAATACCCACAATTCTTTGGTGATGGTTTATGAGTTATGAAAGATGGTTGCATATAACCAAATTGTAATATTTCATTTAGAACCAAAAATAAGCTATTCGTAAGGCATTTTATCTCAATGTGGTCGACTATTGGTACATTTACCCTATATCCGGTTTTACTCCATGTGAAAGCGAATCGTAAAAATGCTCTTTTCAATGTTAGTGACAGTTTTGTTGTGAGAAATAAATCCTTCTTAAATGTGCTACATATAATAATATAAAAAGTTTTCTTAACTTCAAATGTGATCCTATTTAAAATTTTGAAAATAAGAAAAAAATTTAATGAAAAATAAGAAAATAAATTTTTAAACACAGCAACTGTATAAAGTACGATATGAGGATAACACACTGGTCACTTAACTTTCTAGCCTAGAGTTATGTATTTCAAACATTACTCGCTAGAGGGCTGCTCAAATTGTGTCAAAACTGAAATATCTGGTTTCAAACGACTATATGATTTTACTCTACGTACCCCTTTATAATTATAAAAAGTAATCATACTAATGTTAAGATTTCATGCGTTTAGAGGTGGAACCTACTCAGCAGAAACCAGCGAATTTATTATCAACAATATTCAACAACTGTTGTACTTTATAGAAAAAAATCTATTTGTATTCAAAGACACTAGTATAGAACTAAGAGGGGTTATATAAATACATACATTTTTTTTTTGTAAACTTACAGTGCCAGTATTTATAATTCGTGTTAACATGTTAGCTGTCATAACGGTGCTCAGTGGGTCGTTTTGGCGATCTGGGCAGACAAAATTATTGCGATAAAGTTTAATTATGTTTTGCTGGTTTTTCAAATTTATC
Source organism: Maratus michaelseni (assembly GCA_963931845.1). Taxonomy (NCBI): domain Eukaryota; kingdom Metazoa; phylum Arthropoda; class Arachnida; order Araneae; family Salticidae; genus Maratus; species Maratus michaelseni. Next base: position 122,131,814 of record OZ007598.1, read on the forward strand.
ACTATTAAAATACTCAAACAGTGATAAATATTTGGTTTATTTAATTAATTATATTATTTATATTATTATTGTTTATATTATTATTATTATTATTTATATTATTGTTATCATTTATATTATTATTGTTTATATTATTATTATTATTATTTATAGTATTGTTATCATTTATATTATTATTGTTTATATTATTATTATTATTATTTATATTATTAATTATTTATATTATAATATTGTATTATCATTGAAACTACACATGTATTCAAAGTTTCAGCTCAATAGGCTAATTAATAGGGGTTTAAAATTGATTTGCGAGATTTGAACTAAACATTCATACATACACTCCAAGTTAATATAACTTAATGATTCGCAAACTTTTGCAGGAGTTTTCTTGTGTTTCCAATACTTTAGGAATGGAACTTTGATTTTTTTTAAATGCTTATTACTTAATAATGCTTAATACTGTTTTAAAAGTCAAGCTAATGTTTCTAAACAAGATGGCGCTTATTTTCAAACAACAATAAGTTAAATCTTGTGACAAACATGTGGCATATGTCCAGTAAACTCGTGATTTCAAATAGAATAGTCATGACGTGCTTTCGAACTTACAGGAAACTAGTGCAACCATTAAAATTCCCTCAAACCAACTGCTTCTTTACGGTCGTAGTTAATCAACACCTCGGATTTTTTCGACAAAACTCGTATACAGATCTCGACAAAAGAGATATTTAGCTACCAGTATACGCGGTCTTGTTAAATTCCAAGATAATCGGGAAAATGAATTTTGTCCACTTACTAGTCAGTTCATCAAAACGCCCCACTGTGCGGCATGCCGGTCACCTGCTGTACAACAGACGGCACGTCGTACACCGTTTTAGTAAAATTCCTACCAGAAATTTTAATAGTAGTCTTTTTTTACTTAATTCCAGACAACCCATGGCCTTACAAAAAAAAGATCTCTGTTCAATTTTTTGGTACATTTTAAATTGAATATTCGCTGATCCAGATACTATCGTGCTTCCCACGTTTGCAAAGAATCAACGTATAGATGACAGGTAACGTGTTAAATCAACTTTCAAATGAAAACGTCAGAAATGAAAGCATTCGTAATCAACAAAATTTAAGAAACTGTTTTCTGTATTTAATGAAACTGGTATAGTAAAATAAAAAGTGGCTTGCAAATCAATGATATCTGAAAGTTTATCTTTTGAGAATATTATACTACTTTTACGAACATTAAATGATTATTTCTATGATATCCAATATCATTATAGATAATGTAATTTCAGACAAGAGGTAAAGAGTTTGAAAAGGTGTATTATATGACAAAATTCTCAAAACTTTTCAAAGCAATTACATTGTTCGTTGTATGATATTGTTTTAAAAAGTATTCTCAGTGTGGGTGATGGCTTTAAAATCATTATGTTTTTGATTTCATATAACAAATTCTTATTACAAAGAAACTTTTAAAAATATCTTTCAAATTCAATTTCCTTATACATAAGATATATAGAATTACAGGTGATCTTTAAAAACAACGTATTTTAAAACCGTAACAACAAAGTATTTTAAAATAGCTTTAAAAAGATATATATAATTTATGTAAACGATTGCTTTAATATTAATTAGAATATCATGCAGTTAACTCTTTCCGGCACAGACAAATTCTGTTCGTAAAATGAGAAATTACTGACTGACACCGGAATTTACAAACGACTTTTTTAGAAAATAAGAACTCCTTATTTTAAGCTTTCACTGTAGAAACAAAATTTTATTAAACTATTCTTTGTGCCGTTTGCAAGTTTTTAATTAAAATTAGGTATACCCGGAATGGGATCACTGTACCCGAACAGGGTTTATAACACAAAGATTTGTGCAAATGCATTGAAAACGTGAATTCATTTCTTCGTTTTTGCGGCGTCCTAAAATTTTGCACCCCGCTGTATATTTATTAGTATTCACCTAAATCTACTAGCCTAACAACATACGCTTTTTAATCACACCGATTATTCAGATGATGTAGCCAGTGCTTGTTCTATCATTGTGACATATATGTTACAATTTAAAAATCTTAATTATCAAAACAATCATTGCCATAGATGATTAATAGTGGATTGAATTTTTAATGTATCCGTAAAATATTTATGAGCAACAATTTTCAAAAGACATAAAATTGTGGTCTATACTATAGCAGAAACTTATTCAAGTCTCAAACGATTCGATTATTATATAGAGAAAAAAGATCACATTATACCACAGAGTAATAATACCTATGCTTACTCTGAGCATTATACACATCGAAATTTCCATATGCTCCACTTAGAGTTGCAAAGAACCGGTTTATTCCCAGGTTTATTTCCAATAGACCCGGTTTATTACCAGGTTTAAACCGGGTTTATTCTAGTCTTTGCAACTCTAGCTCCAGTAAAGAAAATCTATCTTCAATATGATGACTGCATTCAATATCTAATAATAACTGCAAGACTTAACAAAAGAATCATATTTAGACTGCCCTGTTTTTACGAAATTTAGAGTCCGGAAAGACAGGCAGACAGACATATAAGCATACAGATTTTTTGGATCGTCATTAAATTTCCATTGAAATTAGCTCTTTCCAATATTTTTTTTAATTCTATTTATGTCAATGCTGTTTACATAATCCTTAATATTTTCGTTTTTCAGATATGGATCGAAGGCATATGTGAATTTGCTGGATTTATGTGGATTTACTTTTTTTATACATTAGAAAATAACGATTTCGTTAACTACTTTTTTATCGTCGCATTTGTAGAAAATTGTGACTAATATAATTTATCATTTGTAGTGATCATATTTTATTCAATTATTTTAATCAAAGCTGTACGTGTGTCTCCAGTTTTTGCAAGTAATAACGTATCTCATTACTATTTTTTAACTGAATTCAAAAAGTGACATTTTAAATAGATATATCGCATTAGTACCTGAAAATTAGTTGTATACATATATTTTTACGTGTCCATGTAAAGAAAAGACCCACAATCGATTCGATACAATGACTATATCTAATTTTTAAATAAGTGCTACGTACTCTAACAACATATCTAAATGTAGTCGTCATTGTCCCATTTTAACTAAATGTGGTAAAGTTATGAAGTTAGAGCCCGGAAGGAAAAAGCAGACATACATGCGATTTTTGCATCAATAGTGAATTGGCATGAAGACACCATGCAAAAGTGTACTTTTCAACATAGTTTCAATACAATTATACCAATGCTGTTAACCCAATTTTAAACCTTATTATTATTGTCTTTCGCATGCGCAATCTATGCAGTTTGAGAATAAAATTTTTCATTGTCTCATTTCTACAAAATTGTACAATGTATTTCCAACGTTATTAACCAAATCCTTATGTATGTCTTCTGTTGTTGTACTTGATAATAATTATCATGTTTTGCTTAAGTTGGATTTAAAAATAATATGCCATTTGGAAAAAAGTATATTGCATGTCTGTATATGGGCAAATTAATTGTAAACGTATACTTATATATTTACATATAACAGGACTCGTACGGCTAGGGAATTTTCCAGGCGTAATACCAGTATTTTATTTTTTTTATAGAAAAAGAAATCTAAGTTAAACTCGAGAAACTTCGCCTTCTTTTAAGGAGATATTTTCTGTAATAAAATACTGGTACCGAAGAATTTCCTGATCGTAAAATTCCAGGAGGCGTACGAACCCTGTATAATTGTATATTTGTTTGAAGCGAAATTAAAAATTTTTGTTAGAAAAATTTAATTTTGTACATATTTTCCTCGATCCCATGAAGACAAAACTCTACTTTCATGATGTAAACGTACGGATTCTGACCGTTTGGCTTGAAAAAAATAATTTCCCGTAAAATTATTGCAGTAATTCGCGGAAAAATACTCGTGAATTTACATACTTTTTAACAGTGATTTTAATTTAGTTCTTATACGAACTTTTTAAAAAATTGAACAAATTTTACAAAGTGATAGCATACCATGCAGCCATTTGGGGCAGGTTAGGGCATGGGGGAACAAATGCCATGTTTAAGGAACTTAATATTTCAAAATGTATCAATCGTCACATCTCAAACTCAAAAAATAGTAAAAAATCATAAATTGCACAAATGCCAGAATAACTTCTCATATTTGAAACAAATTGAATATTATCATTAATTAAACCCTTTAAGGACAGAAATTAATAATTATCTATAATATCTGCTACAGCCTTACTCTTGCAACATTCTCAAATTGAGACACACTTATCATTAACGAGTACTCTGGCTAATTTTTAAAATATGTGTGAGGATAAATCTGTATCAATAGTTTCACAGAACACATCTACAGAATCACACTCCTTAAGAAAAAATTTATCCCCACCCCCCTCCTCAGAAAGTTCTGAAATGTCGCCTCTTCTCTATTGCTATCAATCAATTACTTCTAATAAATTGTAAGACATGTGGATTTGCATAATAAATTGAGCAATCGACTCTATTTCATTATTAAATCTCCAATCCATTAAAAGCTCAACACGTTTAATCAACTTAAGTGTATTTACTGTCTCCAAGTGCTTTCTATCTGCGTTTTAGAGTACAGTAAGCACAAAAAGCAGTTTCGAAAGCGCAGAAACTGAAACTTTCGTCATTTTTGTATTTGACAATCAGAATAAAAAAGCTAAATAAATTTAGTTAAAGTCAAAAGTTCTGAATAAATTACTTTTGTATAAAATTACACTTTATTCATATTTTCTTAAAGAAAAAGAATTCAAATGACAGACATATCCTTCCGTCGGAAAAGAACTATTATTTGAAAAGAAAAATTAAATAAAACACCTAAATTATTATTTTTTGAAAAAATCAAGATAAATGTCGGAATTTTGAAATTCAACTATTTTCATTTTCTATTTTCTTCCATAATCGCAAGACAAAACTCGATTTGTGAAAATTTTCGTGATTTCCTGAATACGATTTACTATTTATAGATTGACGTCTATCTGTCTGTATGTCTGTTTGTGTCTTAGACAGGGCTGTAACTAGAACTGAATAATAGGGTGGCGGGGGGGGGGGGAGCTCAAGAAAATGTAGGGGAGGCTCATACTTTTTCTCTCTCTGACACATGCACGCACAAACAAACACACACACAGATATATATGATCAAAGTATTATATAGAAAGATAAATTAGTGCATATATTCATATTGTTGGCACAACGTTTCTTATTAAACTGTTTATAATAACTTTATTTTATACTAAGAAAAGAAAAGTCCGAAAAAAAAAATTCCAGTATATAACTAATGTATAATTATACGGGTGAAAATAAGTGATGATGTCAACAAGTAAATAAAAAGCTTACAGTTCACCTGTTTCATAAAAAGTTGCAATCTTTAATTTTTTTTCTGACTATTCCCTGCCCTTAAGGATTCTAAAGTTGTATTTTTATATGATAAAAAAGACTAACAAAATCAAGGATGTATTTTTTGCATTTAAAATTAATATTGTTTTTAAAACACTTATTTAAACTAATTTAAAACACTTATTTGCTGTTTTTATACAAATACTACAATTTAGTATTTGTGCAAACTGTAAAAGGGCCCCAAAACTAAGTTCGATTTTTGAAAAGTGTTTCATTTGGTGACCTTGGAATCTTTCCCAAGGCGGGCTCAAAACTTTTAGGGGTGGCGGCTGAGCCCCCCTGGCACCCATCTAGCTACGACCCCAGTGCTATACTAATTTTATAGGGGCTGAAATAAAACTAGAGTATAAAATTTCGAAAATTTTCATAATTAGTTGGGCCTAGAAATAAACTAGTGCTGATTAGAATTCGGTATGTATCAACCAATAGGCAATGCTTGATGAATGCTTTGCTCGATGAATGAAATTGCACCAAACTCAGTCTGTAAGATTAGCAGCGGGATTACGTCCCTTTGCACCCGATTCGATAGAAACATTTCTATTGAATCTCGTTACCGGATTCTATTTCTTAAAAGGAGATTTATGCTCGTATTCCCCATCAACCTCAACCTAGAAAACCTGGGTCGAACGCTCAAATGGTATTCATCATTAATCTGACTGCACATCAGTCGCGATCAGGTCCAATCAGGTTAATCGGGAATTTCATTTAGGAATTCGACCGAGGTTTTCTAGGTTGAAGTAGATGGTAAATACGAGCATTAGTATTTTTGTGAAAAAAAAAGCCTGTTGTTTGAGAATTGTTTTCTTAAACTAGGATAAAGATATCAACTCAGCAGGTTTTGCGCTGTTTATTGAAGTTTAGATAAGTTCCGTCAATTTTTTCAATCGAAAATATTTGAAACGTTGCATCATATGACGAAGAGTATGAAGAACCCTTGTTGAAACTAGATTGCCACTTTTCTGAAGATCTACTTATCCTTTTTATTTTTTTAATTAAAAAGATACATTTTACTGGAGCTCATACCAATAATACAGGGTACCGTAAGAAATTAAAATGCGTTATATAATAATATAATAAATTATAACTCCTTGTAATGATATATTTAAAAGGTGTAAATTAGCAGCATAATAAATACATAGTAATATAACTTTTATTAGGTTGTTGGCTCACTCCGAGCCATTTTCAAAAACAAATGAGAATATTCCATAATTGCACGGTCTTTAAAGTTATTATTTAAAATACTATCATTTTATTTTTGGTTACTTTTTAAAAATTACGCACTGTTGCCGCTAGAAGCTCCGTCTATGTAAAATGTTTAAAAAAACAAAAAACTTGTAATTGTGAGTTGCGTTCGAGATGCCGATCTGAGGAGTTGTGTAAATCTCGGCTCTGGACCATTTTTTATTTAGTGTTGTGGTAAATTAAATGAGTTACAGTCTGCAAGTGAGTTTATTTTATTTTGAGATTGTGTGTTTTTTCCTCGTAGTGATAATTATTATTAACTGAGCTACCGGCGTATCCATAGGAATGGTCTCCTCTAGCCGGAGAAAGAACAAAAAGAATTTTCGATGTTTATGTTTTCGGGAATCGTCTGCTGAAGATAAAATGGTGTTTGGAATTCTATCAAGTAATTAGAATGAGTAAGACTAAAATTAAATCATCGTAGTTTTTATACTGAAGTACAAAATATTGTGATTGAGAATTCTGATGAAGTTTTTCTTGATTCCAGAAGAAAAATAATTTCGATTAACCTGGAGAATTTCGTAATACGAAAAAATAAACAGTGAATGTTTTGACGCAGAAAAGAACTGATATTCTTTATTATTGAACTAATTTGAGAATGGAGAAAATGGATTACATCTTCCCGATGTGGAATTATTCGATTTGGAGATTTATTAATAGATAAAATTACGTCAGTTTTATTTATTTTATTGTGAATTATACTTATAATACAATGTTTAAAGGTGCAAAAAAAGAAGATTATCAGCGAATTGCTGCTGAATTGGACATAGATATATCAGATTCGAAATTAACTATTTATGATTTAATAAATTTAATAAAGGAAAGTTCGAAGTATAAAGCAGATAATAAACTGGTTGAAGACATAGCAAACAGTTTTATTGAGGAAAGAAAAAATGAGGAATCAAAATTATTAGATCTTGAGAAATTAAAAATTGAACATGCAAAGTTAGAAATTGAGTTGGCTAAGGCCCGTGCAGAAACTAAAAAGGATAATTTAAGTGATCTCGAGAAAAAAGATAATATAGAATCTTTAGACTCTCTGATTAAAAGTGTAAGAACGTTAACGATTAAAATTCCATCTAAACCAGAAGGTTGGAGTTATTTTTTTTCATCGTTAGAAAGAGCCTTTATTTCTAGAAATGTCCCAGAAAAATATAAATCGGAAACTCTACTAAATCTGTTAGGAGAAAGGGCAACAAACGTAATTACATACATTAAAGATGGGGAATTAGAAGATTATTCAAAAGTAAAGGCTATAGTACTTAGAGAATTTGAGCCATCCCCCCAGACCTGTTTAGAACATTTTAGGAAAGCACAACGTCATCCTAATGAAACATATGTAAAATTTGCATCCTGATTAACAACAAGTTGGGGTTATTATTTAAAATTGAGGAATGTGACAGATTTCGAAACTTTAAAACAGTTAATAGTTTCTGATAAGATTTGTCAAACGCTTGATAAAGATGTCATGTATTTTATAAATGTTAGACAAGCAGAATCGTGGTTTTCTCCCATTGAATTATCTCGGGAAATTGATTTATATTATACGTCTAAAGGAAAACCCGTGGTTGACAATTCTAGAGCGAGTAATAAAAATACTTATTATCGAAATGTTTCTAAAGTTTTTCTAACTGACGTAAAAAATTCTAAATGTATTTTGTCATGTAGTGAAAATCATTCTTTGCATAAATGTCCTGTTTATAAAAACATGTCAGTGGGTAATAGAGTTGAGCTTGTAAAATCCAAAAATCGTTGTTTTAACTGTCTTATGAATCATAAAGTGATTGATTGTAAATCTAAATTCTCTTGTATTATTTGCAAGAAAAGGCACCATGTGACCTTGCATTTCCCACGTGAACAAAAAATAAATAAAGGTGAAAATCCAGAGATAATTTCACAGGAAATGAGTTCTAAAAACGAAGTCGGTAATAAATCTAATTTGGATGCTTCGGCTCCAGTATTCCAGCCTTTTCAAGCTAATAACCAAAGCAATTTATTTTCAACGATATGTAATTTGTCTAACGAGTTAAAAGCTGTGTTACTTAGCACATTTGTTTGTTTAATAAAAGATGAATATGGTAATTTTCATGAAGCACGCGGTTTATTAGATGTCGGTGCAAACTCTAATTTTATGAGTAAAAGGTTAGTAGATAAACTAAATTTGAAAAGAGAAAAGACTAATATTTGTATTTCAGGAATAAATGATTTGTCTCTTAATGTTAGATCTAGAGTTAACACAACTATTTCGAATAGAGATAAAGATTTTTATTTGAAATTAGATTTTTTAGTCGTTCCGAAAATTACGGAATTTACGCCTTCTAGACCGCTTGAGACTTGTATTTCATCGTTAAATAACATCAAATTAGCTGATGAAAAGTTTAATGTGCCAGGCTCTATTGATTTGCTTTTGGGTGCAGAAAATTTCTATGAATTTTTAAGGCCAGGTCAAATTTACCCCCAATCATTAAATACTAGAATAGTGTTACAAAACAGTGTTTTCGGTTATACTGTTAGCGGAAGCCTTCCGGCTAAGGGTGAAAGTAATTTACATTGTGGGTTGATAACACATAATTTGGAGTTAGAAAGGGTAATTCGAGATTTTTTGGAAATAAAAAACATTGAGAGAGAGTCTGAAGTTTCTAGAAATAAGGAATCAGAAATTTGTGAAGAACATTTTCTGAAAAATTATTCCAGAACTGCAACAGGGCAATACATAGTAAAAATGCCATTTAAGGAAGACCCATCTTCTCTTGAAGAATCAAAGAAAAAGGCTATGAAAGTTTTAAATTCATTATGGAATCGCTTAGTTAAAGAACCTAAATTTAATGATCTTTATAAAGTCTTTATGCAAGAATATTTAAGTATGGGTCATATGGAAGAGGTGATAGAATCTGAAGAACCAGATATCACTTATTACGTACCTCATCATTGCGTGTTCCGTACTGAATCAAGTAGCACACCATTAAGAGTTGTCTTTAACGCTAGCTCCTTAACTTCTACCGGAAAATCTTTAAATAGTTTGCAATATAACGGAGGAACAATCCAAGATGAATTATTTAGTATAATGTTGCGATTTCGAAAGCACAATTTTTTTTTGTAGCAGATATTAAAAAAATGTACCGTATGATATTGATACATCCGAGTCAAAGAGATTTATTGAGAATCTTGTTTAAATCTGATGTGCATGAACCAGTTAATGTGTATAGATTATGTACGGTGACTTATGGCACAACGAGTGCCCCTTTTTTAGCAACAAGAACCCTTACCCAGCTAGCTAGAGATGAAGGAAAGGAATTTCCTTTAGCTGCAAATGTATTATTTCAAGACGTTTATATGGATGATATTTTGACAGGTGCTGATGATCTAGACACAGCTAAAGAGATCCAACAACAACTGATATCTTTGTTAAAGAAGGGAAGCATGGATCTTCACAAATGGTCAGTAAATAATTCTTCTCTTTTGTGTAATAATACAATATCTGAATATTCATTTTCCAATGAGACAAAAACATTAGGAATATTGTGGAAGCCGCAACCAGATTGTTTTGGATTTAATTTAATTATAGAGCAAAGTGAAAGGTATACCAAACGCTCAGTATTATCGCAAATTGCTAGAATATTTGACCCGTTGCGTTTGATAGGTCCAATAATTACAAAGGCCAAGGTTTTCCTCCAAAAATTATGGTTGCTGAAAATAGATTGGTGTGATTATCTTCCAGTGAAAGAAAATATCGAATGGACTAATTTTCTTATTTCCTTAAAAACTGTAAATATGATCACTATCCCAAGATTTGTATTTGTAGAACAATCTAATTATGTGGAATTGCATGGTTTTTCAGATGCTTCTGAACTTGCTTATGGTGCGGCCGTTTATGTAAAATCTATTAATTCTTATGGTGATTCTGCTATCAAACTGCTCACTAGTAAATCTAGAGTGGCTCCTCTAAAGCATATTACTATCCCTCGCCTAGAACTTTCTGCCGTACTGCTATTATCTAAGTTGATGCAAAAAGTGTTAAATGCTCTAAAGCAAGAAGTTTCTAAAACTTGTTTTTGGACAGATAGTACTATTGTACTTGCATGGTTAAAAAAGGAGTCGAATGATCTAAAGACATTCGTCGCAAATAGAGTATCAATTATACAAAGTTTAACTTCGATTGATCAGTGGAATTATGTACCTTCCAAGCAAAATCCTGCAGATCTCATTTCTAGAAGGCCTAGATCCCATCAACATCCAGCAATGTGATTTATGGTGGTTCGGTCCATCATTCCTACAACAGCCTGAGATGGTGGAGTCTCCTGATATTATTTCTGTTGAAACCAGTGAGCTAGTTATCCGTGAATTGAAAGCACCATCAGTAACTCAAGTATGTACCTTAGTTAACACTGTTGAGCCTTTAGACATCATTAATAACAGTTCTTCATTCATAAAACTGCAAAGAGTAGTAGCATGGTGTAATAGATTCATCCATAACTGTAGAAATCCCTTGTATCCCAAAGGTGGAACTTTAACCAGCAGTGCACTCTCTCAGTCCTTATTCTGTATAGTAAAAAACATCCAGAAGACTTCATTCGTGAAGGAAATGCAGTATTTGGAAAAGGGTAATGCAATCCCTAACAGTAGTAAACTGACAAACTTGTGCCCGTTTTTAGATGATAACGGTGTAATCCGAGTTGGTGGTAGACTGAGAAACAGCAACTTAACTGATCATCAAAAATATCCAATGATTATTCCTTCAAAACATAATTTTACTTTTTGTGTTATTAAATATTTTCATAATTTGTATTTCCATGCAGGTGCTGAGACAACTCTTTCTCTCATCCGAAACAAATTTTGGATCTTATCTGCTAGAAATATAGTTCGTAAAATCCTTTTCAATTGTATGACTTGCAAAAAGGTAAATTCTAAGAATTCAGAGCAACAAATGGCTGATTTGCCAGCTTCTAGAATAGCAATGGCTCGAGCATTTATGCGTACTGGATTGGACTACTGTGGTCCCTTTGAAGTGAAAAACTTCGTGAGTAGAAGTAAACAGGTAAAAAAAGTATTTATTTGTGTATTTGTTTGTTTTACTACAAAAGCCTTGCATTTTGAAATAGTAAATGATCTAACAAGTGAAGCATTCTTAGCAGCACTTAAACGCTTTATAGCAAGGCGGGGCAAACCTTCTGATATATATAGTGATAGTGGTCGAAATTTCGTTGGTGCCAATAAAGAATTAAGAGCAATTCTCAGATCTTTATTTAAAGATAAAAGTGAGGAGGAAATAGAAAATTATTTAGCTAATGAAGGTATTAACTGGCATTTTAATCCCCCTTCAGCTCCTCACTTTGGAGGTTTGTGGGAGGCAAATATCAAATCCCTTAAATACCATTTAAAACGTGTTGTAGGTAAAACTATTTTAAGTTATGAGGAACTCTTGACTCTTATTACTCAAATTGAGGCAGTCCTTAATTCTCGGCCACTCTGCCCCATTTCAAATGATCCAAATGATGTTGAAGTTTTGACACCTGCCCACTTCCTTATTGGTTCCTCTTTAATGGCCTTACCAGAACCAAATTATACAGAAATGCCTATGAATAGGTTGAGCAGATGGCAATTAGTTCAAAAATTAACACAACATATTTGGAAAAAATGGTCATCAGAATATTTGAACAAGCTCTTAAATAGACCTAATTGGTACAAGGGAAGGGTAAAGATAAAAGAGGGAAATTTAGTATTAGTAAAAAATTCTGATAATTATTGCCTTTTAAAATGGCATTTGGCCCGAATTATTAAAATTCATCCAGGCCAAGACAATATCATAAGAGTTGTCACCTTGAAAGATAAAAATGGCACATATAAAAGGCCAGTCATAAAAATTGTTGTTTTGCCATATGTGAATGATGGTTTATTAACTACTTAAATTCGTACATTTGTTTTATTAAACTATATATTTTCCTGCAGTGTATTGCATTCTTGTGTTTATATTTGTAAATTTAGTATTTTATTTAGTGTAGTATTTTTGAGAAGAAATTGTGTGTTTTTTTTTTTTTTTAGATTTTATTTTTCACTTAGAGATTGTGTTTGAATTATATTGCATTTATATTATTGAATGTTAGCAACATTCAAGACCCGGCGGTATGTTGCCGCTAGAAGCGCCGTCTATGTAAAATGTTTAAAAAAACAAAAAACTTGTAATTGTGAGTTGCGTTCGAGATGCCGATCTGAGGAGTTGTGTAAATCTCGGCTCTCGACCATTTTTATTTAGTGTTGTGATAAATTAAATGAGTTACAGTCCGCAAGTGAGTTTATTTTATTTTGAGATTGTGTGTTTTTTCTCCGTAGTGATAATTATTTATTAACTGAGCTACCGGCGTATCCACGCACGTTATCTTTTATTTTTACATGGTTGCTTATTTTCATATCTGTAACCATGTAGTAACTTCAGCTACAATTTTGGTAAGTTAAAAGATGTCGCATCGTTACATATTGTATTTCTGCGTGTTAGTATCTCTATGGCTTCTCTTATTAAAGATGGATAGTATAGACTGGAGGGGAAAATTATTTTACTTTCATTGAAATTTATTTTGATGATTTCTTCTTGATATAATCTTACCAGGGCTGAGGTTTTTAAAATTAAATGATAGCATTTTAAATAATAGCTTCAAAGACCGTGCAATGGAATATTCTCATTTGTTTTAGAAAATGGCTCGGAGTGAGCAGAAACCTGTCAAACAACCTAATATACTGTGTATTTATTATGTTTTTATAGCATTTAAAAGATATATATGCGCTATAATATTTTACCTGGTGAAAATACATAAGAAATGTAAATTGCAAAAGTTATCAAAATAAGGTAGGATTTAAAATTGTGTTTATGAAATGATCCTGCCATCAGTTTTCAAGAAGTTACACTTTTAAATTTTTATATGGTCCCTGGGTTAATAGTTTATAGTTTTAAAAAAATATTATCCATGCTCTGACAAGTACAACAGTACAAACTCCATTCTTCTACAATCAATACTTACCGAGTTATGATATTTTGGTTTTTATAAAATTTTGAAATTTTCCGGCACTAAAAACAGGAAGCACAAAATTTCATAAAGTTCAAAGTATCATAATTTGGTGAGGTTTTGTCGTATAGGAATGGAATTTTTGATGTTTTACTTGTCGAGGAATGGAGTGAATTTAAAATAGGTGGATTGAACTTTGTGCCGTTATATTAAAATATATTATCAACTTAAAAATAGCACAAATAAAAATATATAAAATGGCAAACAGCTGTTTTAGGAGCCCCTAAAGCTCCATCATCAGAGCCAAATTTAAAAGATTAAAAACTCATCCAAAAGTTTAAGCCATGTAGGTTTGCTTGCTTCTCCGCTCGGAGAAATATGGTTGCGAAGCAACTAATAAAATAAAGAAGACAAAAAAAGAAATGCATTTTAAAATTTGCAAAAAATAGGAAAATAAAATGTTTTATATTTCCTGAACAGTTGCAAACAAAATTTCCAAAATTTTAAACAATTAATTTCTAAATTCTGATAGATGTATCGGCAATTTTTAAAGCTATTGGATATATTTAAGACCCCTCCCCCCATATCGAAAATTTAGCATCCATAAGTTTACTTTTAAATCTATTACTCAAATATGTATAAAGTACGTTTTCATTTCAGTGAAAAAGGAAATTTGAAAATCGTCTGCATATTCCCATAGGGAAGCATTATAACCTAAAAAGAAATATTCTATATTTTTCGAACGAAAGAACCAAATTTAACCAAAAACTACCAAGCTAATTCCGGGTATCTCGCCAACATACCTACCAAAAATCAACCTCATCGGACGTTTTTTACGGCAGATATCGCGGAACAGACAGACAGACAGAAACCAAAAACTTTTCACGTCTCCACAGTGAGCATTCACTGACGTTTCGGCAATAATTTTGATAAATTTCATTACAAAACTTAGTTTATTTTATCTTTGTAAATCATGTACAGCTACCAGATTTTATCTAATTTGTAAAGTCCTGTGTAACACATATACTTAATTTTATTTGAATTGTTAAAATCTTACTCACAGCTCGTCAGTTTCGCTAAGATTGTCACACATAAAATTAAATATTACTTTTAGAAATATTTTGACAACCAAAAAAAAGACATCCTATAAGAACAGTACACAGAAAAAAGAAGTTAAAAATAGGAATCTCCTAAGGGAATATTTTAAAAATACGAATGTATTACACGCACATAAGTTTATCATTAGCTAGAGGAATTTGAGTTCTCACTGATCCTTACCTGTATTTCAATTTCCAGCTAATTTTATCTAAAAAATGGCTCTAACGATTTTGACTAAATTTTGTATACTACAGTTTTGGGTTACGAGGAAATCATTGAGCTGGGTCACATGTTCGAGAAAATTCGATTAGTGGCTCATTTTTGGGCCACTGCGGATCAAGGTAATTTTATCTTAAAAACGGCTCTAACGATTTTGACTAAATTTTGTATCCTACCAATTTTGGTTACGAGAAGACCATAGGGCTGGGTTACATGTTCGAGATAAATCGATTAGTGTGTCATTTCTGGGTCACTACGGGTCAAGCTAATTTTATGTAAGAAACAGCTCTAATGAGTTTGTCTAAATTTTGTATCTCACCTTTTTGAGGTACGAAAAGCATATTGGGCTGGGTCACATGTTCAAGGAAATTTGATTAGTGGGTCATTTTTGGGTCATTACGGGTCAATGTATTTCAATGTAAATGAAGGCTGAAACATTTATTAAGTTCTTGAATATTTGGCAGTAAACAAATTCGCATAATTCGCAACATTACGCCAAATATCGCCAAATTTGGAGAATATTGGCGAAATTGGCGGAAAAATCGACTTTAAAGATTACCAATGCCAAAACACATGCTTGGCGCAAAATGAAAGAATGTTGCCAAGTTTGCGACTTTTCGCCAAAAATGAGCGACATTTGGCGAAATTGGCTTTCAGAATATATAAGAATTTTCTAGAAATTGCCAGTAGGAGCCGAGATACATGATTCAACCAATCAGAATTCCATAGAACGTTAAAAAACAGAATTCAACCAATCAGGGTACATAGAACTGATTGTCAGAGAATTTATTGTTATATCGAGTTGAACACAAATCTAATTTTTAACCGAGCATAGCTGTGTCTTCTCAGCTTGTTAATTTAATTACATATTATTTCTGAGTATTCGCAGTTTTTTAAAGTGCAGGTGTTTATAAATATTCTTTGACAAAGTGTACCCAGAACCCAAAATTGCTACAGTATTTCTACAAAAATATTTCTGTTGAAAATATTTCTGCAAAGATGTTAGCAACTACTGAAGGAAAGAGAAAAGAATCTTCATATCATATGTGATCAGAGAGAAAAGGAAACAATAAAAGGTCTTTTTCACTTTATTAATTTTATAATGTTTAAAAGAAAACCTAGCTAATAATAAATAATTTTTCACAATTTCAAATGCGACTTAAGGAACACCATTGAGAATTTACCACTAATGGTGTAACATGCACTATGAAACTATGCCGAAGGTAAAAAAAAAAATATGTGCATTATTAAAAAGTCCCAATTTTTAATAAACAAGAGTAGTTATAATGTACAAATGTTTAAAAATGGCCTTTTATCGGCTGAAGCATTTTTAATTTTCCAAACACGATTTCTATAAAAATTATTTTACTGCAGAAAGCAATGAATTTAACATGCACGGATCATTTTTACACGGTGATTGGTGCAAAGCGGCGCTCCCACCGTTTTGCACCAATCGCTGTGTAAAAATGATCCACTCCATGTGACGTTTTAAACGTCATGCACCGGCCGTGTATAACGTAGGTCGCGAAGGTACACGATACACTGCATCTCAAGGCATTCAGCTTATTGAGTCTTCCCCTAACATGGAAAATTTAATGCCCTTAGCTAAAAAAAAAGGAATTAAAAAAGTCAATTAGAAAGTTTTATTTTTTAAACATTTCCTTTCACGCATTACACTACGCAGTAAGTTGAAAATGAAATATATGTATATAAATTTCAATATTTATTCAATATTTTAAAAAATTGTAAGACTTATCACTACAAAAGCTTGTGATATTACCAAGTTTATCATTGCTGAAATGCGTATTTAATGATTTGACTTTGCTGAATGAATGAAAATAAAAGTTTTGGACCGCTTTTCAAAAAAAGTACCCAATAAGCTTTCATTTGTTATCTTTTATCCCTAAAAACTAAGCTTAATGTTAAAAATGTCATTAAATGTCGTTTTGGAGTTTTTGTTTTAGAAACATCCTAATGAAACTTTTAGATATTTGTATACGTTCGTTAGCATTCCTTAACAAATATTAGTATTATCTTATTATGTAGAGCAATTTCAGATAAAAATCAGAAATTAAAACAATAAAATTCAATATTTTTTTATATAGCCACATGTTACCATTATCTGAGAATGTGATATCCATTTGTTTTAGATATGGCAAATTAAAAAAAAATCAAGCAATTACAACCCATAACAGATTTTTCAAAATATTTTTTCTATTGGTGAATATTTTTGCAGAAATACTGTGGCATTTTTGGGTACTGGGTGCACTTTGTCACAGAATATTTATAAAGACCTGCACATTCAAAAACAGTGAATACTTAGAAATAACTCATAATTAAATTAATATAATTCAGAAATCTTTTGAAAAATCTGTTTCGGTCTCAAAAATCTTGTTTAGGTAGGAAAAATCTTTTAAAAAATCTGTTATCGGTTCTAATAGCTTGATTTTTTTTTTTTTTAATTTGGCATATTTCTAACAAATGGAAATTGAAATACAGTTAAGGGTTATTTTTATGTTAAAAAATATACTGAAAACTAACACCGGAAAAAATAAATAATAAAATTAGTATATTATAATAAAATTAGTGGATTTATACGGCATTTTGTTGTATGTTAACTTGAACAATCGTGCTGCCTGGCTTGACCTTTGAGTCGGCTAGAAGGCGAAAGATATTATAACAGAAAGTCATTATACATCCACTAGGATTTACTTAACCTCGCACAGTGGAATAAATGCCTACATTTTCCGGCAATACAGCTGAGTTAAATTTTTACTGTTTTATTATAAAATCTGTATCAATATATCGTTAAAGTATTTAGTGCCGTATATTAAGATGTTTGGTTGTTTGATTTTAAATGCTACAGTCATCGATTATCTATCACACTATTGATTTTTTAATGTTTAAAAGTACGAATGAGTATTAATATTTGATGTAAAAAAATAAGATGGAAGCTGGGGCGATTTTTTCAGGGTTTTTTTTTTTTACCAGAATTTGTAAAACGATATGCCACGTACAACTTTTTTTCAACTTTTAAATCCTTCCCTAATTTTCAATCTTTCCAAAAAGAAAATAAAAATGAATGTTCAGATTCAGTTTGTTTACATTCATTTATTAAAACAAATTAGCTTCATAGTAAATTAGCATCTTGAAATATGCTGATTAATGCCTAACAAAATTGTTAGTTACTTTGTTGTCGCTCATTACGTATTGTATGACCTTAAGAGTACTAGTCAGCATAAAAATTCGCATACGTATGATAAACCGATGTGCATTCTTTGCAAATTTCTCGTTTGCATTTCAGTATTTTTAAATGATTCTGTTTGAATAGGATATATTAGATCACAGGCTAACGTTATATTTTTCTACTTTTTTTAAATTTTTGTTGCAGTTTTATCTTGGGGATACTTTCAATAACTTTCAAAGACTCATATACTTTCAAAGACTTGGTTGCTTGTTTGGTTGGTTCCAAAAATGCAAATGTCCTCAGAATGAAATAAAATAAAATGGAAAAAGCACAAAAGTACAAAGTTCGACATCGTCCTCAAATATCTTATGAAAAAGGAATCATTTGAACACAAACTAGAAATTTGCAGAGAACCACCAAAGATCATATGTGATCAGACAGAAAAAGAAACAATAAAAGGTCGATTTCACTTTAGTAAAATTGTTTTATTATTTTTATAATGTTAAGAATGAATATAGTTTTCACAAATTCAAATGTGACTTAAGAAACACCACTGAAAATTTACCACTAGTCGTGTAACATACACTATGCAATTATGCCGTATGTATAAACAATATGCATTATTATAACGTTCCAGTTTTAACAAATAAGAGTAGTTATAATGTAAAAATGTTTCAAATTTCCTTTTTGCGTTTAAAGTGTTTTTAATTTCCCAAACACTGATAGCAATAAAAATTATGTTACATAGTAAAATAATGAATTTCATATGCCGGGTAAAAAGCATACAGCTGATACTAGTTCGGCTTTTTACATGGAAAATTTTATGCCCTTGACTACAAAAATGTGAATTTAAAAAGTCAGTTAAAATTTTTCATTTGTTTAGCATTACGTTACAAGCACTACACTGTGCAGTAGTTTAAAAATATATATACAGGGTGATTATAATTAAAGTCCCACATTCAAAATGCTGTAAAAAAGGAACCACTGGTCAGAATGACTTCAAATTTGAGCTGAATATACTGGAAGAAGGGGATAATGGTAAGGCATAAGAAAAAAAAGTTCCAAATTGTATCAATAGATTGTGATGTAAGCGGCATAATGAAAGGGGATTCGGCTATAAGTAACAGTTTTAATCGAAATATGGCGGTTTTGGCATGAGTTGCACAGTAAACCAACCGTACTGTTCAATGTGCATGAGTGTTTCGGTTGTTTGACGGAAAAAATGACTTACAAATCAGTCAACAGTTGTGGCACTGTTAGTGGAAAGCCCATCCACCACGGCAAGGTCATACCACATTGGATGGGAAAAATCAGTTTTTAATTATCCTTGGGCCAAAAATCGCATAAAAAGCACATAATGATTTGGTTTTTAATTGCGCATGAGTGCCTTTGAATTTGCTTAGTATGCCTCTTACAGCACCATCTATTGATACAGTTTGGAACTTTTTTTTCTTATGCCATACCCTTTCCCCCTTCTTCCCGTATATTCAGTTCAAATTTGAAGTCATTCTGACCAGTGGTTCCTTTTTTACAGCATTTTGAAAGTGGGTTTTTAATTATAATCACCCTGTATATAAATTGTAACATTTAAAAAAATTATAAATTTGTAAAACTTGTCATTACAGAGCTTGTGACATTACCAAGTTTATGACTGCTGAAATGAGAATTTAATAATTTGAGTTTGCTGAATGAATGAAGATATAGGTTTTGAACTGCTTTCAGAATAAGTACCCCATAAGATTTTTATCGCTTAGCCTTAAATAAGCTTAACATTGAACAAGGAAGAAAAATCATGTGTCAAGCATAGATTATTTAATACTTTCCAACACATTCAGAATACAGTAACGAAACTTCACATTTTAATAGATGATGTCTAAGTAAACAATTTGGAAAACTCATAACACATTTGAAATCTCAACTTCAGAAATTACCATCTATAGACGGAAAAAAATTCAAATTATTTTATAAATCTCTGTATATGATCTATAGATTTGTATATATAGAACATATTACGCTAAAATTTAGTTAAGAAACGCTTAACACAGATGTAAACTCCTTTTAAGCAATTTGCAACAAAACACGGAAATGTTTTAGACTTATTTTGTACAGCACTGTATATGTACTGCAGTGTCGACTTATTTTGTACAGCACTGTATCTATATATTTTCCAACTGCACGAAAAATGTTCGGGCCAGGATTCGAACCTGGGATCTCTTGGCTGAAGCTGCCAATGTTCTAACAATTGAGCCATCCCGGTCGAATATGGAGGACCTAATTCATCCAGTTAACATTTTCGTCCAGTTGAAAAATTACAACTCATATGATTTCTTTACCAATTGGAATAATTGTGTTAAAATCAATCTAGTGTAATTACGTATCCAGCGTTTACCGGAGTTCCAAATTACCTGCAATTTATTATGTTGAGCTGATTCAGATATCAGACCAGATGCTATGATCAATAATGTTGAGCGGATGAATTAGGCCCTCCAGATTCGGCCGGAATGGCTCAGTTGGTAGAGCATTGGTAGTTTCGGCCAAGAGATCCCAGGTTCGAATCCTGGACCGGACATTTTTCGCTTAGTAGCAAAATTACAACCCATATGATTTTTTTTACTAATTTGAATAATTGTGTTAAAATCAATCTAGTGTGATTATGTATCCAGCGTTTACTGGAGTTCCTAATTACCTGCGATTTATTCTGTTGAGTTGATTCAGATATCAGACCAGATACTATGATCAATAAGGTTAACTAGATGAATTAGTTCCTCCAGATTCGTCCGGGATGGCTCAGTTGGTAGAGCATTGGAAGCTTCGGCCAAGAGGTCCCAGGTTTGAATCCTGGCCCGGACATTTTTCGTCCAGTTGGAAAATTACAACCCATATGATTTTTTTACCAATTTGAATAATTGAGCTAAAATTAATCTATGATTTATATAATTTATACACACCAAGTAATATGCAAAAATACTGTTATATTTAAAAACACAACTGAAAACGACTTCCAGCAATTATCACTCATAGACAATACTGTAACCGAACACATTTGTCCGCCCCTGCATATGAAGGATAAATGCTATGCACACCCTTTTCAACAGTAAGCATCTTGTCCTACACCGCAGTGATACATATCAATTTCAATATCTTTGAAGTAATATAAAATTATTAAATTACATTGCAAACTATTTTTCCCATAGAAAACAATGTAACGGAATACTTTTGAGTGCCCCTGTAAACTAATCAAGAATACTACATACTTTATTTTGAACACCGAACATGCCATAGTAAATATCAATAACATATATCAAATACAAAGCACAAGAGTTATTTACGAGAGTTAGAGCACGGACAAATAGACGGACAGGTAAACCGAATTTATATATACTTCTCAACTATGTTGGAAAGTGTAAAAAAGTCATTAAAGTTTTGAAGTTATATTTTCAAAAACGTAGTAATAAGGCTTTTAGACATTTTTAAAAATTCATTATTATTCCTTAATAAAAATTGCCGTTATTTTATTATATGGAAGAATTTCAGATAAAAATCGTGAATTAAAACAATAAAATTTAATATTTTTTAAAAGTCACAAGTTACTGTTATCTGAGTATTACCCGAAAATTAAAAGAGCACGACAATAAACCAATGACATACGCTTAATTATTTTTATGTTTAAAAATATACTGTAAATTGGTACCGGAAAAAATAAATACTAAAAATATTATATCAAATAAAATTACTGAACAAATGCATTTATTTTTCCTTTTATATTAAAAAAAAGTAATCTGGAACTGAGCCAAAAACGAAATGGACCGATCAAATTCTGCGTAGATATTCCGGGTTATTCTCATCGCTTTTTTACTAGGGACTTTTTTGAGGAGCTATTACTTTTTTCTAGCCATCCTACGGATTCGAAAATCATACGACCATACGCGAAATATAACAGGCTTTCAGAAATTAAAAAAATTATCACGGTCGGACAATAAAAACTCAAACAATCCTTAAAAATCGAGTAAAAAATATTTTATTGAAAAAGTCATTTTTTTTTATATTGTTGCCAATTTCTAAATAAGCGCAAAGGATTATGTTTTATCTCAAATAAAAAATGTATTTGCGCGAGACTATTAAAAACAATAATGAAAGTTTAAAATAATAATTAAATGATCACGTGTTGAAAGCAGGAAATAAAGAAAATTACGTCATAAAAATTGTGTTTACACATGAATATTAAAAATAAAAAAGATGAATTAAATGAAAAAGCATTATAACCAGTTAAATGAAAAAGCATTATAACCTGATTACAGAAGATAGCCGCCGTTCGTGATATCATCATCATCATCTTTTTAAAACAGGATACATATTACCAGGTTTTATGAGGTTGTGAAATCAGAACGGGGGTTGATGAGCGTAGCGAGCAGGGGGCAGAGCCCCCGAGTGATTTTTTATTGTAACAATCGGTGCTGCCTGGCTTGACCTGTGAGTTGGCTAAAGGAACCAAAATATTATAATAGAATGTTCTTTTCGAGGAATAAGACAACATCCAGAATTTACTTAACCTCGTAAGGTGGAACAAAAGCCGACATTTTTCAGCCATATCTGTTACACCTAACATTAAGTAAGTTAATTTTTTTCTGTTTTATTATAAAATCTGTAACAACATATTGTTAAAATATTTAGTACCATATGTTAAAGTTGTTTGAATTTAAATGCTACAGTCATCTATGTTAAAATGTTTAAAAAACGTATGAGTATCAATGTTTCATGTAATAAAATAAAATGGCGGATGAAAGCTGGAGCGATTTTTTCAGGGATTTATTTACCAAAAACTGTAAAAGAATATGTCACGTACAACATTTTTCCCATTTTTAAGTCCTTGCCTAATTTTTATTCTTTCCAAAAAGAAAATAATAATGAATTTTTAAATTCAGTTTGTTTAATTAAATTCATTTATCAAAACAAATTAACTTCATAAATTAAAATTTTGAAGTATACTAATTAATGCCTAACAAAATTCTTAGTTACTTTGTTGTCGTTCAGTACGCGTTGTGTGAGCTTAAGAGCACTAGTCAGCATAAAAATTCGCAAACTTATGAAAAACCGAAAAACGCATTCTTTCCAAATTTCTCGTATACATTTCAATGTTTTGAAATGATTCTTTTTGAATGGGATATCTGAGATCAGAAGCTAACGTTATATCTTTCTACTTTTTTTTATATTTTTGATGCATTTTCAACTTGAGGATACTTGAAATTTCGGAAAACATTTGTTGGTTGGCAGGGCCACTGTGAAACTGGGATAAGCACAGTATTACTTTCGTTCGGTAAAAGTTTTCTAAATTCTTCATACATGGAGACTCATTAATAAGATAAGCTACAAATGTATTATTCAGGAGAATGACTTAGCCAAATTCATATACAGGGTGATTTTTTTTTTAAAGTTGAGAAAGTAAAAGCCTATAACAAAAGAACCACTGATCCAAATGACCTGAAATTTCATCAGTATGCTCCCAAAGCAATAGGGTTTTTTTTAGGCGTGGTTAAAAAAAACTTAAAATCACACCGACAGATGGCACTGTATATGCAGTAAAGTCGGGAGACGAGCTTGCGAACGACACACACACAGTGGATAATCTGCGCTGTTTTGTGGAATATGTCCAGAGTTGCCAAGTCTCCGGCTTTTTGGACACCAGTATTTTAGTACAGAAAATGTTGTTTCATGTAATCGGAACATTCGTCGATTTAAAAGAACAACATTTTCTCTAAGATAATACTGGTGTTCAAAAAGCCGGAGACTTGGCAAGTCTGTATGTCTATGTGGTTTCACGTTTCTAGCTGGTAGCTGAAAACGGTGGACAGCACATTGAAAAGCTCTTGCGTTAGTTGTGTAGTTCCGTACGAATGCTTTACTCTATATTTTTATTTCGTTCTGTCTCTGCGAAGTTGTTTGCAGTTCCTTTTACCAATTACTGCATTCTGTATGTTTTTGATATGCGTAATAAAGTTTTCGTTTTATCAAAGTACCGTCCATTGTTTTCCTTCCACTGAGGATATTCTTTGTTTTTGTTAACTTACAGCGCCATCTGTTGGTGCGATTTTCAGTTTTTTTTTAACCATGCCAAACAAATTCCCATTGCTTTGGGAGCATACTGTTGAAATTTCAGGTCATTTGGATCAGTGGTTCTTTTGTTTTAGGGTTTTACTTTCACAACTTTAAAAAATCACCCTGTATTTTATTAAACAGACTTTTTCTGGCCCCTGTATTTACCTTAGATAGAGAATATTTGTAGTATATATAGTTTTTGTATGTTCACTTACCAGGGTGGTTTCTAATCAGAACGTCGGGATGTCATGATTGTTTAATAGCATCTTGACATCCAGATTTTTCTATTAGATAATTTCTTCTTTTTTTATTGCATTAAACTTATCCCGCAAAGAAAATTTGATACTCAATGCAAAAAACTAAAAATGAAAATTAGAGGCCCCACTTTACAGTCTTTTTGGGGGCCCTTTTATATTTTCGAGAAGAAGCGGGTGCTTCATGTGCCTTTTGGGTAATAAGCAGGGGTGCAAAAATCTAGGCGCCAATGGGCTAATTCCTACCACTAAATTTAATTAGTATTCTTCGTCAAATTTTATTAGTATAATTTGCTTAAATTTTATCAGTACTCTTATTAGGCGAAGAATACTAAAAATTTAGTGGTGGGAATCGGTCCATTGGCGCCTAGATTTTTGCACCCCTGGTAATAAGGCCCTGTCGGTTGATTCAACAAATGAAAGCGTCCTCAGAACAAAACTAACCAGAATCGAAAAAGTACAAAGTTCGACACCGTCCTCAAATATCCTACAGAAAACGAATCATTTAATATATTTAAATTCAAGCTATAAATATAAAAAGAACGTGTACATTGGTTTAACATTAGCTTGTGAACTTCATCGCTTTAGTAGTGTAGCAAAAGTGTGCTAACTTAAAAGGGGAATAAGTTTAAAACTTTAGTTTTTTAACCCTTTGGTATTTAGATTATATACCGTAAACGACCTTTTGAGATTCGAATTATTAGAAAAGTCAGAGTTACAAATACAACTCTCTAATTAATTACATTAAAATAAAATGTAAACGAATTTTTCGGTAAACGACATATTTTTACCTGGCTGTTTGGATTGCTCGAGAAACGCTCAACCGATTTCTTTTTAATTTTAATACAAACCTTAAGAAAAGTATTTCCTATTGCGCTTCGTAGGATTTTTGTTTTTTTAACTTTCATTTTTTGACTTTTTACAAGCATTTCAAGGCCATTTTTGTGGGGGCAAATTGAATTTTTTTTTGTTTTGAAATTGCTCACAATTTTACAAATAATTCAACTTTTAAAAATTCCAGCTCTACGCCATTGCCAATAAATACGCTAAGGATTTATTCTATTTTTTTTTTTAAACTTTCCAACATAGTTGAAAAATGTTTATAAATTTGGTTTGTCTGTCTGTCCATGCTCTAACTCGCGTAAATATACTCGGATTGTCATGCAATTCATATATGCTATTGCAGTTTTCTGTGGCATCCCCGGTATTGAAAATAAAGTGAGTAGCATTCATAATTCGTTTACAGGGATACTCAGAAGATTTCCGTTACATTATGGTCTATGTGGAACAAATTGTTTGCGGTGTTATTGAAAAGAATAACCACAGAAAACTACTGAAGATGTTGACTTCTAAACAGTACTTGCTGTTATAATTAGATGCTATAAAGCCTTCTCAAATACAAATTGCCTACTTTATGATTTTATTCATTCATTTTTGGTCGGAAACGCATGAAATTGGCATATGTTCTTATTTAGTAACCTTGTAATCAAAAGACGTTTTCAATAAAGGCAGAAATGTTTTTCAGGTAATACTGTCAAAGTCAGCATTTTGAACCAAATTTCCGGTGCCCACAAAAAAGGTGTTGTCACATTACGCGAAATGCTTATAACTTAATTTAATTTAATTTACTGATCAAAAAATTGAAAACTCATTTCAATTCCAAATTGCTTCAATAGTCAGGTCTACCAATTTTATGCGTTTGCGTTAAAAAATCAGTCAGAAACTGACTCTGCTGATTAGTGCCAAGATAGCGTACACACTATTGCACGTACCACGTATATTTGGATACAACCCCTCATATTTTTGCTTCCTTTTGGGAACAATGGATTTTGAGCTAATTCTATCGACGATAATTTTCAGAATATTCAAGCTATGATTTTGAGACTTTTACAAAAGTTGCTCTATATACTTAGCTAATACACTATGCATATTATATTTTGATTGCATTCGCGCATGCGCAGTTAAACATTTTTGAGTAAACCTGCTCATTTTTCATCCAATTTTTACTATTTTTTAATTTTTATTGCAGATTATTATGTATAATATTGTTTGTCATATTTTCTGAAAATAACTTTTTTTTTATATTAGGAACTCTGCAAATTATAAGCAAACAACTAGGCGAAATTTGGGACTGTTTTTACAAAAACTTTAATTTCTCTACGAGTATACATGCTATCCTCATAAAAATGAACACAGTATATTACAATAAGCCACTTATTAATAATCTCGAGTTTGAACGCCTTTGCTAGATTAGTTTTTACAGGGTTATCCAAAAGATATTCGTTCTTTTTCAATTTGTTGTCAGTCCCCTATGGGATTTCGTGAAAATATCTTCGCGGAAATATATAACTTATACTATACTGTTTACACACCTGCAGTTTCAGGTTAATTCCTTATGTATTTTTCTAGATAGTTAACAAAACGTCTCAAATCAAAAGTGACCGATCACCTTTGGCAATATAATGTAGCTCAGACTCTGAAGATATGCAAGGAACGTGTAGGTTTTATTTTGAATGAACATTTGTATATGAAAAAGCTGTTGTCAAAGTGGGTGCCGCGCGTGTTGACTTTTGAGCAAAAACAACAACGAGTCGATGATTCTAAGCATTGTTTGGAGCTTTTTCGTTATAAAATTATGTTATTTATTATAAAATTATTATTACTATTTATTTATTAAATTATTATTACTAAATTATTGTTATTAAATTATTGTTATTATTATTATTATTATTATTATTATTATTATTATTTATTATTATTAAAGTTATGTTATTTATTAAAGTTATAAAGTTATAAAGTTATGTTTAAAAGTTGTGTTTTCTTTATTAGACCGGGAACTTATCAGCCCATGTGTTATTATTATTATTTTAAAATTTCTCCTTGCTATTTTGACTCATCACTTTGATGTTATCTATATTTTATGTTTAATCTGAATTATAAAGTCTTAGTGACATTTATTCACAATTTGTCGTTAATACAATAGTTAAGTACTTTACTTTTTTTTTTTGTACAAAGATTGTGGCATTTTTGTTCCTGGCTAAAATAAATAATAAGTTCTTAAAAGAACTGTTTAAAATTAATAGACACGGGAAATTAAAAGGAAAATAAACTAGTCGTTGGGGGCCACCGTAATACTTACCCATCATGTATATGTATAATGTAAAATAATAAAATAAAAATGTGTAAACTACTTATTAAATGCATTGATATTCAAACAAAATCGTGGCTTGATGACGTAATAAAAAGGCTCGATTACTGAATTGCTTGAAAGAGGTTTTTCCTTATAACTTCAAAAATAATACTCCTATTAACTAGCGGTTTATTGCATCTGATTAAGCGTCAAATTTCCAATTAAAATATATATTTGAAGTGAAATTTGGATGAAATACAGGGTCATGAAAAATCGAAGAGTGTGGAAAATAGGATTCCAAATATCTCGGCAACTAATTATCCGATCGACTTCATGTTTTATGCAAAATTTATGTTCTTTTATTGTATTTTATATTTACTCCTTAAAATAAACAATTTCGAAAATTTTTATGTATCTTTCATCAGAACGAATATTTCGAGAGTCCGAAAAAAAATGTTCCGGTTAATCGAGGTTATTGAAATGAAATAGGCTTCTTCCCATTATTACATACTAAGTACATACCAAATTGCAAGTCTGTATTTCAATTTGTTCGGGAGATAGAGCGTTTACAGACACACACACAGACACACAGACGGACGGCAAAAAATTTTTTCTAAAAATATGTTTTTCGGAATCTCCAGTGTCTGAAACGTGTAAATCCGTCAAAAAAAATTTTCGATTTTCAAAACGATTACAAGACTTACCCTATACTACGTATGATGGGTAAGTAAAAAGTGCAGTCAACTTTCCTGAGAAACACAGACGCAATAAATAAATTTCGGCTGGAATTCGGAAATTACAACCAAGCAGATTTTGGCGGGAAATACCAGTTTGGCTTGGTGGTGTTGTGGTGGCCGTCACGTGATGAAGTACGGATGATGATAGCTTCCAGGAAAGGTTACCATTTCTGAATCTACTATTATTAGAAGATCCATACCCAATGTAAATTTCTTAAGGTGTTCTTAATCCAAGAAATTTTAATTGGTTATTATGGTGGATTACAATGTGTTTCCACCAATAAATACATTGTGAACAAATTTGTAGCGTGCAAGTCTGACAATCCTGAGGGAACGCATGAAGTTTGCAAGGGAAAAGACCTCTAGTAATAATACGAAATCATACAAATTCGTTGCTGTACGTATCCACAGGCAGTGAGGCCCCCAGCTTTAGGTTCGTTTAGACAGATTTTCGTTTAAAATTATAAAATAATTCAATATTGATTTTAGGTATCCTCTAAAATAAAACCGTAAGTCATGTGACTGTCCTCAACAGTTCCGGTATGCCCGTATCGCTTTTTCATATGCCATGCGGCCATTTTTATTCAAAATTATTTTTCTAATAAAACTGCATAAAAGTTACATTTTTAGAAAGATCGTTCAAAATAAATTAATATTTGAGAGGTGACTTACGTTCAATTAGGTATATATTCTGCAATAACTTCAGTTGAAATTAGCTTTGCAATTCAAATTCTCTATCCATGAAAGTAAACAAAAAAAAAAAATAATAAGATTCATTCGTCGTGAAGGTTTAAAATATTAAACCATTAAACCATGGATATAATCGTTCGTAAAGTAAGTTTTCCGTGAATGATTTTTTGGAGCGCTGCCTGGTGTCAAAAAAGTAATTCGCACCAGGACCTGTAAGACCATCAAAGTTTAACATAATTCTGCTTGATGAAGTGCTTTACAACTCAACTTCCTAAAGAATCTTTTCTTGACGAAGTTGAATGTAAACAAATACAGGTCATGTAATAATATTTAATGAATCAAATTTCGAAACGAATTGTTAGTTAATTTTATTTTTATGTATTATACGTGGCAGGAAGAGAGATCACCTAAAATGATTGTTTGCCAATCATATTTACCATTGTTAATGACCAATCGCGTTCCAAATAGTAATTTAATATACATTTATAAAATACATAACATCATTAAGTACTTTTATGTTATTTGGGTGCAAATCTCGCCAATAGCATTTTTAAAATCGCCAATACCAGTTTTTATTCTTCACATGTTCAAATTAGAAACGATACTTTGATTCTGAAATCAAATGTTTTGATTTATGATACTATTTTTTGGTACTTTTCCGTTATACGGACACCATTGTCGCCAAGCATACATTTGCATACATTTAATACATACATTTACATGCATTTACATACATTTACATATATACATTTACATACATTTACATACATTATGCATTAGCATACATTTTGGCATGGTGTCCGTATAACGGAAAAGTACCTATTTTTTATTTTTCTATTTTCTATTTTAAATGAAAAGTGTGAACGGCATGCATTTTAAATTGGAAAAGCTGTCGCAAACGCTCCGGGGTTGGCGCGGTTTTTGTTTTGCGCCATCTTGACGAGAAAATCCCATTTTCACTGTTAGAGATTGCTAAAACAGCATGTTACTTTTATTTTAATATGAAATAATTCATTTTATATTTAAAAAAACACACAATTTTATTAAAACACACACATGCATTAATTTGTTATAAAACACACAATATTTAATTTATTATAAAACATGCGGAATCTGCTCTACCAGGTTGCCATACGAAGCAAAATCTAACCAAAAACGCCGGGTTGTCCAGGCATAAAATCGCCATTTTGGCGCCAAAATGATACCCCGGTGCGTCTGCGACAACTGTACCCAAAAGGACCCATCATTAAAAATGGTAAATAATATAGGATTAAAGTAAAATAATACAGAAAATTCTTTTTGTATACACTTACTAAACACATAAAATCATATTGACGGTTTTTAGATTAGATATTTACGATGCAAGTTTTATTTGGGGTATGTTATATCCACTGGAATGAATATGATATATATTCTAATCACATATTATATACCCATGAATATATTATACATATCTATATCAACTATATCAATAGAACCGTTTTCAATAGTCTTTTATATTTCTACTACGTAATATTAACTATAGAGTTACAATATAGAGAGAAAAAATGGGTTGCTGTAATTAAAATTGTAGGTGCCAATGTTGGCGCGGCGTATTTTACCTGTTACGAATCTTAATAGTCAGTAGACATTAAGCAGACATGCCGAAATAAGAGAATTACGCTATTATAAAAACTCCTGAACTATATCAAGAAAGGGGAGCAAAGAAAAACAAAGTCGTACAAGGCATCTAGAAGGAAGTTATTTTAATCAGATTGTACGTCACGGGTCAAAAGTCCTGACAGAAAATATAGTTTAAAGGGAATGCGACTATCAAAACTGGCCTTCAAAAGTTCAATTTTCCACCAAACCATACTCGAAAATTACGTGTAATAATATGTAGCCCGATTATGGCCCATTATTCAAGACGTTTTAGATGAGAATAATGATATATTTTATAATCTTTCGTAATCGAGTCTACAGCCCAAGTTAACGAAAAACAAAAACAAATATTAGCAACAGTATAGTTCAGTGTAAATGTGGATATCATTAAAGATTTTCACAAAATAGACTTCATTGCATCAAATCGTATTAACTAAAATACGCCAATTGGCAATGGACCCAATTACGGAAAATTACTTAATATGTTTGAGAATCTCCGCATTAGCGAACATATTGCAACTGATAAGCAAACGGACATGAAGGACAAATGCTTAAGTGGATTAAGCGGTTTTTATCAAGGAAGATGAAATACACAACAACAAAAAATATGCAAAATGCTACCATGTTCAAAAAGTCCTTGATTTGTCTATTAGAATCTTCCGGTTTGGCAAAGGATTAGGAAAAAAAATTAAATTATGAATAAAAGTAACGTGTTACAATGCTTAACATACATTTAAGGGAGACCAAACTGGTCGCCAGTGGCGGCTAGTATTTAAGATTTTTATCACGGGCTCGAGCAACGCCGGACGGGTCAACTAGTCTATAATAATAACGACAGATGTTTATCTGTTTGTAAATGTACTTATGTTTGTATGTTTTTTTGTCTGAGTTTTCCTTACCTCTGCGTGCAAAGCTGTGTGATTTGGCAGGAAGATACCTATTAGTATGAAATTATGCATCTTAAAGGCAATTTTTGGATTTATTTTGTTAAATTATTTAATTATTTTTATTTTATTTTAGCGGGTTTTTTTTTTTTTCTAAATTAGTAAAAGAAATCTGGTTTCAGTCTTTTGACCTCTTTTCAATAAAGTTTATTTGTAGTTTGTACAGTGACCTTTTGAATTTTTCGCGAAATTTTTATTCATTTTTAGATTTTTAGAGTTTTTTCTCGTTTTGCTGAAATGTCTTAATATTAGTAAAAAAAATTCCGTGGCAGTTTTTAAATTTTTCAATTAGATTTTTTATGCGATTTTTAACAGTTTTTTAACACTTTCCAACATAGTTGAAAAGTGTTTACGAATTCAGTTTGTCAATCTGTCTGTCTGTCTGTCTGTCCGTGCTCTAACTCGCGTAAATATAGTCATGCAATTGATAAATGTTATTGAGGTTTACTATGCCATGTTCGGTATTGAATATGAAGCGTGTAGCACTTATAGTTTTTTTTTACAGGGACACTCAAAAGAATTCCGTTACATTACGGTCTATGGATAAAAATCATTTGCGGTTTATTTTAATGATGTTATACAATTTCAAACATATTGAAATTGGTATATATCACTGAAGTGTACTACAAGAGGCTTACTATAGAATATGGTGTGTATAGAACTTAAATTTGTTTTACAGGGACACTCAAAAGAATTCCGTTGCATTACGGTCTATGGAGAAAAATCGTTTGCGGTTTATTTTAAGAATGTTTACATATTTAAAACAAATTGAAATTTATATATGTGACTAAGGTGCATTACAAGAGGCTTACTATAGAATATTTAGAGTCGAGCATTTATCGTTTATTTACAGGGACACACAAAAGAATTTGGTACTGTCTGTTAACAATAATTGCTGGAAGTGCTTTTTCAGTTGCTTAACGCGTTTTTAAATTTAACTCATTTTTTTATTGCTTGGTATGTATAAATTTTATAAATCTTATACAGGACAGCAAAAAAGTTCTGGAGTACATTTACGTTTATTGAGGGAAATTCCAAAAGAGAAATTTTATAATTGCTACGCGTTTCTGACTACGGTGTCTGAACTAAAATTTAGCGTTCTATGTAACATATATACAAATCTATAGATCATATACAGAGATGCACAAAATAATTCGGATATTTTTCGAATATTGTTAATAATTCCTGAAATTTGTTTTTTAAATATGTTATGCCTTTTCCAAATTGTTTACTTAGATATTATCTTTCACCTTATTAAACGGTAATGTTTTGTAAAATTATTTTGGAAGAGTTGGAAAGTGGTACATAATTTATGCTTGATGCATGATTTTTCGTTCTTGTTGTGTTTTGCGACGATTTTTCCACAAAAAAGAATCTGGTTTCAATATTTTAGAGCAATGTATAGTAAAATTTGCTCTCTTTTCAATAAAATATAGTCGGTATAGCGATTTTTGAACTTCTCGCGATTTTTTTAGTTTTTTTTCCACAGAAAATTTGAGCTTAAAGAAAACAAATTGAAAAGTATGAAATAGGTTTTTTTAATTAACTATCAAAGAAAGGTAATGCGATGGATTTTAACTGAAAAATGTGAAATAGATTTTTTTAAATTAATTATTAAAGAAAGATAATGCGATAATTTTTTTCTGTAACAGAATGAAAGTTTGTCGACCCCTGGCTTACACTGATACCTTCCATTATAAATATAATGCAAAATAAATGACAAAATTTAGATATCTTATACATACATTCTTCCGTGCATTAATAATCCATTGACGTCCATTGCACCCAGAAAAAGGAATTGATTAAAACTACAAAACATGTTTTGTTGAGTACATTTTGGTTGTTTTAGCAAAATTCAAATAAAATTGAACCATTTTACTTGAATTAACAAAACTTTTTTTGCTGACGATACCAAAATTTTTTTTGGAATTGCAAAAAAAAAAAAAAAAAAAAAAAAAAAAAAAAAAAAAAAAAAAAATTGTTGATTCACACAAAATTTTCATTGACATATATTTAAACAAAAAGTTTTGTTGGTTCAACCAAATTTTTGTTGATTCAACAAAAGTTTTTTCTGGGTGTGCGCACTGTATATAACTGAATACTTTCCTCATTTCTAATCTTTATGATAAATAAATCCTCAAACAGAAAAATTTTCTTATATTATCTATTTTAAGCTTTTTTTCTTTGTATAATCGGATTAAAATACTGAGTTAAGAGCCAGTTTTGGATAATTTTTATTTTAATTTCCGCTTCATTGAATATGAATTTGCAATCTATTAAATTTTATCACATTTTTTATATTTTAACAAGACAGTATTTAATTAGCTTACTTAAAGTACTTATAATTTTAAAAGTACCATGCGACTTATAAATCAAAGATAAAGTTTAAATTCATAAACCAATTTTAGAAATTATTTATATTATAATAGAATGAGTAAATACAAAAGTTTTACTAAATATTTCTTTAAACGCATATCATTTTATTTTGATATGTTTAAAATATAATCGTTAGTCTTAATAACAAGTAATATAGAAATAAAAAATCAATGCAATTTTAAGTGATTGTTTTTAATAAACAACTTTCTTGCAATTGTGAAAAAATCTTATATTATAACATTGTCTATAACATTGTCTATATCTTTATTACTTACCCATCATACGTAGTATAGATCCAATCTTACAATCGTTTTGAAAATCGAACAAAAATTTTGACGGATTTACACGTTTCAGACACTGGAGATTCCATAAAACATATTTTTAGAAAAAAAATTGCCGTCCAGCTGTCTGTGTGTGTGTGTCTGTAAACGCTCTATCTCCCGAAAAAAATTAGATAGAGACTTAAAATTTGGTACGTACAAGTACATAGTATGTAATAATGGGAAGAAGCTTATTGAATTTCAGTAACCTCGATTATACGGAACTATTTTTTTTTCGGACTCTCGAAATATTCGTTCTGATAAAAAGTATATAAATATTTTTGAAATTATTTATTTTAAGGAGTGAATATAAAAGACAATAAAAACATAAATTTTGCATATAGAATGAAGTCAATCGGATAATGAGTTGCCGAGATATTTGTAATTATATTTCCACACTCTTTGATTTTTCATGACCCTGTATTTTATTCAAATTTCAATTCAAAGATATATTTTTATTGGAAACGAGACGCTTAATTCGATGCGGTAAACCGTTAGTTAATATGACTATCATTGTTGGAGCTATAAAGATGTATCCTTTACGCAATTCAGTAATAGAGCATTTAAAGTTTATGACATCATCAAGCCACGATTTTATTCGAATTGCAATGCATTTTATAAATAGTTTACACGTTTTATTTTCATATTTTAAATTATGCATATCCATCATGGGTAAGTATTACGGTGACCCCCAACGACTAGTTTACTGATTAAGCACCAATTAGCGTATTTTAGTGACAATGGTTCGGCACAAGAGAGTATTTTTCGTGACAAAAACGTTCAATTTAATTGACTTTGTCGTCACTTGACTGTCTTTATAAATAAAAGAGTGGTGGCATGTTCATATGGCGCTTGCTAAGATAGAAATTTTTGTCCAAACATTTGCGACTCAGTTTCTAGAAATTGGCAATACTCGGACAAGTTCTATTAAACGAGTGAGATATTTAATACTTTACAACATACAAAACTACATACAAAATTACATACAAAACTTGTTACGCTCACCTAGCTTTTGTCCAAAATCCTCTCGACGAATAAATCTTTTATTACTCGTATGCTGCCACTATGTTTCATAGAAACGAACTGTAGGTATCATCGCTCATGATTTTTGTCCAAAATCCTCTCGACTAATAAATCTTTTATTACTCGTATGTTGCCACTATGTTTCATAGAAACGAACTGTAGGTATCATCGCTCATGATTTTTGTCCAAAATCCTCTCGACGAATAAATCTTTTATTACTCGTATGTTGCCACTATGTTTCATAGAAACGAACTGTAGGTATCATCTCTCATGATTTTTGTCCAAAATCCTCTCGACGAATAAATCTTTTATTACTCGTATGTTGCCACTATGTTTCATAGAAACGAACTGTAGGTATCATCGCTCATGATTTTTTTCCAAAATCCTCTCGACGAATAAATCTTTTATTACTCGTATGCTGCCACTATGTTTCATAGAAACGAACTGTAGGTATCATCGCTCATGATTTTTGTCCAAAATCCTCTCGACGAATAAATCTTTTATTACTCGTATGTTGCCACTATGTTTCATAGAAACGAACTGTAGGTATCATCGCTCATGATTTTTGTCCAAAATCCTCTCGAGGAATAAATCTTTTATTACTCGTATGCTGCCACTATGTTTCATAGAAACGAACTGTAGGTATCATCGCTCATGATTTTGTCCAAAATCCTCTCGATCAATCAATTGTTATTGCTCTCATGTCGCCACTTTGTTAAAGGTACTCTAGTTGCTCATAGTTCAAGAATTTTGTTCAAAATCCTATCGACCAATCTAATTTTATTTCTTGTATGTCACCTCTCACACATTTATAAAAGCAATATATTGCTCATCGCGCACGTTTGAAACACAGTAGACAATCATATATTAAAATATTTGACGTGTCCCGGTAATACATATATATATTCCAGATACGATGAATAGTTTTCGCTTAAAACTTTCCCAGGAGTACTAGAATTTTGATATAAAAGTTATATTCAAATCCGTTCTATAATTATTAAGAAAATTGAGGACATAGATACATAGACGCATACGCGCATCACGCATGCATAACGAGCGAAAAGAGAAGATTTTTTATTGAAGTTGCTTAACAAAAAAAATTTGGATAAAAAGAAAACTGAAATAATTTGAATATTATATTTTACAATTGAATCCATTTGGACACTACACTGTTGTGTTAACTAGTATTTTAAAAACATAAATTGCACAAATTGCGCTTATTAGTTGCTAAAATCAGTGTAAAAATATCGCAGGTGTTTATGAAATCCCCATTAGCTTAAATAATAATAGTATAATATTTTACATTGGTATGACTAAAAGAAAGTTTTTGCAAAGATTAAAAGAGCATAAAAACGACATAAAATTTGGAAAATTATCCACTGCACTCTCCCGGTTTTACGCTAAAAATAATGATATTGTAATTAATTTCGATAAAGCAAGAATTATCCATAGGTTCAATAACCCATTTAAAGCCGCCATTAGGGAATCATTGGAAATTAAAATTAGAAAAGATTGTATTTGTAATGATAACTTTTCTTTCAGCATACCTGGTTTATGGGATACATTTTTAACCCCTTGTTAATTCATTGTTTTGTTTTTCGCTCTTTGGCAACAAAGAGTGCCCGCTTATTTTATTTAAATTTTTCCATACTGTTGATTTCATTCTTCTCGTGTCGAAAATTAAAAGATCAGTAGTCGTTTGTGTTGTTCCTCTTCTCCGATGATGGCTTTAAGTTTGAAGCCGAAACATGTAGGATTTTAGCTCTTTTATGAGTTTAAAACAATTTTTACACTGATTTTAGCAACTAATAAGCACAATTTGTGCAATTTATGTTTTTAAAATACTATTATATTTTATCTGTAATGGAATTAAAGCTTTCATAGATTTCATTTAAAAAATTCTATAAACATCTATTATTCCTTAATGCACTTTTACTAATTGATCATAACTAAAATTGAGAAAGAAAGAATAATATTAAATTTATTTATTATTGCAAAAATTGACAACTGCAAGAAATGTTAAATGCAGTTCATATTTGCATATTGCTGAAAGTATGCTATATATACACGGTGACAATAGAATAAGCTAAAAATAGAAGTATTTTTCAGACTAGAAAACTCTATGTAAAACTATGATAAAAATTAAAAAGTTTTAGGATTATAATATTCACATTTAAATCTCCTACGGCCTGTCCTTTATTTTACATGGTCTAGCATATTTCATAAGATAACAAATAAAGCAAAATAAAAAGTGGAAACAAAACATTTCATCTACATATGCACTACTTTTAACAACCAAAACATGACCATTATTTACTAGAAACATCTTTAATATTTCATCTTTTCTAAGATTTTTGGTAAAGTATTTTCTGTCACAGAAACGTCATTAACTGTCCATGGTATTTCAAGTCAATTTCCTTTCACAGTACATGTTCTAATTCCAGATATGTTTAGTTTAACGTGTCCCACAAAATGTACACACGATTTAAACTATTGTAACGTATTTTTTCATTAACCCCTTGGGAACGAGCGACACGTATACGTGACGCATAAGATGCTCAGAATCCTCGATTATTCCCACCAGTTATTTTTTATTGTAAGCTTTGCCTTATTTAATGATAGCATTTCTGCGATTCAATTATTCGAAAATTTCTGTTTTGAAAAACCGGTGGTAAAAGAATAAAAATTCTGTAAAGGACGCTCGTCGCGAAGGGGTTAACACATACTTAACTTTATTTCGAATTGTGTAATAGAACTACAATAATGAAAGTTTTATACAGTTAACGACTGTGTTCAAACTGATTCTCGTTTTGATACACCGCCTAGAATTCATAGCATGGAAAACGGTTTTACCATTTTTTTAATTCAAAATTTTCGATTCCAAACCGTCAATTCTGAAACAAGAATTTTTACTATAAGAAGTCACGAAATATCTGTCATTAAGAAAGCAAAAGAACATTATAGGGAATTTCTGGTGTGAATGCGAAATTTCGGAATTTAAAAAAAGCCAAAATGCTAATGCTTTAAAAAGTGCTAAAAAATTGTAGCCGATAAACGTGCAACGATGCGTACCATAATGAGGCGATCGCAGCGACATCTGCTTTAAAAATAGATTTACCTCTAGCAAAAGTAACCGCTTCACGATTGACAACATGAACATAATTTCTGTTACTAAAATCTTCGTGTAAGTGTATATTTCAGATGTAACTGATTTTGAAGTTAATTTTTTTAATCATATCAAGGAATTAATTTTCCACTCTTCTAGCAGAGATTCATCCTTTGGTATGGTAAATAGGGATAGTTTCTAGTTTGCTGTCTTGTATCGAGTGCTGCAACCAGGCACAAAAGAATACGTATCACGTTTTTTGACCATGATGAATATCATTCATATTTTCAAAACTTATGAAAATCACTATCCAAGTCAAAGGAAACAGGGTATAATTTAATTATTTAAAATATTTACCACCAGCTGAAACGTTTTCTCAGTTCGATTCTTATACAATGTTTGCGTTGAAAAGAGCTAGCAGACAGTGGCGTAGCCAGAGAGGAGGGGGGGTTCCAAATGCTCTGGAAACCAGTGATATTATAAAGTTTTCTTCGCCTTCAATATCGCAGAAAATTCTCCGATTAGATAAGGTAAAAATATTTCTTATAAAATTAGTGTTATCCAAACCATCTGGACCTCTACCCTGTCTACGCCACTGCTAGAAGATGTCGCTGCCCGTTATCTTTTCAGCATCGTTCAACATTTATCGGATACAATTTTTTAGTACTATTTTGTAGCCGTTTTCCACACTATGTGTTCTAGGCGCTGTAGTTCTGGTTTAGGAACTAATGATGGCGTGAAGCGATAAAACCACAAATTAGTCTTCCTTCATGTGTGGGGTTTGTTGATGACCTTGGTCTTCTCGAAAGTTGCTTGTGAACATTTTAAAGACTTCCATCTATCTCAAATTTAGCTCTAACTCTAGCGATTGTAAGTCACGTAGGGGGATCAATTTAACCCGTGGACTTCACACTTCAATTCAACAACCGCGCACCCCCACACTGGTGAGATTTGGAATTCCGTAACTTCAACATTGCTGGCAATATGGTGATAATGAAATATAATACATGATTCCTGTACAAATTTTAATGGGGTATCGAACTGTAATATGTATTTTTATCAAAAACTTGATTATGTTACTGAAAAGAAAATTAAATTACTCGAAGCATGTTTTTAAAAAACGCCCACATTTGCAATTTTGGTTGGGGCGAATTCGCGCTGTTGTAGAGTTCACGGGTTGAAGCTCTCTGCTCAACTGTTTCTGCACTTCAACTCACTTGTAAACAAATTTCTGTTAATTGCCAGTACAATTTCCGTGTTTTTAGCGGAACAAAATTTCCAATGAAAGTGATTTTGTGAATGTCAAAAAGTATGGATTTGAGAATATTTTACAAATAATGTTAATTTTTCATGTTCTCTAAAGCTGTGAGATTAATTTTTATTTTTTACACTGAAAAAAAAAATCGTAAATATACGGAAATTGTACTGGAAAAATACTGAAATGTTTTTAAAAGTAAAAGAATATTTTTAAAAAAATCCAAAACCTTAGCGACAATGGCAAATTAATTAGACTTATTAATTAAGTTATTAATTAATTAATTAGACTTATTAAATTAATTAGCACTATTATTTGCCAAGAATTACGAATATCACTATTCGCTAATTTCTGACTCATTCATGAAATCACATCATCAGGATAGGGGGGGGGGGGGTGAATATCATAAAAATATGGCAATTGTACTTGTAATAAATGTTTTTCTTTTTTTTTATGTGCACATTTCTGAAATTCCAGTAACACTTTAGGATAAATTTTCTTTGCTCAGTGAAAGCTTAGTCTGTTTTCAGTCATACTTTCAAGTTAGTTAAACCTGAAAGGAAAATAAGAAGATGCCAAATATTAGCGAATAAATTGTGTATATATTTTTGGGATGCTCTGTATTTATAAATCATTAAATTTTATCGTCCTAATTAATTTTCTTGAACACGACAGCATTTAAGCATGCTTGAATAAATGACATAGGAATTGTAAAAATATTATACAGTTTATAAATCAGATATAAATTTTAATTTAAAAAAAAAATCCCTGACGGCCTACATGCACAGGTAGATGTCGAAGACGCAGACCGTGGGTTGCCCGTTTGTTGGGAATTGCGGAAGAAATGACCTTTTTGCCATGATATGGCATTTGGAAACGCTCACTTCGAAACCTAACTTGTTTGCAGGCAGAGCCGGCAGCGATTTTTTTGATAGATAGATAGATAGATAGATAGATAAAGTTTTGAACTGGGGGTGGTTTTGGGTTCTGGTAGTCATGATCGGCGTAGATCTGCAAAAAATTTTCAAAATTTCCAACTTAGGGGAGAATGTAATAGGTAGTATTTCTTACGAAATCTACCTAAAATGAAATTTAAAATTACATTTTACCAGAGGATCCAACTAGGGCTTCTCGGGTTAGAGAACATACTGGCCGATGTACAGAGCATACTTGAAAACCATTTTTTATTGAAAACTTTTATAGATTTTTTACATATATGTTTTTTTTAGGGTTCTGTACTTAAAAGTAAAAACGGAACCATTATAAGATCACTTCTGTGTCTGTTCATCTGTCTGTCACAGCCCTTTTTCTCGTAAACTATAACACGTGGAAAGTTCAAACTTGGGAAAATTATAAAGCCTTTTTACCCACATATTTTCGGGTATTATCCATTCATAAATATGTTTAGGAAAAAATTAGTTTCCTTTTTGCATGGCATGTGGGATATCGTGTGAAAGATCTCGTAATATCGAACTCAAAAATATATTTGTTTTAATTTTAGGTATTATATTTTCAGAGATATCGTCGAATATACGCTGCAAAAATATGCCCCCCCCACCCCCATCTATTTCCGAATCTACTGAAACTAAAATTATAAAAAAAAAATAGGGGTAGTGGGAATTTCTTTGAACCTTGCAGGAAAACTATAGCTATTTTCCTAGGTAACATAGTTTTTGAGAAAAACTCATGTTTTTCTGTTACACACAAACTTTACTTTCCGAGCAGTCAGCCAGGAGTTGCGGGCGCTCGGGGTGTCAATCGACGCAGAATCAGCCAAGGATATTTGATAATGATTTTCGAAAAAAAATTGTCAGTAATTAGCCGAGATATTAATTAAGTTATTTGAAAATAATCTTTATTTTTATATATCGTGTAGGATATTGTTCAAAAGATCTCGCAACATCGAGCTCAAAAATATTTTTTTTTAATTTTGGGAACTATATTTTCACAGATATCGTTGAAAATATACTGGAAAGATGTGTCCCCTCCTCTTTTCCTATTTTCGAATCTACTGGAACTAAAATTATGAAAAAGATTGGAGGAATAGCAGTTTATTAATTAATAAATATTAATTAATAAATTTAATGCACGGAACCCTTTGAGCGCGAGTTATACTCGTACTTAATTTTTTTTTTTTTTTTGTTAAGATAGCCAGCCACTAACAACACCAATAAGCATTTTTATATAAGAAACACCTATCAATTATGTATCCAAATAAAATTTTAAAATTTTTTAAAGTGTTAAATTCATATTATCCGCATGCCAAAGGTTAGCCGAAGAAATTTTTGGTAAAACATTTATGTTTAGATGATTTAGTAGATGTTTAATTGAAGTAGGAAATAGGAAAGTAGGATTCATTTTCTCATATTGTTAGCCAACTTAGTAATAATGATTTAAATTAATAAGAAAAATAGCATGAGATATTAAAAATTTGCCGAAATTGTCAAATAAAATAAAATTTACTTAAACATTGTAGAAAATATGTTTTATATATCCAAAGGCAATCCAATATGCTCAAAATTAATAAATATCCCTCGTAATGGATAAAAATTAAAGAACTTTGACAATCATTTTTATCAACACTTTCCAACATA
Organism: Maratus michaelseni; assembly: GCA_963931845.1. Lineage (NCBI taxonomy): Eukaryota > Metazoa > Arthropoda > Arachnida > Araneae > Salticidae > Maratus > Maratus michaelseni. The sequence continues at coordinate 122,174,129 of OZ007598.1, forward strand.
GTTGAAAAGTGTTTATGAACTCGGTTTGTCTGTCTGTCTATTCGTCTGTCCGGGCTCTAACTCTCGTAAATGTACTCGGATTGTCATGAATTTTTTATACATTATTGAATTTTCATACAGAATGTTCGGTATTGAAAATGAAGACTGTAGTATTAATAGTTCATTTACACACAAAAAAATACATTACATTATGGTCCATGGGGGAAAATCGTTTGCGGCGCATTTTATTAATGTTACGATATTTCAAACATAATGATATTAATATGCATTACAGAGGTGGATACAGAAAGTTTTTATCGGAGTAAACAATTAGTAGCATTTATAGTTCATTTACAGATACGTACAAAATTATTCCTTTACATTATGATCTATAGGAAAAATCGTTTCCGATGCATTTTGAACATGTTATGATACTTGAAACATGAAGAAATTTAAAAGAAACACTAAGATTCAATAAAAATTATTTTTTATAGATTATGAAATGCGTAGGATTTATCGTTCATGCACAGAGACGAACAAGAGAATTCGGTTAAAGGAATTGTTTAACCTATGATCAGTAACTGCTAGAAGTGCTTTTTCCGCTGTGATATGTACTTTTATGTATTTTTTATTGTATTATGTGTTATTTACAAATTCTTCAAATCATATACAGGGCTGCATGAAAGACTTTGAATATAGGCAGGTAGCAATTACTTAAAATGGATTTTTACGGAGTTGTGTATTTTTTAAATTGCACCCAGAAAAAGGAATTGATTAAAACTACAAAACATATTTTGTTGAGTACATTGTGGTTGTTTTAGCAAAATTCAAGTAAAATTAAACCATTTTACTTGAATTAACAAAACATTTTTGCTGACAATACAAAAAAATTTTTTGGAATTGCAAAAAAAAAAATTTTTTTTTGTTGATTCAAACAAAATTTCCATTGACCTATATTTAAACAAAAAGTTTTGTTGAGTCAACCAAATTTTTGTTGATTGAACAAAACTTTTTTCTGGGTGTGCTTATTTAGATATCTTATTTCATCGTATGAACTAGTCGGATGTGCCAAAACTTTCTTCTATCTCATATAAGTTTCACATACACTAAAAACGAATCAGCACAAATTTATGTCAAAACGAATCAGCACAAATTTATGTCAAAGTCTAGTTTTATTAGATTCCATGCATTAGTTCTTGAGATATAACTATCGCTAAAATCGTGTAAATCCAGACAAATTACGCATAGTAGCGCCATCTGTCGAGAGATTTACACCAAAACCTAATCAACAACAAAATATGTCAACGTCTAACTCAATCTGAAGTTTGATGAAATTCTGTGCATTAGTTCTTGGGATATAGCGATCGTGAAAATACTGAAAAAAGTAGAATAGCAGCGCCTCCTGTTGGGACGTTTACACCAAAATGAAACCAGCATCTATTTATGTCAAGGTCTAACAGAATCTGAAGTTTTATGAAACTCTGTGCATTAGTTCTTGAGATACAGCTATCGTGAAAGTCATGAAAAACATAGTATAGCAGCGCCACCTGCTAGGCTGTTTACACCAAAACGTAATTGTCGTCTAGTTATGTCAAGGTCCAACAAAATCTAAAATTTGATGAAATTATGTGCATTAGTTGTTGAGATACAGCTATCATGGGAATCGTGGAAAATGTAGCACAGCAGCGCCACCTGTTGGGCGATTTACACCAAAAACTAATCAACACCAATTTATATCAGGGACTAATTGAATCTAAAGTTTTGTTAAATTCCGTGCATTAGTTCTTGAGATAGAATGCCCACAAAATTTTTGTCACATACAGACAGACATTTTCTAAAAATAGTCAAATCGTGTTCAGGACCCTCTAAAACGTATAAATCCGTCAAAAACCGGAAGTCGAATTTTTTTCACGAATCCAATACTTTCTTCTTGTAAAGATAGAAAAAGGTAAAAAAATAAATTTCTTAATAATATTCTGTTAGCGTTGGAAAGTGTTCCATAATCTATGCCGGATGCATGGTCTTTAGTTCTTGTTCTTTTTGCTTTCATTAGATTAAAATCTTTCATAAAATATAAATAAAAATAATTGCGATAAAAAGACATTTCGCTTACTTATACAAACGTTATCTTCAACAGTCAACTCACGTACATTATTTACTGAAAACATCTGAATAATTCATCATTTCTAATCTTCTTGATAAAGTGGTTTTCACTCGCAGAAAAATCATTAATTTTCTCAGGTTGTAATGGTATTTTAAGCTGTTTTTCTATATACACTGCTCAAAACAATTAAAGGATATTGCAGTTTTAGGTGGATTTTGTATCTGGGAAACTTTTTAGATGATTGATACATGGTCGACAGACATAGTAGGTTATATGAGAATAAATTACACATGTTTGGCAGAAAAAAATGCATTTTATTGCGCATTTGTGTACAAAAGGAAAAAAACACAATTTGTGCATATGAGAAAAAAAGAATAAGAAAAGGTGTTTTCTTCAAAGAAAATCATTTTCAGTAGGGGGTATGGTTTCCACGGGCGGCCAGCAACGTTGAACACCTTTGAGGCATGGACTCAATGAGGCTATTAATGACGAGTTGGGGTATTCTGCCCCACTCTTCCAGAAGAGCTCTTTCCAGTTCTTGGAGAGTTTGTGGGGGTTGTTGGCGGCCAGAAACTCGTCTTCCTAGAGCGTCCCAAACGTGCTCGATTGGATTCATGTCTGGAGAACACGCTGGCCATTCCATTCGAACGATTCCTTCCTCGAAAAGGAAATCCTCCACCAGGTTTGCACGATGTGGCCTGCAGTTATCGTCCATTAAAATGAAGTTATCTCCGATTGCTGCAGCGTAAGGGACTACAATAGGTCTGAGGATCTCATCCCTATATCGGCGACCAGTCAGAGCTCCATCTCGAATGATGTAGAGGTCAGTGCGCCCGTCAATGGAGATGCCACCATACACCAACACTCCTCCACCGCCAAATCTGACACTTTCGTGCACGAACGCAGGATTATTCCTACTGCCACGGTCCCTCCAGATGAAAATACGCCTATTATCCGGATGCACAGAAAAACGGGACTCGTCAGAAAACACAATATTGCTCCATTCATTTCTCCTCCAGTTGACATGCTCGGTTGCCCCCTCCCTGCGGTCGCGACGATGCCTTGATGTTAATCTAACACATACCATCGATCGGCGAGCATACAGACCTACAGCATGGAGCCGGTTTCGGACAGTCTGAGTTGAAATCGTGGTGCCTGTAGCCGAGCGAAGGTGTTGTTGGAGAAGAGTAGCGTTCATGTTTCGGTGTCTCCGAGCTGTTAACGCTAAATACCGATCTTCATTGGGCGTTGTTGCCCGTCTACGACCTTGCCCTGGTCTTCGGCCTGCACATCCACTCTCCAAAAAACGGTTCCAGATCCTGGAAATGACACTTTGTGACACCCCAATGGCTTGCGCTACTTCGGCTTGAGTTTGGCCCCCTTCTAACCTATCAACAATTCTCCAAGCTTCTGAATCTGTCAAATGACTTCGCTGAGACATCGTACTCATCGAAACAAAGCAATCACTGAATGCCGATCATCCTTGTCTTCATTCTCTTTTATCCAGTTGAAAGTCAAATTTCATTCGCTGCCGCTGAAGCGACGTTTTTGACGTCGAACTCGAAATTTGCATACTCCACAGTTTGAAAACCAGAAAAATTTGCATTTGTGATTCTCTTCTTCTATTTTCGGCAAAAAAAATTTCGTTTATATCTTTATTTTATATAAAACTTCAAATATCCTTTAATTGTTTTGAGCAGTGTATAATCGAATTAAAACACTGAGTTGGTAGCGAACTTACATTATTATTTTTTTTTTTAACTTTGATTTCCACTCACGTCATAAATTTTAATTCAAGCTGCGTTTTTAAAATTCATTAAATTTTTATCACATTCATTACTTTTCTTTAACAAGTTAGTACTTAATCATGCTTTACTGAGCAATTATAAAAGTATCATTATACATCAAACACAAATTTTAATTAAAAATCTTTTTAGTAGATTTTTTTTTTCATATATAACTTTACAGCAGCTTGGTTTAACTTCGTTTTAATTTCCATTAACTAACCAATTTAACCTTTTAGATTAAAAAAATAAATAAAACTTTGCATAAAATTTGACGAACAAAGGTTTTATCATTTTGTAAGATAAAAATTAGTATTTAAAAATAAAATATTCTTATTCATGAAAATTTTGTGATAGAAAGTTTTGAACTGGGGGTGGTTTTGGGTTCTGGGAGTCATGATCGGCGTAGATCTGCAAAAAATTTTCAAAAATTCCAACTTAGAGGAGAATGTAATAGGTAGTAATCATGCTTGACTGAGCAATTATAAAAGTATCATTATACATCAAACACAAATTTTAATTAAAAATATTTTTAGTAGATTTTTTTTCATATGTAATTTTACAGCAGCTTGGTTTAGCTTTCTTTTAATTTCCATTAACTAACCAATTTAACATTTTTAATTTAAAAAAAAAAACTTTACATGAAATTTGACGAACAATAGTTTTATCATTTTGTAAGATGAAAATTAGAGTTTAAAAATAATATATTTTTATTTATGAACATTTTGTGAAAAAAGTAGGTTTATAAATATTTCAGTTATCCTATATTTTCATGACACGTGTGTTTTAATGCAGGCCTGTCAAACCTTTCAGAAAGCAAGGGCGCACTTCAACTGATGGCAAGCAATGAAGGGTGCCATTGTTCACTTGATTGGAAACATGAGACAACATAATCTTATTTTTTAGTGATTCTAAAACAAAATGTTTTCTAAAACCGTTTGTGCTTATTTTTTTTTCATGAAACTCCTTAATAGATAATTTGGTCAATAAAACAAAGGAAAATCAAACATCGTCAAAATAAAAAATTAAAAACTTACAGTACGATGATAAATCAAATTTTAATTTAACAATTTTGTACTAGAAAAATGCTGTATTAATCATCATCATCATCATCATCATCATCACCATAGATATCGTAAAAAACCAGCAATAAAGTTTATTTTATACACAACTTTGTAAATCAAAAATAATAATCTTTGAAATTAAAAATTTTCCTCAGTTAGTAAAATTTTGTAAGTATGAAAAGAGATGTAGCGGCCATATTAAAATGTCCGCTGGTGTGGTAGAGCACGAGGAAAGAAGTACAACTGTTTTAAAACCAAAAACTGGTTTATTAACACAATTAGCAGGGTGTTTGAGCGAGCTCCACGAAATTTTTCTAAAAGTTTAAGTTAACTAAAGAGTTCTTGCTAAAAATTTGTAGCTTTAACAAAACTGAAACAATATAAGCACGATCCAACACTCTTATCCTTCAAATTAAATAAGCACCGATGCAGGTTCAAATCAGCTTTACAACTGCATAAAACTCCAGTATAAAATACTAAGGCCGATTATCAACCCTGAGACTCGATGCGAGGAGGTCTCAAGGCTAAATCGAAATCTCAATCTAAGTCGCAATATTCAACTTCCCAGGCCAAGTATACTCTAGCTCCCCTGAGCTCTGAACTCAAGTCAAAATTCGCTGCTTATATACTTCAGTGTCGATCGACCAGCTCCAGAAAATTTGCATAATTGAAATTACACGGCGACTCACAATTTCAGGGATTCAGCTGTCCATCGAAAGTTAAAGAAAGATAGAGAGCCTTTATAACTTGTACGCACATAGTCGGTAAATGGACAAAACGATCTCATTCACACATTGCCTACTCATGGAGTAGTCAATACCTTACAACCCCTCCCGGAAATTGTAAAAGAAAAAGCGGTGGTTGAATGCAGACCATCGTCTTTTTCTTTTAAAAATTTCGAGTCAAAAAATGAACACAACATGTGACGGGTAAATTTAAATTTTGAATCCGAATGTAAATTTTGTACTTTTAACCCATCACACAAAAACTGGTCAGATCGACGACACTTGCATCATAACCTCCTGTAAATGGTCAGTATCATGCAGAAGAATCTCACAAAATTTTCCTCACAAAATTCACAGCTTGCCATAAAAAAAAATACGCAACTTTACCTTGAAAATTCTATGAAGTTGACATTAATAAAGGTACTTTATAATGAGAGTAATAAAAATGGAACGTCGTCATCGGATTTTATAGTGAAGATGAACTGGAAGCTTGTAGGCTCATAGAAGAACTCTGGCGGCGTCCCCAAAATCCTTGGACAAAACTCCGTTCTGATTCAGACTGGTAAGGAGAGGCCACTGTCGCTTGTCGTGCCTGCAGCCGGGTGTTGTAACCATGGTGACGTCCGTTGGGAGGAGCTCGTGTAGTGTCCACTCGACGACTACTCGTAGATTCCACTCGACGACTTCCAGGCGGGCTTACTGATTTGTCCATCTGATGATTGCTAGGCGGGCTTATTGAAGTGTCGACTCGATGATTTCTAGACGGGTCTCGACGATGGTGCCGCTGGGCAAGATTGTCTCTAGGGTTGAAGAATGTAGTATCGAAAGGCGTTCGTTTCCGTGAGGCTCCCGACATCGATGTGGAGGGCAAGGTCCGCTTTCTGCCGATTCTCCTGCGCCGTTTGGTTGTAGAGGGGAGATAGTCCATGCCACGTTTTCGTGCGTCACTTTGGCACAGTCGATGTGATGACTTCTGAAATGGTTGACTATCGGAAGATTCGTTGAGATCTGTTGGTGGATTGCCGTTCCGTCCTCTCTTGGCAGGAATGTCTGTCGATGACTTTGATAACAGTCTCTTTTGTTGCGGTCGATGTGACGTAGGCGGATTCTGCATGAGTTTTTTATTTGGAGGATTAGAACTACTTGTCGAGATCGAATGCGGGTGCTGTCTTTTGCCATATTTATGAACCACTTTAGGTAATGTCTGTTCAGCTGACTGGTTAACCCTGTCTCGGTTAACTTGAGGAAATTTACGCTTCATCTCCGTGCGTATGTTATCACTATTATTATTAGAAGAATTATTTGCATAAGAAGATTGACTGACGTAAGGAGAATGAGAGGTCTTTGACTGAGGCATAAAGGATTCACCGTCTGACGTTTGAGAACCATTTGAGCTAGTGTCCCTAAACTTATAAACTCTGACCTGATCCAAGTTTACCGTGGTATGACAACCGTCAACATCAATAATTAAATTGTTACCTTTAACTTCCAACACTTTATACAGTCCCTCAAACTTGGGTACAAACTTAGCAACTCGTTTTTGCCGACTAGAACTTAACCAATGCTTTTCCAACAAAACAAAATCACCAACTCTAATCTCCAACTCTCTCCGACGCATATTATAATACAACGCTTGTTTTTTCTGAGCCTTTCCCATTTTTACCTGTGCTTCCTTAACCAACTTATCGATGTCCTGAATCATATATTCATTTTCATTACCTGAGATTCTAATTAACTGTTGAAATGGAGTTATAATCTTACGACCCAAAAACAATTCTGCAGGGGTTTTTCCAGTGGATTCGTGAACTGCCGTACGCAAAGCATAGGCAAAATGCTGCAAGAATTGGTCCCAGTTTGAATGATGAGTGCCAATAAAGGAAGAAATCATTTGAATGGGGGTTCTATTGACCCTCTCAGCCATATTGGACTGTGGCCGGTATGGAACTGAAAAGAATGAGATATCTCCAGCTGTGTGCACAATTCTTTAAAAATTTCGGATATAAAACAGGGACCGTGATCACTAATTACCTGGGATGGTGCACCATATTTCGAAATAAAACAATTAAATAAAGCTTTAGCTAGAATTTTTCCTGAAGCTTTTCTGAGGGGGTCAAACTCAACCCATTTACTAAAATAATCTACAATTACTAATACAAATCTATATCTATTTCCGGTTAAGGGATAAGGACCAATTAAATCAACTCCGATACATTCTAGGGGAAAGGACTTTTTAATTGAAATTAGTTTGCCAGCTGGTCTTATATTTTTGTAATTATATTTTTGGCATGTGTCGCAGCTGGAGACATAAGCGCGCACTGCTTCCCGCATTTTAGGGAAGTAGCAGGAGTCACATAATCTGGCATACGTTTTCCTGACACCTAGGTGACCTGCTAATGGATTATCGTGAAACTCGTGCAAGATGGCCTTACGAAGAGAGGATGGAATATAAACTCTTAGCTCACCACGAGAATTTACCGTTTTGGAATAAAATAAAAGACCATCGATAATTTTGAAATTCCGGGACCAATTTTGGAACATATGCGCGTCCGCGCTTTGTACCATGTCAGCATCCTGTAAATATTTATATAACTGACCAAATTCCTCATCCTTTTTCTGTTCCTCTATGAGTTGCTCTCTCGACTTCAAAACCAATGACGACAAAACACAAACCTGAACCTCCTCAGCTATTTCAACACCCTAGTGGGGATTCGTCGATAAAGCATCTGCTACTGCGTTTTCCTTTCCTGCCCTATGCTCAATTTCAATATTAAACTCAGCTAACTTTAGACACCATCGCATCATTCTCGAAGATAAACCTTTTCCGTGCGTTAACTTTGTTAAAGCAGAGTGATCCGTAACCACTTTGACCTGGACCGTACAGAAGAAACATCTAAATTTGTTTAGAGCCCAAATTACAGCAAGACATTCGCGTTCGTTAGATGAATAGTTCCGTTCCGCTGCATTCAAAATTCGGGACGCAAAAGCTATGGGGCGACCTTTCTGAGCTAACATCGCACCAATTCCGACTGCGCTAGCGTCACAGTATAATTAAAATTGTGAAGCGTAATCGGGATGAGCTAAAACCGGTGAAGAAATTAAAGAATTCTTTAAATGTTCGAAAGCATTTTGAGCCGCTTTCGACCAAACAAATTTAACCCTCTTTCGTTTTAAAGCATATAGAGGTTCGCAAATCTCTGAAAAATGTGGTATAAATTTTTGAAACCAAGCCACCATACCCAAAAATGTTGCTACTTGTTTCGCATTCTTTGGAGGTGTCATTGCCGCAATTGCATCTGTTTTTTGCTTGTCTGTTTGTATGCCCTCTTGTGTGATTCGAACGCCAAGATATTTTAACTCTTTACGAATAAATTTACATTTTTCTAATTTGACAGTGAGACCCGCGTTTCTGAGTAATGTGAATATTTTACGTAACAAATTTATGTGTTCTTCGAATGTTTCAGACATAACGATAATGTCATCCAGGTATACCAGAACTCCGAAACCAAGAAGGGGTTTCAGAATGGTATCCATTGCCTTCTGGAACGTGGCTGGAGCCCCTGATAATCCAAAACTCATGCGTTTAAATGCGAAACACCCATTATGCGTTGTAAATGCTGTTTTAAGTATGTCTTCCGGTTTCATGCCGATTTGAAAATAACCGGAGGTTAAATCGAGTGTGGACATGAATTTAGTACTTTGAATATTGCCTAGTATGTCATCTATTACAGGAATTGGATACTGTGGATATCAGGTTATTGAATTGAGTTTTCGATAATCTATAGCGAATCTCCAAGCCTCAGGATCCTCAATGCTTTTTCCATTGTTTTTCCGACATAATACTACTGGTGATGCATATGGAGATTCAATGGGCATAATAATGTCGTCGCGGAGCATTTTGTGAATGTGATAATTAATGATGTTCTGTTTGACTTTATCGTAACGGTATGGTTTGCTTGCTACTGGCGCATGTGAACCGGTATTAATTTCATGCCAGGAAACGTGTGTCAACCCCGGTTTGTCTGAAAACACTTCCCTGAAGTCATGTAAAAACTTATTAAATTTGCTTATCTCCCCCTTTGTTAAACCAGATTCACTTAAATCAATTGAGAGTGATGAGGACTCATTTGTACAAGTATTCTCATCATTATTAACCTCCAGTGTACGTGAAAAGAAATCTAGGCTCATCCCTCCGTCTTTCATAAAATCCACGCCAACAATACAATGGGATTTTAATCCATCTAATACTAGAAATTGCCACTTAGTTTAACTGACCTTATCTCCACATCTAAATCCACCAGACCTTTTATACTACCTTGTATCCCTTGAGCCGACTGAACCACTAAATTAACATGCCGCAACCTTTTATACGAAAAATATTTCTTATACACTTCAAACGATATAAAACTTTTGTCCGCACCCGTATCCAGAACACTTTTTACCACTATACCACTCAAAACTATTAGCAACTCAGGTAATTCCACTGGGTTAACTACTAGCGTATTTAAATTTATCACAGAAGGCTTTGAAGAGTTAACCTGTGACTGCGGACCTTCCGTGCAACAGCCACCTACCAGTTTAACCCCTGCTGACGATTTTTAATACCACAAGACTTTCCCTCTGTCCGCTTAACGACATTTTCACCAACCACTAACTGTCTAACCCTGGACGAACTAGTCTGCCTCTGATGAACATCACTCCTCCTATCCAAACCATTTCTATTTCGACCATTCACCCCCTCATTTCTTCTTAACTCGTTATTATAATTCTGACCATAATTTCTGAATCCACCATTACCTCTTTGCAAACTCTGCCTCTCCCCATAATTAACTGGACCACGAACATTACGACCATTATATTCATTATCATAATTCCTGGACCTATTAATAAACCTATCCCCCTCGTTGAATTCTCGTGTGGTTCTCTGTCTATGGTGATCCGCCTCATGTCGCGCTTCATACTTTATTAATAATTGATACAGTTCAGCTGTATTCGCTGGGGCACGCAGTTCAATAAAGTCCTGGATTGATACTGAAAAAAGAGGAAGCAGAATATCAATCAGCTCCTGATGAGTAACGTCAAGTGCCAAATTGTTTTTCAATTCGAGCTTTCTCAGAAAAAATCCGGACGCTTTTTCATAAATAGTCTGGCGTTTACAATAGAATTCACGTCTTAATTCCGCTGCATTACGCTCATTAGGAAAGGCTTTAGTTAACTCCGAGCATGTTTGCTCAAATCTTTTCGCGTCATCAGTCACCAAGAAACGTCCAATATTCTCAAGCCAAAGCAAGGCTTCATCCTTTAGAGAGCATTTCAATACTAAATATTTGTTCTTATCTGGAATATCGTTAAAGGCAATATAATCGTTCAATTTATTTAAAAATTCTGTGACATCAGAATTTCCGGCAAAGTAAACTCTGGGGACTATCTCTCGTGGATGTGGGCCATCGTACAACCCGTGAAGTTGGGCGCCATTTGTAGCGGCCATATTAAAATGTCCGCTGGTGTGGTAGAGCACGAGGAAAGAAGTACAACTGTTTTAAAACCAAAAACTGGTTTATTAACACAATTAGCAGGGTGTTTGAGCGAGCTCCACGAAATTTTCCTAAAAGTTTAAGTTAACTAAAGAGTTCTTGCTAAAAATTTGTAGCTTTAACAAAACTGAAACAATATAATTGAACCTTAACCTTTAAAATATATAAGCACGATCCAACACTCTTATCCTTCAAATTAAATAAGCACCGATGCAGGTTCAAATCAGCTTTACAACTGCATAAAACTCCAGTATAAAATACTAAGGCCGATTATCAACCCTGAGACTCGATGCGAGGTCTCAAGGCTAAATCTAAATCTCAATCTAAGTCGCAATATTCAACTTCCCAGGCATACTCTAGCTCCCCTGAGCTCTTAACTCAAGTCAAAATTCGCTGCTTATATACTTCAGTGTCGATCGAGCAGCTCCAGAAAATTTGCATAATTGAAATTACACGGCGACTCACAATTTCAGGGATTCAGCTGTCCATCGAAAGTTAAAGAAAGATAGAGAGCCTTTATAACTTGTACGCACATAGTCGGTTAATGGACAAAACGATCTCATTCACACATTGCCTACTCACGGAGTAGTCAATACCTTACAGAGCGAGAGAGAAAAACTGCGCATGATAAATTTTTCTACGAACTATTAGCAGAAGAAAAACTCTTCTAATATCATCATCACTCAAAGCCACAGGAGTTCGTTAATAGCTTCTAAGCCCGGAACACAACTCTTCCTGCATTTCGAGGTGTTAAATTTGTTCCTTTTTTCTTTTAAATTTGTCCGGTTTCAATTTTCAGATTTTTTTTTTTCTACTTGGCTTCCGCAAGTGTCTTGGTATAAAAGAGACAATGTAGCAAGGACCATCACGTCAAACGTCGTGCTCCGCGAATTCTGAGACAGTATACATAAGCATCTACGTATATTATATACATGTACCTAAAAGTTGTTTCCATAAGGTCTTTACAAAATAAAGGACTCGTGAAAAAATAAATTGCAGAGAAAAATATAAATCACAGTAAATTTATAGTCCGGAAGACAGCATCTTATTTTAACAACCAGTTTTAGCGTGAATGATTTTAGTATTCATGATTGATTAGATGGTGCAGATATCGAAAAGGTCAGTCGGCGCATCACCTTTTAGGTGAGAGGGAAGGGATGCCATAGCAACATCGTACACTCAACTGCAATGTGAAATGAATGGTAACCAGATCACTGGTGTTGCTTTAGAGTCGGAGTAATTGGGTCAGTAATCGGGTTGTCATTCCCTTCATTTTGCAGCAAGTGGCGCAATATTGCTTTCAGATACCCAAGTTCGTTGTATAACTGATGTAACTTGCACTGAGGTTCATTGCATAACATACGATGCCGTAAGCATTTATTATTATATATATGTACGTCGAAAGGCTTTAAATACGTCACAAATTTTCAGATACATGTACTTAATATACTTAGACGCTTATGTATCCCTGCCACTATTAAAATAAGATTATATTGCTTCATGTTTCCAATCAAGTGAACTGTGGGGCCCTTCACTGCTTGCAACCAGTTGAGGTGAGGCTTGGCTTTCCGAAAGGTTGGACAGTCCTGCATCAAAAACCCTAACGCTCGTATTCACGAATAACTTCGACCCCGAGTTAAGCCGAAAACCCGGGTCGAAAGCTAAAATGGTATTCATCGTCTACCTGACTGGACCGGTTTGAAGCCGAAATCTAACACTGGGTTCAGTTACTTGAACCTGGCTTTACAGAGGGTTGAGGTTGAAGTTTTTCAACCGAGTATGCATAGTTAACAAAAAACAAGACGAGAGAGGAGCACGTCTGGTCACATTTCACAATAATGGCGGCCTACGTACTGAATCAAGTGTCTGTGTATAAGATATAATAGAAGTTTAATACTATTATAAAACAGAAGAACAATATGCAAAGGTAGGTGATCTCATATATATGTATTAACTTCAATTTTTATCTGGTTTGTTTATATTTATATATAAAACCTCTATATTTTATGTTCAATTGTTTGTTTATATAAATACGCATGGTCGCGAAGAATTTTATTTGCCATAAAAAATAGTCAACATTACATTAATGGCAGATAAATTGCTATTAAAATAAAAACTGTTGCATTTAAGGTTATTTGTTTTTGCAATTTTGATCTTAAAAATAATTTATGAATGTATTTTAATAGTTGCGAAATAAATGTAGTACTTACGTAAGTTCTAATTAAAATTTGAGACATCAGACTAATTTGAATTTTTCTTTAAGTAAAACATACTTAGATTATGTTCAAGTATCCATAGACTCAATAAAGGTTTTCGATTTTGGTACTCGTAGAATATGGGTAAAAGTTAAATTTTGGGTCTTGTGTGAAACATACACTATCATTATGTGTGCACGATCTGTTATATAAATATAAGATGGCCTCTATAAATTAGATATTGTGGTTTAAAATTAAACAATATATCATCTGAGTTGTATTTATCTATTGAAGATTTTTTGTAGTCTTATTCTTTTTTTAAATCACGAATATCTTTATATAAATTAAACAATTCTATCATTGATTAACACTATACACTATTGTTATTTCTGTTTTTGAGCTTTACGTTATATTTCCCAATTTTTGGGAAATTTGAATTATTTATTTAATTACATTTAAGTTTCAACTGTGTTTTAATTTCAAAATTATATATAATTTAAAATATTACAATAGAAGTAAAGGGCTCAAATACATTGATAAAAAATTGTTCATTTTTAAAATAACACCAGGCAAAAAATCCAGAAACACCTTTGTTTTAAATTAATGCTTTTCTTCAAATAAACGTTTTGTCACTTCCAATTTTGTCTATCATGACAGAACTGATAAGACCTAAACCATTGATTGTACGGTATATAAAAAGTTATAACAGCTATATATAATAAACTTTCAGAATCAAACTTACCCCCTCCCCCTTTTCCCATCATGTTTTCACATATACACATACTAGGGGTCAATCCAGACAAAATTTGGGGCCTATTTAGGGCCCTTCACAAAAATCCATGCAATAAAACAGGGCCCTTCATAAAATTGCTTTTAATAAAACAGGCCCTTCACAAAACTGCTTTTAATTAAACAGTTACCTTCACAAAACTTCTTTTAATTAAACAATACCCTTCACAAAATTCAATTCCACAAAAACATACTCTCATTAATTATTTTTATTGTGTTAGCTTTTAAAATGTGTAATCTACTAACAAAACAAATTCACCAAAAAGTAAAACTTTAGCAGAAGGACTTAAAGAAGTTATTTTTAATAAATGCTTGGTTGAATTTTAATAACTGAATTTCCTCTTTTGTTACAAAATGTTTTTTTCACAAAAATATAATAAATTTCACAAAAATAACTTCTTTTACTTTTCACAAAAATCCGCCCCCCCCCCCCCCCCACCACAAAAAAAAAAAAAAAAAAAAAAAAAACTTGGATTTTTTATTTTAGTTGGTAAATCAAAAATACTAATTAGTTTGATATCAGAAATTTCATTTATGTAAACAGGAGTCATTTCATTACTGTTAAAATACATTCGTTATTCCTATTTTTTTTTAAATGAAAATTTGAAAAAAATAACCTTAAATGCAAAATATATTATTTTAGTAATGTTTTATTAGCCCTTTAGGTAATGTTGACAATTTTTTAAGGCAAATAAACTGTACTCTTCATGATATTGAATATTTATGTAAGTGTGATGAGTTGACATGTTTCAACTCCTCCCTTATTTGTGGAAAAAGGATCACTTTGAGATAAGTCCAGCTAGAATGCAGGCATTGTATTGAAAGCTATACTCTCTGAATGAGTAGATAAGAATTGTAAAGTATTGTTCTTGTGGATACAAAGAACTGGGCCCCTACGAAATGCAATGTTTTCTGGGAAATTCCTGGAATGCAAGGAAAGCCCCTGGGAAGTGAAATGGCTGACGGCAGTTGAAGGTGGAAGGAGTTGATTGTTGAATCAGTTGGATTTGGAATACTGGAGAGTGAGGTTCCACTTTGAGCGGACGTCAGAATCAGAGTTTGGCTGACCATGTAAATTTACAGCATGGATGCTTATCATAATTTTTCATTTTTACTTTTTTTTTTTTTTTTTTTTTTTTAATGTGTTAATTTAAAATAAAGTTTTTTCGTTTCAAACGATAAATGGAATTTATTAATTATATATACAACGTCTCACGCTACCACAGCAATAGTATATATAATTAATTGGTGGCAGCAAATGGGATATGTAATCTAGAATAAATTAGATTACGGATCTATGTTAACCTGATTAAACAGATGATGAGCCAGTGGAAAATGGACAAGCAGAGTTGTGGATTCGTGAAGTCTAATTGGAGTCGTGGTTTTTTCTCGGAGTTCTAGCAAGCAGAGAACTGGTAAAAGAACTTTATCGACAAAAGCTGTGTAGTGTATGGACAGTCAACTATAGATTTGGTGATACGTGTTTGTGCTTCTTAATATATCCAGTGGAATGAAGATATGCGGCGTACCATCTGAGTTGTCTACATACGGATCTGAGGTGAAATTAGTGCCTCATCAGCGAAACTAGTGTCTTCAAATCTTCAAACATCTGTGTGTGTCATCTTTAAAAGTGCTTGGAAGCCTGGTATCAGTGTGGAGGAAATATCTGCATCTGAAGGTAAGCTATTTTATGAAATCTTCTATAGAGGTCTGTTTTAAATTGAATTTTGTGTATAAATTTTAATTTTGGGGAACAAAACTCTATGTGAAATTTAAGAATTCTAGGGAAGCTATTAATTTGGTATTTAAATTTTAGTTAGAATTTTTATGTTTGTTGATTTTCTGGTATCTGTTTGGTATAATATTGGGTTAAGAAAATTATATACTTATGTATATGTTAAAATTTACTTGGGGTATAGTAAATTGTTATTGATTAATTGAGATTATTAATCAGGGTATTTTAATCATAATTTTGTATAAAACTTTTGAAAATAAGAGTTTTGTTTATATACATTTTATTTCTTACAGTAATAAAGTTATAGCTTAATTTTATGGGTATACTGTGGATGATTATGATTAATGTTTCAAAATAAATTGATGTTATACTGTACTGTTGGGTATAAAATTTATTTTGGGGGATATACTCAGTTTGAAAGACGTCACTGTTGCATGAGAATTTGCTATATTAAAATTGTGTCGTTTTTGAATACATTATTATACGTATAGTGAAGAAAATTCTATTTCTGTATTTATTGTATTATTGTAAATTGAATATATCTGATATTTTGAAATTTATTATATTTTGGGGGAAGATATGGCAGAATATTTAGGAAAATATAATAAAAGTGTCTTGCTATTATTAGCAGAGGAATTTGAGACCAGTGTGTCAAAAACGTGTAAAAATAAAGCTATAATTCAGGCTATCGTAGATGCAGAGGATTATGATGAAAGTTTCGCTAAAATTCGATTGCAATATTTTCTTGAACAGGAGGCGGAGCGGAAAGAGCAGGAAAAACAAATCGAAAAAGATCGTAAAGAAAGAGAGAGGCAAATTGAATTAGATAGGATTGCGCAAGAGGAAAAAGATAAGCTTAGGAAATTTGAGTTAGATAAACTTGAAAAACAACTTGAGGCAGATAAACTTGAAAAACAACTTGAGGCAGATAAACTCGAAAAACAGCAACAACTTGAATTACAAAAACTTGAAAAAGAACAGCAATTTGAATTAGAAAAATTGCGTATTCAAAATTCTGCGGATGTTGTTAGTGTTTCATCTAATGAATCAAATGTAGATTTTCATAGAACTCCTAAGGTAAATTTAAAGGATTTAGTTCCGCGCTTTGATTCTAAATTAATTGATATAACTCTTTTCTTTATGATTTTTGAAAGGCAAGCTGAGAAAGCTAAAATTTCTCAGGAAGATTTGGTCAGTCAATTAATTCCTTTGTTACCTTCTGATTTTGCCGAAATTATTGTAAAACAACCAGCAGATAAATGTGATGATTTTCAACATGTAAAGAAAGTTTTGTTAGATAGGTTTAGGCTAAGTACAAGCGCCTTAAAACAAAAATTTGAAACTCATCAAAGAAAATCTGGTGAATTATGGGTGGATCTGATTTATGAGTTAAGGGGTTATATAGATAATTGGTTAGAGTCGTTAGAAGTGAGGGATTTTGATTCACTAAAAGAACTAATGCTAACGGTACAATTAAAAAAACGTGTCCCTTTTGAGATAAAAGAAAAATTTATGGATGATTGGGAGGAAATAAAGATTGCTTCTAAACTCGCTGAAAAATCGGATAAATTTGAGAGTATAAGAAGAGAATTTAAGAGGTCGGATAGAAAACCTTGGGAAAATAAATCTTTTCAGGATAAGCAAAAAGACAGCTTTAATTCTAAAAGTAGAAAGGAAATTAAACCAAAATCGGAATTTGAGAATACGAAAGAGTGTGGGAAATTTGATCAATTTAAGAAGGACAATGCTTTCGAAAAGCAAAGACATGTCCAATGTTATAATTGTTTGGCCGTGGGCCACATCCGTCCAAATTGTCCGGAATTGTTAAAAAGTAAAACTAATTATGAGGATAAAAGCATAGCTTGGATCATTACTAGTGATGGGAAAAGTGAAAATAATAGGGAAGGTGTGGAAACCGAATTGCCTATGGTTAATTTATGCATGAATGGTAAGAAAGTAAAAGCGATTAAGGACACAGGTGCGCAAATTGCGGTTTTTGATGCTAATGACATTCCGTGGAGTGCTAAGAAAGTGGGAAATGTCTTTCTTATACCGGCTCTCGGAAATAGACAAAAGGCGGATTTGGTGTCCGTGCCGATTGCTTTGATAGAAGATGAAAAAGAGCACGTTGAAAAGAATGTGGTGGTTGCAGTTGTGAGAAAACTAAATTCTCCCCCACTGATAACACCCGTTGTTTATGACTTATTAAAGTTAGGAAATATGGATAAGAAAAATTCAGTGTGTAAACAGGTGGAAAATCAGAGAGAATTAAATGGGCAGGGAACCTTCAGATTGTCTAGCGATCATGAGCAAAAATTTGTTAGAAAAATGGTTGTAAATGAAATCTGTGAAAGGATAATAAGTCTGTTAATGAGATAGAGATAAATTCATCGGGAGACGTGACTGATAGGAATTTGGAAAAAGGGTCTAAATTGATCGATACAAAAGATGATGCGTCTCAAATGGATATGGTTAAAAGGTCATGTAAGAGAGGTCAATTTCGGGAAAAGAATTCTGAGCATGATGTAAATACACCCAGGTATTTTGTTGGTAGTATGGGATTCATACATGTTAGAAATAGAATTAGTAAGAAATTGAGTTCACCTATGACTGTGGCCAGTAAATTTAACTCTGGGATGAAAGATAATGATGGAGAAAATTGGGGGGCTAAATGCCAAGAAAGTGGATATGGAAATTCGAAGAATTCAAAGTTAAAAAGAATGGAGCATTCTGCTTTTAAAACGGATCATAAAGAAAGATTTATTAAAATCAAACAAGATTTTGAAAAGAAAAATTATGATTATGAAGTTGTAAAGCGAAATTTATTGTCGAAAAGATTTTCTGATGGAAGTAATTTAGATATTGGCTTTCGGGAGAATTCTCTAAATTAAGTTTATTCTAAATTTGGGAGTACTCATTATTGTAATATCTGTATTGTGTTTATTTATCATTTAATGCTTAATATTATTTTCGTAATAGTAAAACTTCATTAATTTAATAATTGCATAATTTAGTATGCTTTCTTTTTGTTTGTAGAAGTGTCTAAATTTAGGCTTTTAAGCAAGTTTTAAAGAGAATCGTTTTAGGGTTTGTGTTGTATATAGATTTTTTTTCTTTTTTTTTTATTACTACTTTTTTTGTTAGAATCATGTAAAGTGTAATCTGTATTTGGTATTATATGTATGTGAAGTATTTCAAAATTGTTTCTTAGGGCATCAATTGTATAAATTATTCCTGGGATTATACTTAGGTATTGTAGTTATGGGATTATAGTAAATCCTGTTGACAGTGTGGTCTATCAAATACTGAGTATGGGAATGTGTTCGTTTTCTATAGGGATTTTTCATGTGTTATTCAAACTTCCTTTGTGCTTTGTTGACCTCTTTAGAAATTGATTGAAGGAGCTTATTCTATTAATATATATGCCAAATTTCTTCTAGAAATTTATCTGAATCTATGAAGTGACTAAAAATAAGTTCATCTCCATCTTAGGGGGAGGTGTTGTGATGAGTTGACATGTTTCAACTCCTCCCTTATTTGTGGAAAAAGGATAATCTCTCTGGAATGAAAATAATCTGACAGATTGATCTCTTGTGAGAAAGAATTCTATTGAATGGTGAAATTTCATTATCACTTTGAGATAAGTCCAGCTAGAATGCAGGCATTGTATTGAAAGCTATACTCTCTGAATGAGTAGATAAGAATTGTAAAGTATTGTTCTTGTGGATACAAAGAACTGGGCCCCTACGAAATGCAATGTTTTCTGGGAAATTCCTGGAATGCAAGGAAAGCCCCTGGGAAGTGAAATGGCTGACGGCAGTTGAAGGTGGAAGGAGTTGATTGTTGAATCAGTTGGATTTGGAATACTGGAGAGTGAGGTTCCACTTTGAGCGGACGTCAGAATCAGAGTTTGGCTGACCATGTAAATTTACAGCATGGATGCTTATCATAATTTTTCATTTTTACTTTTGTTTTTTTTATTTTTTAATGTGTTAATTTAAAATAAAGTTTTTTCGTTTCAAACGATAAATGGAATTTATTAATTATATATACAACGTCTCACGCTACCACATAAGCAAATAATTAAACATATAATATATGAGTTGTATGTATAAGTAAAAACAAACCAGCTAAAAAGTTTGCAGATAATATATATATATATATGAGATTACATACATTCTATTTTTAATACTTTAAACTTTCTTTTTATTTCTATATCTTACACAGAATCTTGAATCACGTTTTAATTTACTTTAATTAACTTAAGACACTGACAAAAAAAAAGAAAGAAAGAAAGAAATAAGATAGATAGACGGAGAGATGCATGGGTAGGGTGGGGCAAATGGGGCACTTAT
Organism: Maratus michaelseni; assembly: GCA_963931845.1. Lineage (NCBI taxonomy): Eukaryota > Metazoa > Arthropoda > Arachnida > Araneae > Salticidae > Maratus > Maratus michaelseni. The sequence continues at coordinate 122,194,390 of OZ007598.1, forward strand.
TCTTCTCCACTAAGTCACATTCAAAAAAGTTATATTCCTTAAATTTCGGTACTATAAAATTATCTGAAATTATCGTTAATAAATTCAGATTGTTTTATCAGATTACCAACTATCGTTATTCTCCCTATCTAGTCTAGAAATCTATCGCTATTCATTCATAAAAAAATACTTTTTTTTTTCTCTCTCTCTCTCTCTCTCTTTTATAAATAAAATTGTAATTGAATCTATGAAGTGACATCAAAATGAATGAAAAAAATAAAATTTAAAAACTAGAAAGAATATAGAAAATGAAGTATAATTTTCTGTATAAATACATCTTTTTTCAATGATGCACTGGATCGAAAAATAGGTGTCTGTATGCATGTAAAAATATATTGTAATTACTTAGGCTAATTTATTAAAAAATATTCAAAGGCAGTCAAGTGAATACCTTTGAACTTGTAAATCTGATAATGGAAAAATTCTTATACAAAAGGGCTGAGGGGGGGGGGGGGGCTTCTAAAAGCTACAAAAGAAAAAATACTTTTTGTAATATTTCATAGTTTTATGTCCAGGTAGTAGACAGAATTCATTTACCATTATTTAGAAAAGACTTTACTCGATTCTGTGTTGAATGAAAATTTATATAGTAGCCTTAAAAGGTTTAACATATTAGTGTTCATTAAAATAACATCTAATAATATAATAGCAATATATCCATGGTAGACAGTTTAAACTAAAAATAAGTTTGGAGTTAATTATTTAGCGACTCGTTAAAATAAAATGTTTGTTAACCGATCGGAAGCGATAATTGAATGCGCCGTTGCAGCTCCTGAAAAACTTGGGTGCCTGGTGCCAGGGCACTGCTAGAACCACAAACACCACCTTTTAAGCAGCTCTGTTAATGTTATTTCCACTCTTTCGTTGTTGTTGTTTTTGTCAATGTGCATATTAATTACTATCTAATTCAATTAGAATTAATCATTTTAATTAGATTGCTGAAAATAAAAACAATCAAATCAATACATCTGGATATCATTTAATATATAAATTGATTCGACAAAATAAAAATAGTACTAGAGGCTACTTTCTGGAAATTTTTCTTTTTCTCCATTTTAATATTTTCTTAATTAGAAATTGTTTAATTAATTACTAATTATAGCTATTAATAATAGAAATCAACATAATTGCTGTTGAAATAAAATAATTTTCGTTTTGATCAAATCAAGTTTTCGTTAAGCTACTAAGCTAAATTTTATTTGAAAAATAAACTTATAAAATTTACTTTAGCAATTAACACATTTCATATCCCTTTCTTAACTCACATATATGTTTAAAAGTAATAATAATAAAACAAAATTTGAATAAATTGTTAAACAAAATATTAAACTTTGCAAGAAATTAAAATAAGTTCATCTCCATATTTAGTAATTACAAGTTTTTATTTTGTGCATATATTTTGTAAAAAATAAAATAAGTACTACATTTAATTTCCTTTTTTTTCCGGCACATTTCTTCCATAATGTAAACAAACAATGCTTCAACGCGAAACCGAAAACGTCACCTGAACGCTTTATTCAACCGGGGTCGAGTAACTCTGAGTTGGGTAACTTTTCGTCCGAAGTAGACGGTGAATACGAGTTTTCAACTCTCGGTTGAAAACCTCAACCTGGGGTTACTGGACCGTCGGTTCAACTCTCGGTCGAAGTTATTCGTGAATACGAGCGTAAGTCACAAACCCTAGGTTTCAAACACTAGGTCACAACCATAAGTTTCAAATTTGTAATATCAATTTTATTTGACCATTATGGACCCAACTTTCAATATGTACATGCATTGATTAAAAAACGCGGCTAAAAAGAGGACGTAGGAACCAGCGCCTTTACTCGTTATAACGAAGTTCTCGGAATAATCCAGTTTGCTATGAAAGTTAGATTATATCACTCACCCGCAAGGAAAGTGGCACAAACAAAAAGAAATTATTTTGCATAGTATTGAAATAATATTATTTTAATATAGGTACCTGACTTAGGTGCGTTTAGCTGCAAGAAAAGTGTCATAAGTGTAGTTTTCTGGGAAATCACTAAATTACTCTATATGTCACTTTGTCACCACAGGAGAGGGGCAAACTGTGTGGAGGGATAAATTTACTCAACCCTTCCTATCTCTTCTACGCCTTTATTCTGAAAAGTTTTACGCTTTCTTTGCCTCTCCTGTTAAATGTAATATTTTTGAGTTGTGTCACTTTACTTGTGGATGAGCCATATATGAAAGTTTAATTAAATCAATAATAACAGATGAATTATCCCTTTTGTAGAGGCACTTTTATTTTCTTTAATTAAAAAGATATGAAATTAAATTATTAATTCTTGTTCATTATTTAAATTTATTTTTGTAATAAGTTACACGCTAAAGTAAATGTATAAGAGAAAGAAACTTAAACAATAATGAAGATGAAGAAAAAGGAATTACTCATACCATTCATTTACTATTCTTAATAAGTTAAAAAATACTTTTTGAAAAATAAATATTTTACTTTTACCTTCTTAGAACATTTTTCATAACATACGTGTGCGTTTTCTCTAATTAAGATGTTTGCATAAAAATATTATAAATTACTCGTTTTGCTTTTAAGAATCTTTGAGACTGCAGATTATTTGCTCGCTACATCCAAAACTTATTCGTTATATCTCAGTTTCTTGCTATGCATTTTTATATTAGACCAACCATTTTCCCACTAATGCCTCGTTAAGACTGAGTTCTCATTAAATCCGAAGTCGTTATAACCGAGTTGGATATTGAATATATAAACGTTGAACTTTTTTTCGGATTATATATATATATATATATACCACTTGTTTATTTTTCGATGTATGAGCAATAAATATACTTCATAATTGTAGAAAAGAAAATTGATAGTAGGAAGATATAATTAAGATATTTTTTTACTTTTATTTTGCATACAACGAAAATTCAAATATATATGCGTGTACTTACTATATTTTAAGCAATATTTGTATAGTAGACACAACGTTTTCTCATTAATTTTCAAAATAAAAGATCTACTCTAAATCTGGTTTTACATAAATTATCTTACAGATCATGATAAAACATTTAAAACTTCCTGCTGCATTAACTGTGTTATAATATTCGCTGCAAACCGTTTGTTAACACAAAGAGCACATTTTACAAGAAATGAAATTGACCTGTAACTACCTTTATATCATATATTCTAATACGAGCAAATCTTGTGGGTGGTTATATATATATATATGCAAAAATTATCTTAAAAACGGCTCGAACGATTTTGACGAAATTTCGTATCCTACCGTTTTGGGGCACCAGAAAACCATTGGGCTAGGTCACATGCTCGAGAAAATTCGATTAGTGGGTCATTTTGGGTCATGGTCTAGCTAATTGTATCTAAAAAAAGGTTCAAACGATTTTGACGAAATTTTGTATTCGACCATTTTCGGGCATGAGAAGTCAATTAGGCTGGGTCACATGTTCGAGAACTCTCGACTAGTGGGTCATTTTTGGGTCAACGCGGGTCAAATTAATTTTATCTAAAAAACGGCTCTAACGATTTTGATTAAATTTTGTGTCCTACGAGTTTCGAGCACGATAAAAGCATTGGGCTAGGTCGCATGTCCGAGAAAATTTGATTAGTGGGTCATTTCTGGGTCATTGTGGGTCAAGATCTAAAAAACGGCTCAATTTACACTAAAGTTTGCATCCAATGATTTTCGGGCACGAGAAGACTGTTGGGCTAGGTCACATGTTCGAGAAAATTCAATTAGTGGGTCATTTTGGGTCATTTTGGGTCATGGTCAAGCTAATTGTATCTAAAAAACGGTTCAAACGATTTTGACGAAATTTTGTATCCGACCATTTTCGGGCATGAGAAGTCAATTGGGTTGGGTCACATGTTCGAGAACTTTCGATTAGTGGGTCTTTTTTGGGTCAACGCGGGTCAAATTAATTTTATCTAAAGAACGGCTCTAACGATTTTGATTAAATTTTGTGTCCTACGAGTTTCGAGCACGATAAAAGCATTGGGCTAGGTCGCATGTCCGAGAAAATTCGATTAGTGGGTCATTTCTGGGTCATTTCTGGGTCATTGTGGGTCAACATCTAAAAAGCGGCTCAATTTACACTAAATTTTGCATCCAATGGTTTCCGGGCACGAGAAGACTGTTGGGCTAGGTCACATGTTCGAGAAAATTCAATTAGTGGGTCATTTTGGGTCATTTTGGGTCATGGTCAAGCTAATTGTATCTAAAAACCGGTTCAAACGATTTTGACGAAATTTTGTATCCGACCATTTTCGGGCATGAGAAGTCAATTGGGTTGGGTCACATGTTCGAGAACTTTCGATTAGTGGATCTTTTTTGGGTCAACGCGGGTCAAATTAATTTTATCTAAAGAACGGCTCTAACGATTTTGATTAAATTTTGTGTCCTACGAGTTTCGAGCACGATAAAAGCATTGGGCTAGGTCGCATGTCCGAGAAAATTCGATTAGTGGGTCATTTCTGGGTCATTGTGGGTCAAGATCTAAAAAGCGGCTCAATTTACACTAAATTTTGCATCCAATGGTTTCCGGGCACGAGAAGACTGTTGGGCTAGGTCACATGTTCGAGAAAATTCAATTAGTGGGTCATTTTGGGTCATTTTGGGTCATGGTCAAGCTAATTGTATCTAAAAACCGGTTCAAACGATTTTGACGAAATTTTGTATCCGACCATTTTCGGGCATGAGAAGTCAATTGTGTTGGGTCACATGTTCGAGAACTTTCGATTAGTGGATCTTTTTTGGGTCAACGCGGGTCAAATTAATTTTATCTAAAGAACGGCTCTAACGATTTTGATTAAATTTTGTGTCCTACGAGTTTCGAGCACGATAAAAGCATTGGGCTAGGTCGCATGTCCGAGAAAATTCGATTAGTGGGTCATTTCTGGGTCATTTCTGGGTCATTGTGGGTCAAGATCTAAAAAGCGGCTCAATTTACACTAAATTTTGCATCCAATGGTTTCCGGGCACGAGAAGACTGTTGGGCTAGGTCACATGTTCGAGAAAATTCAATTAGTGGGTCATTTTGGGTCATTTTGGGTCATGGTCAAGCTAATTGTATCTAAAAAACGGTTCAAACGATTTTGACGAAATTTTGTATCCGACCATTTTCGGGCATGAGAAGACTATTGGGCTGGGTCCCATGTTCGAGAACTTTCGATTAGGGGGTCATTTTGGGGTCAAAGCGGGTCAAATTAATTTTATCTAAAAAACGTCTCTAACGATTTTGATTAAATTTTGTATTTTACGAGTTTCGGGCACGCGAAAATCATTAGACTAGGTCACATGTTCGAGAAATTCGATTAGTGGGTCATTTCTGGGTCATTGTGGGTCAATATCTAAAAAGCGGCTCAATTTACACTAAATTTTGCATCCTATGCTTTTCCGGCACGAGAAGACTGTTGGGCTAAGTCACATGTTCGAGAAAATTCAATTAGTGGGTCATTTTGGTCATGGGTCATGATATTTGAACTCAAATTAAATTCCCTGCTCGTGACTTATATTTGTGATTTGTGTAAATCTAACGTATGACCTGTATTGACCTTTCTAATTCCTAAGCAGTTTCAATATACCACAAAAAATGTAACAAGCTTAAATAACAGCGCACATGCATTGGGGTTCATTGCATAACATACAACGCCGTAAGCAATTATTACATATGAGAGGGTTAGAATGACAGTTGATTGTAAGTCACAATTTAGTGATTTGAGAAATGACGGGTTTTAGTGAAAGTTGCCGTATCCCGTTGCATTAAGTGGTCCAACTAGTTCTGCCATTTAGCGACTGCATAAGTGAACTATATTCATTGTCACACGGAACAAAAATTAATAAAATTTCAATGAAAATATGGTCATCTAGCTTTTCCAAATTTTTCACTTACTTCGCTGTCATTCTAATCCCCTCATATGTACTAGAGCTACTAAATATATATATATATAGCAGCCTTAATATGTATAATATATATGCCTATAATATATATATAGCAGCCTTAATATGTACGTCGAAAAGCATTAAATACGTTACAAAATATGATAGTATACCTTTTGTGATTGTATACCTTTGCTGTCTTACTTATTGACTTTACCTCGAACATTAGATTTACTCCTAATGAACAAATTGCGCTGATAAAGGTAGCATATCAGTATTTTTTATCATTATTTATTTTCTTAGTTAATTAAATGTATTTTTCTTGCGTATCTGATTTGTCCTTTATTTCAGATTTATATTCCTCTGTTATTCTCTATTCAATGACAGAGAGTAAACAAGAACGAAAAATCATGCGTCAAGCATAGATTATATAGCACTTTCCAACGCTTCCAAAATAATTTTACAAATCATACCGTTTAATAAGCTAAAAGCTAACATCTAAGTAAACAATTTAGAAAACGCATAACATATTTAAAAACATAATTTCAGGAATTTCCAACATATACAATATTCGGAAAAATATCCGAATACTTTTATTCAGCCCTGTATAGGATCTATAGATTTGTATATATACTACATAGGATGATAATTTTAGTTCAGTTAGGAAACGCGTAGCACAGTTAAAAATTCTCCGTCTGAAGTTTGTCAATAAACAGAAATGTGTTCGCGAACTTTTGTGCTGCCCTGTGTAGGATCTACAGAATTTATACACACCACGTAATAGACAAAAAGCAAGTTAAAATTAAAATCGCGTTCAATAACTTAAAACGCACTTCAAGGAATTATTGTTAACAGACAGTAGAGAATTCTTTTGCGTGTCCCTGTAAATGAACGATGACTGCTATACACACAATATTCCGTAGTAACTCTCTTGTAATGCACCTTAGTGATCTATATAAATTTCAATGCGTTTAAAATAGTGAAACATTATTTAAATAAACCGCAGACGATTTTTCTCCATAGACGTAATGTAACGGAATTATTTTTACTGTCCCTGTAAAGTAACTATAAGTGCTATGCACACCCTGTTCCATATTAAGCTTCTTCTAATGCACCTTAGTAATATATATATAAATTACAATGCGATTAAAATAGTGAAACATTATTTAACTAAACCGCAAATGATTTTTCCCCATAGACCGCAATGTAACGGAATTCTTTTGAGTGTCCCTGTAAAAAAACTATAAGTGCTACACACTTCCGTTGAAATAGGGAACATGCTATAGATAACGACAATAACATATAAAAATTGCAGAGCAATCCGAGCATATTTACGGGAGTTAGAGCACGGACAGACGGCAGACGGCCAGACAAACCGAAGTCATAAGCACTTTTCAACTAGGTTGGAAAGTGTTAAAAAGAACATCGTTGTAAGTCTTACTTCTTTGTCGAGTAGATATCTAAATAATAGTGGCTTCTTTTCTTCATTCTGCTGATCTTTTAATCCTTCTAAAACATAAAAAAACAGTTTTTTCTTAATGAAAGAAAAATACTTCATCACATACGTTAGTACTTCGATGCACAAAAGTGAATATAAATATATATATATATATATATATATATATATATATATATATATATATATATATATATTAATCTTATCTGATAATTTTTTTTTCTTTTTAGTAAAAAAAAAATACTCTTATAATTTTTATATGAGATATTTCATCAAATATTAAGAAATACAAGATAAAAGAGGAAAATGTGCAATATTTTATTTTATTAAAATAAATTATCAACCTAAAAAATAGCACAAATAAATATATATATAATCGCAAACAGATGTTTCGGAGCTCCTAAAGCTCCATCATCAGTGCCAAATTTAAAAGATTAAAAACTGATCCAAAAGTTTAAGCCATGTAGGTATGCTTGCATCTCCGCACGCGACCAAGTTAGAAGGGCGGTGAGTTTTTTAGAAAAAACAGGAATCACATGTGACGTAGGAGACCAATAGAAGCGCTTGGCCATACTGAACGAGTTTAAGTACGGAGGAGAGAAAAGGGGGGGTGGGGGAATCGAAGAAAATAAATTAAATGAAAGGTAGCCAGACATTTGAAAAATGTGGTGTACTGGACATATCATTAATTTTATTTTATGTCATACAAATATGTAGAGGAACTTTGGGTATTATAGGATACTATTTACATTTGGAGTAATACAACATCCAGCTATTGTTTAAAACCCGAAAATCGAATACAATTACTATCTTGAATTATCTGCGAATAGTTTTGATAGACAAAAATTATTTTACTAAATTTTATCACTTGCAAACAAATAATAAAAATAAAAAACGTATTTTGAGGATATTGTGAGATAATTGGGAAATATGGAATAGGGGGTTAAAAATGAAGAAAACGAACAAAATTTTGCAAAAAACCGATCGAATGGTATCAAGAGAGCATGATCGAAATATAGTGTCTAGGCAGTCAGCCAATATTGGGCAAGGCCGGGCAAAGTGGTCACCCTAAGGTATTGTGATGTTTTGTTCCCCCTTAAAATACATATACATAACTGATAATTTGCATAGAACTAGAGTGACTACTTAGAAGTGTAAGGGAATTTATAATTTTTACGAAATAATAAAGTGGAAGTGAGAGTTTGTTTTTTCTAAAAAAGGTCAAAATGACCACTTTGCCCGACCTACACGAGCAAAGTAATCACTCCCTGGCCACTTTGCCCTACAGATGTTAAAAGATTGAAAACACTATTTAAATTATTAGAATATTTTTATTGTCATAACAAGTCGTATGAAACGTAATGAAGATTGAAAATGGTATGAAAATCCAATAACTGTTTGACAAACCCAAATAATAAATTATAAATCAGAATAAAACACTGCATTTTTCGCAAATGAACTCCACGTCATCTTCTTCGAGAAGTGAGCAGGGCTCATGAACCCAGAGGTTACGAACATTGCACCTGATCCAGCCTTCATCACTTGATCCAATCAAATGGTCAAAACCCTGACTACTTTGCCCATTTGGGAGCCATGACAGAAAATACGTTCTATAGTGGAAACTAATGGACAGTCAGCGACAACTCACCCACCAATGTGAAGCTGAAAATATGCTCTTTCCTTACACATTAAATAAATAAATGCAAGTACAACAGGTTATTGCTAATTGTATGTAATATAAGTCACTTACCTTAGATCATGTGCGGAGGTTTCGTACTAGTTGTGCGAATACTTAGAACAAAGTGGACTGTATCAAATGCTATAGTATTTATTTAGTTAAATACGATGAAGAGAAGACAGCAACGGCGGCTTGTCGCCACTGAGTTCCGAGCACACCTGCTTCACACACACAAGGTTACATTAACGGGTTGCCAGAAACAAAAAAGAGGGGGGGGATGTTCCATCGCCAATAGATACGGAACATCCCGCCCGGCGTTGAAATAATACAAGTATTTCAATATATAACAAATGTAACACAGCTAATAAAGAAAACAACATGATACAATTATAAGCAATTAAAACCATCACAATAAATATACAATTAAGAATAATAATAATAATAAGATATTAAATAGTTACTGAGCATTAATTTCATTATCTATCATGGGCAAAATACTAATTTTAGATACAGATCTTTTAAAAATGCCCTTCGCGGTTCGTACCTCTACTACTCTGACATGTCCGTCAGCACCTGGGAATACTTTAGTAATACGGCCTAGAGACCAAGTGCAAATAGGAAGTTGTGATTCCTTTACTAATACCAACATACCTGGCAAAATATTTGACTTTTTGAATAGCCATTTGTTTCGTTGTTGTAAGTAACTAAGATAATTATTCTGCCAACGCTTCCATATAATTTGCACAATTTTTTGTGTTATTTGCCATTTGTTTAATAATTTATCCTTTACCTCAATTAAATTTGGTTCTGGAAGCGCATTAAACGGTCTTCCTATGAGGGAGTAACCAGGAGTCAATACTTCAAAACTGTCGGCATCTGTCGACAAAGGAGAAAGTGGCCGCGAATTTAATATGCCCTCGATTTGTGCAATTACCGTTAGAAATTCCTCTAACGTTAAATGAGCTGAACCCACTACTCTCTTAAAATGATATTTGAATGCTTTAACTCCCGCTTCCCAAAGGCCACCGAAGTTGTGTGCTCTAGGAGGAGAAAATTTCCAGCAGATGCCCTCTGATGCCAAATGGTTAGAGATTTCTTCGCTATTCATAAGTTTTCGTAGACGCTTAAGTTCTGCTGAAGCCCCAGCAAAATTTGTAGCGTTGTCGCTAAAAATTGTTGAACTTTTCCCACGACGAGAGAAAAATCGCTTTAAAGTAGCAATTATTGCTTCAGATGTTAAGTCTGAAACGAAATCCAAGTGTACAGCCTTAGTGACCATACATACAAATATAGTTACATAGATTTTTTGGAGGGTACCCTTTCTCTGGCCCTTGTATTTTATTTCAAAGGGTCCACATAGATCTAATCCGACATTAGAAAAGGGAGAGCTAGGTATTACTCTCTCAGGAGGGAGATCCCCCATCAGCTGGTTAGCCATTATGGGCTTAACTTTAAAGCATTGTACACATTCATGAACAACGTATTTTAGACGTATAGTATTCAAAAGAGCCTGGGGTCCTACATGAAAATCACGAAGATGATAGTATTGAAAAATAAGTTTAGTTAACCTATCCTTTACTGGCAAAACTATGGGATATTTGCTTTTATAATTTATGTTCGCATGTGGGAGTCTCCCACCTACTCTGATTAGTTCATTACAATCTAAAAAAGGATTCAGAAATTTTAACTTACTTGCAGGAGGGACTGAAGAACCTTTTTTCAAGGCATCAATTTCATGTGTAAAATACTTTACCTGAATGTATTTCAATAAGTAAATTTCCGATTTCTGGATCTCGTTGGCAGAAAGAGGACCCTTTAATTTATCGCGCTCCTTACAATTTCTAATAAATCTATAAATAAAGGCTAGAATTCTAATTAATTTCAAAAAATTATTAGTTAAATTAAATAAATCATTCATAAAATTAGAGTCATTAATGTTAAAAAGAGTCCTTTTAGCAGGAGGTTTCAGTTCATTTACATATAACTTGTCACACAGACTATCTGTATTACGAATAGTCTCTAAAGATTGTTCACTAACAGTTGAAAGTTGTGGACCTTGCCACCACAGTTCACTAGCAGCAAGAGCTTTTACGTCAAGTCTCCTAGAAACCATGTCAGCTGAATTGCTCTCGGATGGAAAGACCACTTACAGTTTTTAGCTCACAGGCTATCAAAGCCTGAGAGCTTATGTGCCCGCCGGTTCTGTATGTACGTACGTATGTATGTACGTAACGCGATAACTCTTGATAGAACTAACCGTTTTACTTTAAATTTTGTTTATAGGTTCCTTGTGATAAGGCGCTTCCCTGATTAGTTTTGGAGGTTCATTGGTTAAGCATAAAGGGGGGAAACGGGGGGCTAACCCCCCATAATTTAGATAACAGGGTTTTTCATGCAGAATTAACCCATTTTCTTCAAATTTTGTATATAGGTTCATTTTGATAATGCGCTTCTCTGAATAGTTTTGGGGGTTCATTTGTTAAGTATAAAGGGGGAAAGGGGGGATACCCCCCCTAATTTAGATGAATGAGTTTTTCATGCAGAATTATCCGATTTTCTTCAAATTTTGTATATAGGTTCATTGGAATAATGCGCTTCTGTGAATAATTTTGGGGGTTCATTGGTTAAGTATAAAGGGGGAAAGGGGGGGGGCTAATCTCCCCCTTAATTTAGATAAATGGGGTTTTCATGCAGAATTATCCCATTTTCTTCAAATTTAGTATATAGGTTCATTTTTATAATGCGCTTCTGTCAATAGTTTTGTCGGGTTCATTTGTTAAGTATAAAGGGGAAAAGGGGGGGCTACCCCCCCTAATTTAGATAAATGAGTTTTTCATGCAGAATTATCCGATTTTCTTCAAATTTTGTATATAGGTTCATTGTGATAATGCGCTTCTCAAAATAGTTTTGGGGGTTCATTGGTTAAGTATAAAGGGGGAAAGGGGGGGGCTAATCCCCTTAATTTAGATAAATGGGTTTTTCATGCAGAATTATCCGATTTTCTTCAAATTTTCTATATATATATATATTTATTGTAATTAGAGACTTCCCTGGTTAGTTTAAGGGGTTCATTAGTTAACTATGAGGGGGGTAACGGGGGGATGACCGCCCCCTTAATATATTGTTGATTTCTTTATTTTTCGAGGGGCTTATTTCAAATTCTTTGAAATAAGAGTATAATATACAATTAGTGTGAATAGCCTGTGAGCTCAATGCCCTCAGTTTAACTGGGCAGTTTTCTTTTTATTTAGCTCACAGGCTATCAAAGCCTGAGAGCTAATGTGCCCGCCCGTTCTGTATGTACGTACGTATGTATGAATGTACGTAACGCGATAACTCGTGATAGAATTATCCGTTTTGCTTCAAATTTTGTTTACAGGTTCATTCTAATGAGGCGCTTCCCTGATTAGTTTTGGGAGTTCATTGGTTAAGTATAAAGGGGGGAAAGGGGGGGCTAACTCCCCCTTAATTTAGATAAATGGGTTTTTCATGCAGATGTATCCCTTTTTCTTCAAATTTCGTATATAGGTTCATTGTGATAAGGTGTTTCCCTGATTATTTTTGGGAGTTCATTAGTTAAGTATAAAGGGGGGAAACGGGGGGCTAACCCCCTTAATTTAGATAAATGGGTTTTTCATGTAGAATTATCCGATTTTCTTCAAATTTTGTATATAGGCTCATTCTGATAAGGCACTTCCCTGATTAGTTTTGGGGGTTCATTGGATAAGTATAAAGGGGGGAAACGGGGGGCTACCCCCCTTAATTTAGATAAATGGGTTTTTCATGCAGAATTATCTGATTTTCTTCAAATTTCGTATATAGGTTCATTCTGATAAGGTGCTTCCCTGATTATTTTTGGGAGTTCATTAGTTAAGTATAAAGGGGGGAAACGGGGGGCTAACCCCCTTAATTTAGATAAATGGGTTTTTCATGCAGAATTATCCGATTTTCTTCAAATTTTGTATATAGGTTCATTGTGATAAGGTGCTTCCCTGATTATTTTTGGGAGTTCATTAGTTAAGTATAAAGGGGGAAAACAGGGGGCTAACCCCCTTAATTTAGATAAATAGGTTTTTCATGTAGAATTATCCGATTTTCTTCAAATTTTGTATATAGGCTCATTGTGATAAGTCACTTCCCTAATTAGTTTTGGGTGTTCATTGGATATGTATAAAGGGGGGTAAACGGGGGGCATTCTCCTTAATTTAGATAAATGGGTTTTTCATGCAGAATTATCCGATTTTCTTCAAATTTTGTATATAGATTCATTGTGGTAAGGCGCTTGCCTGAATAGTTTTGGGTTTTCATTTGTTAAGTATAAAGGGGGGGACGGGGGGGGCTCACCTCCCTTAATTTAGATAAATGGGTTTTTCATGCAGAATTATCCGATTTTCTTCAAATTTTGTATATAGGCTCATTGTGATAAGGCACTTTCCTAATTAGTTTTGGGTGTTCATTGGATAAGTATAAAGGGGGGGGACGGGAGGCCAACCCTCCCCCCCTTAATTTAAATAATAGGGGTTTTTCAAGCAGATTTAACTAAATTTCTTCAAATTTTGTATCTAGATTCATTGCGGTAAGGCGCTTCCCTGATCAGTTTTGGGGCTTCATTGGTTAAGTATAAAGAGGGGTAAACGGGGGGCTACCCCCCCTTAATTTAGATAAATGGGTTTTTTATGCAGAATTATCAGATTTTCTTCAAATTTTGTATATAGATTCATTGTGGTAAGGCGCTTTCCTGAATAGTTTTGGGTTTTCATTTGTTAAGTATAAAGGGGGGAACGGGGGGGGGCTCACTTCTCTTAATTTAGATAAATGGGTTTTTCATGCAGAATTATCCGATTTTCTTCAAATTTTGTATATAGGCTCATTGTGATAAGGCACTTCCCTAATTAGTTTTGGGGGTTCATTGGATAAGTATAAAGGGGGGAAACGAGGGGCTACCCCCCCCTTAATTTAGATAAATGGGTTTTTCATGCAGAATTACCCGATTTTCTTCAAATTTTGTATATAGATTCATTGTGGTAAGGCGCTTGCCATAATAGTTTTGGTTTTCATTTGTTAAGTATAAAGGGGGGAACGGGGGGGCTCACCTCCCTTAATTTAGATAAATGGGTTTTTCAAGCAAAATTATCCGATTTTTTTCAAATTTTGTGTATAAATTCATTGTGGTAAGGCGCTTGCCTGATTAGATTTTGGGGGTTTATTGGTTAAGTATAAAGGGTGGAAACGGGTGCTTAACCCCCCCCCTTAATATATTGTCGGTTTCTTTATTTTTCGAGTGGCATTATTCTTTGAAAAAATAGCATAATATACAATTAGTGTGAATAGCCTGTGAGCTCAATGCCCTCAGTTTAACTGGGCAGTTAACTTTATTTGATAACTGCTGAATTTGTGACACTCTGTTGCACACAAATGTCTTTAACAAATTTGGAGGTGTTTCAATCCAAGCTAGTGCTATAGTTGAATCAGAGAGCAACTGGACGGAGTCGAGAGGTTGTTTTAAGGCCTCTAAGACCTTGTTAGTCAATTTTGTCAGAAGAAGACATGCAGCTAATTCCAAGCTAGGAATTGTCATTACTTTCGTCGGAGCAACACGGGACTTGCTGCAAAGAAGTTGACTAGATAGTTCATTAGTGTTAGAGATAGTTTGAATAAATATGACTGCACCGTATGCCTTAGAAGAAGCATCTGCGTAACCGTTCAGCACCACAGATTTAACGTTCACTTTTAAGAAACACCTTGGCACTTTAATTGTCTCTAATTCTGGTAATGTTGCGATGAAGTTTTCCCATTGCTGAGAAACGTGTGGAGGTAGTTATTCGTTCCAATCCACATTGAGTAGCCACAGTTGTTGCATGAAGATTTTTGCCTTTGCTATCACCGGTCCAAGTAGACCAAGGGGGTCATAGATACGAGCTATTTGTGAAAGGAAAAGTTTTAGTAAAGTTTTGTTTTCACTTATGTTTACCTTGTAGGTAAATGTATCACTGAAGCTATTCCATAGCATTCCTAGAGTTTTTGTCACAATTTCCTCGGAATTTCTGTCAAGGGAAAATATTTCCTGATCCTTAGACTGTACTCCATTGGAGCACCATTTGTGCAAGCTCATGCCTCCTCTTAGGAGAAGTTGCGTTAATTCTCGCTGAATTAATTGCATCTGGGTTAAATCTGAAGCACCAGACAAGCAATCGTCCATATAGAAATCATTTAATAAAATATTCGAAGCCAATAGGAAGTCCCTTTTTTCATCCAAAGCAAGTTGTTGCAAAGTTTTGGTTGCTAGATATGGGGCGCAGGCGGTCCCGTAGGTAACGGTTGAGAGTTGGAAAACTTTGACAGGCGATGACTTACTGTCCTTCCAGAGAATTTTTAGGAATTTATGCTGTGACGGGTTAATTTCTATCATTCTAAAAAAAATTTTAATATCTGCCGTGAATGCGTAAATGTGCTTTCTAAATCTTACTAATATTGAAAAGAGATCTTCCTGAAGCACCCCTCCCTTATATAACATATCATTTAAAGATTTTCCAGTTGTTGATTTTGCACTTGCGTCAAAAACGACGCGCAGTTTGGCAGTTTTGTTTGATGGTCGCAGGATTCCGTGATGAGGTAAATAAAAACCGTCTTCAAAATCACTATTTTCCTCTATTTCATGTGTATGATTCAAATACTTATATTCATTTAGAAAATCTATGTACAAATTTTTCATTGTTGGATCACGCTCTAAACGTTGCCACAAATAATCTAAACTTTTAGATGCGATTTTTTTTTAATTTCCTAAATTAGTTTCAGAAATTTCTGGTTTGAACGGCATTTCAACTACGTATCTCCCATCCTCCTTTCTGAAATGCGTTTTATCAAAATGTTGATTAATATGTGTTAATTCATCACTGCTGCACGGCTTTAAATCATCAACATTCTCTATTTCCCAAAATGAGGTCAAGGTCTTATTGAGTGCTTCTAGATTTTTTGTTAGAAAACAATGGGTTTCATTATGCTTTATATTATT
Source organism: Maratus michaelseni (assembly GCA_963931845.1). Lineage (NCBI taxonomy): Eukaryota > Metazoa > Arthropoda > Arachnida > Araneae > Salticidae > Maratus > Maratus michaelseni. Next base: position 122,210,454 of record OZ007598.1, read on the forward strand.
ATCATAAACACTACCAGATACCAGATATCCAAAACAAGTTGATTGGAGAATTAAATTATCTTTCAGTTTTATTTGATCAGCATTTAAAAATTCGAAAAACAATTCCGCACCCAGAAGTAAATCTATTTCTTGCGGAATGAAGAATTCAGGGTCCGCCAATTTTATGTTTTGTGGAATGCTCAAATTAGAAATGCTTATCTTTCTAGACGGACTGAAATTTGTTATTTTCGGAGTGATCAGACAATCAATATTCCATTGAGAATCCCCGCTTTTATTTGATAAGCAAACTGCAGTTTTTGCCTTTATATTTATTGTTGAATCATTCAAACCCGCAATCGGTATATGAATTTTTTATTTCTTTAATCCCAACAAAGTTGCTGCGTGAAATGAGATAAAATTACTTTCTGACGCAGAGTCCAAAATGCCACATAACGGTCTTTTAACGCCATTAGAATCTGTAATATAAATTATCGCCGTGTTTATCAAAACGGATTTATTGTTTCCATGAGAAAAAAACGAATGTTTGGGAGTATCATCGTTTTCAGAATTCTTTCTTTGCGTAAAAGCCGTCGCCGCTGTGTCTGCGACGTTTGATCTGGCCTCGTAATGATCAGTTTGCGGCGCTGAATATTTATGTAGGGAAGTATGATGAAATTTTAATTTGCAAACAAAGCAAGTATTTTTTGAATCACAGGATGATAATAAATGTGAAGAATTTAGACAGCTAAAACAAAGTTTGTTTTTCTTGACAATATTTATTCTATCTGCTAATTTCATAATCTTATATTTTTCGCAATGGTACAATGGGTGGATTTCAGAGCATAGACTGCACTTTTTATTCTGTGTTTTATCAGATTTCATGAATAAAGACTTAGAACGGTCAAAGTTACAATTGAATTTTGAAGAAGAACTAGCACTGATGCTATTTAAGATTTGACATCTTCGTTCTAAGAATTCGAGAAATTCGTCAAAGTTAGGAACTTCGTTATCTTTTAACGTGAGCTCATATTGTTTACGAGTGTCTTGATCAAGTTTGTCTAAAAGTATATTTAATAATATGGCGTTAGAGAATGTATCTCTTTCAAAGTCTAAAACTTTAAGGGCTCTTAAGTTCTTTCTAACACTATCTAATAAATTTCGAAGATCTTTTGCGGATTCATGTTTGATTGGGTACAAGTTGAGAATATTTTTTATATGACAAACTACTATTCTTCTTTTGTTCTCATACCGTTGTTCTAATGCACTAAAGAGAGACGTATAACTATCGTCTGGGAGTTTGTATGCTTTTGGGTTCCCCCAATAAAGTCCCACGAAGATAGAAAAGCTTTTCATTGTCGTTCAAATCAGAATTTTCCGTAATTAAAGGCAGTTTTAAAAATGCTCCACTCCTCAATTTTTCCAGTAAAAACCGGTAATGGAATTTTGGGCAGATTTATAATTGCTTTATGATTATTAACACTTATATCATTACTTGAAGAAGCGCTAACATTAGATTCACAATAAAATTTCTTAATAGAGGTTTTAAGACTTACCTCTATTGTTCTAATGTCCTCATCCAGTAGAGACAGTTGCTCCTCTGTTTGTTCCAATTTGTCATCTTTCACGATTTTATAATAATCCTCCTTGATAACTTCGAACCTTTCTTGTATTCTAGTTAAACACTCCAAATGAGACTGCCATTCAGATATTTCGAAAGTATTTTCGTTAATAGCTTTGGATATTTTGGTGAGCTGAGACTTGATGTTGCCGCGCTTTCGATTTAGAGTCGTAACTGCTGCCTCCGACATACTGTTGATCTTCTTGTTGAAGATAAAGAAATCACAAGTTTTTCGTTAAAACACTGAAGATGCGCTGATTACCTCCGGGTCGCTTAGGAACAAAAATGTGCGGAGGTTTCGTACTAGTTGTGCGAATACTTAGAACAAAGTGGACAGTATCAAATGCTATAGTATTTATTTAGTTAATAAATACGATGAAGAGAAGACAGCAACGGCGGCTTGTCGCCACCGAGTTCCGAGCACACCTGCTTCACACACACAAGGTTACATTAACGGGTTGCCAGAAACAAAAAAGAGGGGGGGGGGAATGTTCCATCGCCAATAGATACGGAACAGATCACAAACTTCAAAACCTGGAAAACCCGCTCTAAAATTATGAAACATGGAACCACCTTGTTCAACGATTGTCTGGTTACTCACTACTATCAAACGAAATAGTTTGACCACAAACCACGAAATTCAAACCCTCTGGTGACGTTATTATATTGGGCGACCACTTTGCCCGGCCTTACCCTACTTCAGTTCATACTTCAGATTTGAACAAATCACAAATATAAGGATCTGTCTTTGCGCCACCATAATCATGGAGTATTATGCGATATTGGTATTCAATATAACTCGACCCCACTGGTTTGGGAAAAAATTACTCTATGTTTATTGGTGTGAATCGCGAGCTAAAAAATGAGTATTACATCATGAACAGTTAGTATTTCGGTATACATTATGTTTAATTTCAATGTAAAAATATTACTTCTAATAATGAATAAAAAATATTGATAAATTATCTCCTGAAACTTTCCAAAGACGAAAAACAAATATTTATTCACACAACGCACCTTGACGCCAAGCGACGAACTGTACGTTCTGGGGAGTATTCTGGACACGTTCTTAAGTAGTCTATGATATTGCCGCTTAGTTTCAGCATTTTACCAAACAGAAACCTTGATATTCTATAAGGTGTTGCGTCAATTCGTTGCGCACAACTCATCGCGGAACAATTCATCGTGCATAATTCGTCGCAGCGTCAATTCGTCGTTGTGTCAATTCGTCGCGGCATGAATTTGTCGCAACGAAAATGTTTTTGAAGGCTATGATGATAAAATTAAAGATAATGTAGTAAAATTATTTAATGACAATTTGTTTTTTAGATATCGAGAATTATAACTAACAATTTACATCCTTAAATAATTTTACTAATTTATCTTTACTTTTATCATCATAGCCTTCAAATATATTTTCGTTGCGACGAACTGGCGTTGCGACGAATTGACGCCGCGACAAATTGACGCTGCGATGAGTTGTTGCCGCGACGAATTGACGATGAGACGAATTGTGTGGATGAAATGTTCCGTGATGAATTGTGCGCTGCGAATTGACGCAGAACCATTCTATAACACCCGAAGTTCCTCTACTATACATGTAAATCATATGAGATGTAATCTTCCCAACTGGGCGAAAAATTCCGGGCCATCGATTCGAACCCGGGATCCCTTGGATGAAGCCGCCAATGCTCTACCAACTGAGCAATCTCGGACGAATATGGCTGAACTAATTCACCCAGTTAACCTTAATGATAATAGCATCTGGACTGATATCTGAATCAGCACAACAGAATAAATCACAGGTAATGGAACCTCCAGTAAACGCTGGAAACGAGATTACACTAGATTAATTTTGACACAGTTATTCAAATTGGTAAAGAAATCATACGAAATCATAAGGTGATGAAATCATTCGAATCCTGGCACGGACTTTTTCACCCATTTGGGAAGATTACATCTCATGTGATTTCTTTACCAATTTGAATAATTATGTCAAAATTAATCTAGTGTAATCAAGTTCCTAGCTTTTACTGGAGGTCCTATTACCTGTGATTTATGCTGTTGTGTTGATTCAGATATCAGACCAGATGCTATGATCCTTAAGGTTAACTGGGTGAATTAGTTCAGCCATATTCGTCCGGGATTGCTCAGTTGGAAGAGCATTGGTGGCTTCAGCCAAGGGATCCCCGGTTTGAATCCTGGCCCGGACTTTTTCGCCCAGTTGGAAGAGCATTGGTGGCTTCAGCCAAGGGATCCCCGGTTTGAATCCTGGCCCGGACTTTTTCGCCCAGTTGGGAAGATTACATCTTATATGATTTATTTACCAATTTGAATAATTATGTCAAAATTAATCTAGTACACGGGTAGAGTTTTTATCTATAGGCAATATATTTAATAAACTTTCTTAATCTTAATTATATCTCAAAAAAACATTAATATGAAGATGAAACATAAATGTACGTCAAATAAACAAAAGTAATAAAATGATAAGAATTTCGTCGTATTCTATCGTATTCTATCAATGTTTCTATCGTACTTGACTGTCCTATTTTTTTTTTCAGATTTATATACTTCTATTATTCTCCATACAATGACAGAAAATTAAAAAGAATCTCCTCGTTGTAAGTCTTAGTTCTTTGTCACGACTCTAACCGAACAGATACCTAAATAATAGTAGCTTTTTTTCGTCATTCTTCGGATCTCTTTAATCCCTCTAAGATAACAAAATTCGTTTCTCAAGAAAGGAAAATATTTCTTCATATAAGTTACTACTTAGATGCACAAAAGTGAATATAAAGAAATTTCTTCTAATTTTTCAAATATCTCATATGATAGATATATTTTTCTTTATGTAAAAAAAAAAAAAAAAAAAAAAAGAAAAAAAGAAAAAAATTACTTTTATAATTTTTATTTGAGACATTTCATGAAATATTAAGAAATGCAAAATAAAACATGAAAATGTACAATATTTATTTTATGTCATACAAATATGTACTATACGGATAAAACCCTTATCTATAAGCAATATATTTGCTAATATTTTGTAATCTTAATTATATCTCCAAAAAAACCTCAATTCTAAGATGGAACTTAAATTCAGATCAAATTAATAAAAATAATAAAATAATAAGAATTATCTGACGGTCAAGCCTTGTTCGATGATAACTGACTTTGAAATGTCATTCTGAATTCTGAAGGAGAATGACGAAGCAATTAATTGAGTAATCGTCAAAAAACGTAACATTTACTGTCTCTATAATGAATGCACTGGTTGTCATAGCAACAGTTTTTGGAAAATCTCTTTTAAGCCTCTCTTTTCTCTTTTAAGTATTTGTGTGATGGAATTAGTTCAAAAGTTAGATGAAAGGGAAATTTATGTTTAAAAATTTATGCCGAAAAATGGAAAAAATTCTTCATATTTTTCATAGTTTCTAAATGAGAGTACCTGCCATTTTTATATGTTTATGAACAAAAATGAATTCAAAAACAAGAACGAAAAATCTTGCGTCAAGCATAGATTATGTAACACTTTCCAACGCTTCCAAAATAATTTTACAAATCATTACCGTTTAATAATCTGAAAGACAACATCTAAGTAAAATATTTGGAAAACACATAACGTATTTAAAAACGTAATTTCAGGAATTTCCAACATATATTTCCAACATATACAATATTCTGAAAAATATCCGAATACTTTTATTCAGCCCTGTATATGATCCATATATTTATATGTATACTATATAAGATGCTAAATTTTAGTTTAGTTAGGAAACGAGTAGCACAGTTTAAAATTCTCCTTCTGGAGTTTCTGCCAATAAACGGAAATGTGTTCGCGAACTTTTGTGCTGCCCTGTATATGAAATACAGAATTTATACACACCAAGTAATGGACAAAAAGTGAGCTGAATTTAAAATCGCGTTCAGTAACTTAAAACGCACTTCCAGGAATTATTGTTAACAGATAGTAGAGAATTCTTTTGTGTGTCCCTGTCAATGAACGATGACTGCTATACACAAAATATTCTGTAGTAAGCCTCTTGTAATGCACCTTAGGGATACATATAAATTTCAATGCGTTTAAAATAGTGAAACATTATTTAATTAAACCGCAAACGATTTTTCTCCATAGACGTAATGTAACGGAATTATTTTGACTGTTCCTGTAAAGTAACTATAAATGCTATGCACACCTTATTCCATATTAAGCTTCTTGTAATGCACCTTAGTGATATATATCAATTACAATGTATTTGAAATTGTGTAACATCATTAAAATAAAACGCAAATGATTTTTCCCCATAGACCGTCGTGTAACGGAATTCTTTTGAATGTCCCTGTAAAAAACTATAAGTGCTACACACTTCAGTTCAAATAGGGAACATGCTATAGATAACGAAAATAACATATAAAAATTTCAGCGCAATCCGAGCATATTTACCAGAGTTAGAGCACGGACAGACGGTCAGACGGCAGACGACCAGACGGCCAGACGGCCAAACAAACCGAAGTCATAAACACTTTCAACTAGGTTGGAAAGTGTTAATAAGCGCGAAAGTAGCCAGTTTGGATTTCAGAACAGCCTTAAAGAACTATTTTACCATAATCAACAAAATAAATCAATAATCGATAAGCGTACACGGGTTTATACCTCCAGTGTATTATTTTACATCAAAAATGAAGTGATGAGTTTATGCTTTCCATTACCAAATTAATTTTCAAGAAAAAAAAAATCAATATAGTTGTAGAATAAACATTGTAACAAATTTAATAGTATTCTATTTTTGCAAAACATTCATAAAATAATTATATGGATTGTGCATTCATTTTTAGATTAGATTTCATTCTGAGAAAGGGGGCGTGTTGAAATCATTAGAAAATTAATTTTTCTGTGTATGAGGAATTAAACCAGAAATATTTTTTTGATATTTCTTCAAAATATCAATAATGCTCATATTCAAAGAAATTGTTCTTCTGAAAAGTATTTATAAACAAGATGTTAGAGACATAAGTATGTGTACAACGCACAATCCGATCAAATATAACGATATAATATATGTATATGAGCCATTTTTTCAAAGGTTTTAATATTATCATTCTTATTATTATTGTTGTTATTGTTGTTGTTGTTATTATTATTATTATTATTACTATTACTAGTGTAGTGAAAACTACTTTTGCGTCACTTGATGATCTAAAATCGTTGTTCAAACGGAAATGACGCATGCTTCCACCAGTGAAATTGACGTCAAATTTAAAAGATAAAAATTCAAGCATTTTAAAGCAATTGCTTTAAATGATGACCTAATTTCGGAAGCGTGAATGATTCCGGTGCTGAAACTCATTTCATTATCAAAAGAAAAGAATGGTGGATTTTCAGTCACGAAAATAAAATATTTTACTACGATTCTGTTAATATCACATCATGTACACTGGATTTTTTTTTTTTTTTGTACAACTAAATAGACTAAACCAATACCCGTTATTGGAAGATTTTTGGTATGTATTCTTCGTAAGTAAATCAAACAAGGTGAAAAAAAATAGTGTAGTGTGCAAGAAAATTTTTTAATTAGTAGAAACTAATATTATCAAGTATTATTTGATGATATCCTATATTTAAATGAACTTTTCAAAATATTTTTAAATATCATAATACGTTTTCAGTTAATAGATTTGATTATAAACAAATAAAGGTTTTGGTTACAGATAATTTCATGAAATTATGAATATATGTAAGATAAATATAAATATTTTACTATTAAATTTATTAATACGGTGGGAAATGTTCTATGTTTATTCTAACAACATAGAAAATTTTTTTTAATCAAACTACTGTTTTAATGATTTTATAATTAATTTATTATAACTCGCCATTATTTTTTAATATAAATCTGAAAAAGTGTAAAACAGTCTAAAGTTAGTTCGTATTTAAAATTATAATCTATGACTTAATTATGGATTACCTTGGCCATTAACTGCAGCCAATCGGATTTTATTCCCTGCAATCGCGAGTCCGGTGACATACACCTTTTCTTATTATTACATTCAATTTTAAACACCAAATGTTATTCTACAAAAAGTAGAAATTAATATCAATTTGTAATTAACTCTTAATACAACAACCATTTATACAGATAACAAGAAGAAACAACTATCATAATTTTATGGAAAGTTTATTGTAAACACTAAAATTATTTTGCTTAAAGCTATTGTGTAATATAATGAAAACTATCCGCATATCAGAAAAAATAAATAACTTCATATTAGATATTCCAGAAACATCGAAAGCTCAAGAAATGCCTAAACTGTTCAAATGTTCAACTGAAAACAGAAATTGTTTCCGGAATTCAAAAACATTTCTGTGTTGGATTTTCTTTGTTTTAGGTTTAGATATCTTTCATTACAACGAAAACACATTTCGTAATAAAATTATTTGTTTTTGCCAAAAATTATCATTTTTATGTATAATCGCACATATTGCACTTATGACATCCAAATTATTAACTCTTCATGATTTGACGACGCACACAACCAAGGCAATAATTTCTAATTACACTTTAGTATGCATATCAGCTTTATTGTGGTGCACTTTGTACTTTTACAGTGGAAATATATCTAAAGTAATGAAAAATTTGACGAAAATCAGCCATATATGCAAAGTGAAGACATCTTATACATTTACAATTAGCTGCTTTGCGGTGACGGCTGCAGCTTATCTCATCTCTGTTGTTTACAAGTTATATCCGTTTATTGATGAAGAATACAGTAGAATTCTTTCGTCACTCTATTTCCTGAATTTGGAGAGTAAAAGTTTGGTTAAAGTTCTGGCTATCTTTTTCACAGTCTTGCGTCAGGCTTATGTCATTTTTATGCCGAATTGCTTGGTTACTCTGTACGTCATAACATGTAATTATATGAAGGCTGTCCTGCATTTATATGTTCAGAAAAAGAAATCTGGTAAAGAAAACAGTGCTAATTGCTTAAGTTTTTACAGCTATGTTCAAAAGGTTTTCCATTCCTTTGAGTCAGCATTTTCACTGCCGATTTTTATTGCATTATCTAGCAATTTGGCGAATTTGCTTCTCAGCATCTTAATATTTAAAAGGAAAGAAGAAAATATTCCATCAGTATGCATGGCCATTATTAATACTGTGGCATTATCTTTAACAATGTTATCTGCATCAAGCGTTCACGAAGCAGACAAAGCTGCCAAAGAAGAAAACCTAGATTGCTTGGAAACAATCATAAAGCCATGTAAGTGCATTCAGTTCAAAGAAATAATGAAGCTTTGGAGAATAAATAATTCACCGGCCTTCAGTCTCAGCGCATGGGGTTTCTTCAGTTTCACTAAAGGCCTTTATTTAACTGCTGTAGGCTGTGTGGTGACTTACATTTTGCTGTTAGTAAACATGCAATAATACGATTATTTCTTTGAAAATATTATTCCATGTATGTGTAATGTAAACAAAACAATGTTTAAATGAAGATTTAATTAGTTTCACATTTAACATTATAATAAAACATTTATTGTTCAGTAAAAAAAGTATTACAATATTACAGTGTAGAATGATATAATATGATATATATTAAGCACTACAAAAAAATTTTATATTAACAAAAATTACAGGAAATTGTTTCATGAATTTCATCCGTAAACACTACAAAATGCCCACTATGGACGTTTTCACTGTTTATTTTTATTACATTTTCTAGAAAATTTGCGAATTTGCTTCTCAGCATCTTAATATTTAAAAAAAAAGAAAAAAATATTCCCTCAGTGTGTATGGCTGTTATTAATACTGTGACATTATCTTTAACAATGTTATCTGCATCAAGCGTTCACGAAGCAGACAAAGCTGCCAAAGAAGAAAACCTACATTGCTTGGAAACAATGATAAAGCCATGTAGGTGCATTCAGTTCAAAGAAATAATGAAACTTTGGAGAATAAATAATTCACCGGCGTTCAGTCTCAGCGCATGGGGTTTTTTCAGTTTCACTAAAGTCCTTTATTTAACTTCTGTAGGCTGTGTGGTAACTTACATTTTACTGTTAGTGAACATGCAATAATATGATTATTTCTTTGAAAATATTTTCCATATGTGCATAATATAAACAAAATAATGTTTAAATGAAGATTTAATTAGTTTTACATTCAACATTACATAAGAATTTCATATAAAAATAATAATGCATCTGAGCATCTCAATAGTTGAAAGAAGAGAGGAAAATATTCTCTCAGTGTGGATTAACCATCTGTCATTTAAAAAGAAAATACGATTATTTTGTCAATCCGTGAGAGAAAATCCATCAATTTACTTCAGTTTAGTCTTTAATAAAATAATTAATCATTAATTAGCAGTCTATTAATTAATAAGCAGTCTAATTAGCGGTAATTAAGAATTAAAAATTGCTTTCCACGCAAGCGTAGGGATGGGTTCGAAACTGGCTGCAGGTGCGTACTTTTTGCGCCATCTATCCTGTTCCTTCTTTAAACTCAGCCAAAGAAAGATATTAATTTCTTTATTCTGAGACTTTGTTGAAGATTATATCGTGTTCCGGTGTTTATTATTATTAATAATAATATTATCGTTATTGTGAGATAGTAGAATTATATTTAAAATAAAAATACATATGCTAAAAGTGGTTTCAGTAAATACAAAGGTTTAAAAAAACCTTTTAATAAACAAACTGGTTAGCTTCGTAACGCAGAATAACGGTAAATAGTTCTACTTTTATGTGTAATGGTTAATTTATCGGTGTAGACCTTGAGAAAGGAGCTGTTATTTTGTGTACGAAACTAACAGTTAGATTTGGTTGGTTTGTGCATTAAAAAGTTTTTTAAGCCTCTATGTTTACTGCAATCATTTTTAGCATATGCAGGGCTTAATTTCTAAGAAAAAAAGTCCTGGAGCCCTAATATTCTGTAGTTCTAACACCTGTTGCGTACCTCTCCGCCGTCAATCTATCTAATCTTCATATTTATATTTCATACATTATTTTCAAAATTTAAAGCATTGTTTTTTTATTTAGCAAAATAAAAATTTTAAATACATCTATCTGCGTAAACTTAGCTATCAACTATCGCACTTTTTAGTTATTACTACTTCCAAATAGAAACCTTTGCCTAGTCTTAATGTTTATTAATAGCAGAATTCTGCGATTAAATATGCTCAGGATTATGATTCGGAAGTAGTGTTAACACAAAAATGAATAATTCGCAGCTATGCAGAATAGAAAAAAGAGTATTCCTGTTAACAGTTATTCTTATCAAAATAGCATTAAAATGATTTGAAATGGCAATAAATAAAATTTTAATTTAAGACAGATTGAGGTCGAGCCTGTTTCATTTCTATTTCTTACGTGAGCGACACCTTACGTCACTTATAAGTGTTTTGATACAAAAAAAAAGGCAAAAGATTGGAAATGGGAGGGAAAGGAAAGGGTAATTTAGGATTCGTTTTTCAGAAGCGTTCTTGCACTGGACTCCGGAGCGCAGTGTTTATGAACTCCAGTGAATTCTGAACAATATTGAAATATTTACTAAAGCACAGAAGTACCGGAGCTGAGTTTCGGTGGTTTCCGGTGCAAATTAAGCCCTGAGCATATGTATTTTATTTTATTGATAATAAGGGATTTTTTCCTTATATATAACTATGGAATTTTATCTATAAAAGGAGATAGTAGAAATAATTTATTTCACGCTATTTTGTATTGTATTTAGAATGCAACAGATAAGTATATTAGAAGCTGTAACTGAAATTTTGAATCAGTGGGAGTTTTATTCCTTTAAGATGGAGGAGGCATGATCGTATGGGTTTGAATATTTTGACTTTCTTGCACATCATTCAATTCTAAAGGGCTGCTTTCCCAAGAAATAGTCTAAAGTAGTGTGGGATTGTAAATATTACCCATCTGTAATTTTATATTTTTAACAATACAAGATAATAGACTCAAGGGTGCAATTAGTAGATACGCTATACCGCAAGATGATTATGCAGCTCGTGGAAGGTGAATTTTAATAAATAAAGCGATAAAAATACGTTATTCCATAGTTTATACCTCAATATGAAGGTTGGGAATCCGATATGTGTAAAGTAAAGGATTTAAAGTAGATTTCTAGAGTGAATTTTTATTTATGTTTACGAATATGTTATAGTATTGATGAGTATGAAGTGTTGTGATTGCATCATCATACTGTTTCTTTGAGTAAGCAATAAAGGTTGGTTAAAGTTAAATTGAAGATATATAGTAAAGTCAAGTTAACATTTAAGCAATTGTAAGATTATAAAATAAAATCCTACAGTAGTATAAAAGAGTAGTTGAGAAAAAATGGTTCAACATGTAAAAATACATTTATTTTCTTTTAAAAAATGAAAGAAAGAAAGAAAGATATTCCACCAGTTGGGGAAATTTCGCCCGCCGATATTAAAGGTTATAAGCAGTGCCCGCTTAAGACATAGAAGTAGGGAAAGCCCGACGTTACTCAGGGCGCCCCCTATTACTCTACCAATTGCTTTGTTATTTACTAAATCCATTTTTCGTATGCTGAAACAATTTGAAATTTTACCATCAAACTTTCGAGTAAACAACACTTTAGAAAGAGCGAGCTTCATAATTTTGATAAAAATTTCGTAAGGAAAAAAGAGCATTTTTTACTCTGATTCAATTTTTTTCCTAAAAATTTATTTTGAAAAGTAAATTTGGGGGCCCTTTGTATTTTTTCGGGAAAGCCCGGGCTTTCCGGTTCTATTCGTTAAACAGACCCTGGTTATAAGGATTTTGTCGTGGGAATCTTAGTAATCAGTAATTAGTAATTATGGGACTTTAAAAAAATTTCTTCGGAGATCAAGACGTCAAGTTTTGAGTGGAACCAACTACACTGTAAAAGAAAACTCGGAAACGTTACTCTATCTGGTGGGGCAGCAATGTGGCCCATCGGTTCTCTTATGTTTCCGCATATTTCGGTCAGATATTCGTAAAAGTTTCCGCATATTTCGGTCAGATATTCAGAAATGTTTCTGTATATTTTGGAAACATTTACGTGCATTTCGGAAACGCTTTTTTATATTTTAGTCAGATATTCAGTAACGATTCTGCATATATCGGAAATGTTTTTGTATATATAGGAAAGGTTTCTGCATACATCAGAAATGTTTTTGTATACATCGGAAATGTTTCAGTGAGTTTTGGAAGTTAATATTATCAGACTCTATTTTATTGCATATTAATATTACATTTGCTCGAGGCGAAACCCCACTCCACATCATCGTGGTTGGGTTTTCTGCAAAGTTCGGTGAGCGAACTCGCTAATCATACTATAGAAATGATCCTATGAAGTATGATCTTGTAGATGAATTATACTCTAGAATTAGCAATATTATAAACTTTCTGTAATTTCTGGTGTGAAACATATATTTTTCTGAACTCGTTTTATTATTCACCTTTTATTATTAGACTGCTACTCAAGATATCACTTTAAAGTTATTTATGCAAGCGAAATAAACTTTGAAAAAACTTAATTCTATGACAAATACTTCTGTCATTTTAAAATAACTCCAAATTTGAGAGTATGTCCTTCTACTGAAGAGAGGCTTCCAAATTGTCCTTTGTAGGAACATAGTTGAGTCGTCTGGAAACTTCTTTAGTTTACCTACTACAAGTTTACAAATACAACAAATTTAGAAGTTGTTGTATACACAGTTAAATAACTCGTTCGATAGTTTCTTTATACTCTTGTTCCATGAATCTATAATAAATATTAGATATTTGATTGATGAATAATAATGTAGTACTAGTATTAATGAAGTGCAGATAGCACCGTATATACGTCTTTAACATCTTTTCGTTTTGAGATCGGTTCCGTTTCATAACTTTTCTAATGATGAAATGTATCGTTTATATGACAGAACAAATTCCTAATTTCACTTATAATATACGTTTTTCACTCAGTTTTTATGAATCAGATATTTGTAAATAAATAACGTTGAAAATTTGATTTATGGGTCTATAAATAATTCTTTTTTTTTAATGCAGCCTCATGAGTACCATCCTCTAAATAGATACTCAATGAAAATATTTAATTTCTCTATACTTATAAACAGATAGATTTTAGTAATACCTTTCAATATTTTTTTAAATCTTGTAAATAGTTATAATATTCGAAAATATTTTATATCTGTGGTAATTGTTTTATTTTCATGAATTGTATACTTATAAATAGATATATTGATAAAAATGTTTTGTCTGTTTGTAAATATTTTTAATATAGTGTTTTACAACTATCATGCTTCTAAATATATTCATTTAAAGGTATTATTTTATTCGTATAACTTGAGAAGTGCTGAAGTAACCTGAGAAAATAAATATATTTTTATAAGTATATAATTCATAAAATAAAATAATTATTTACAGATACGAAATCTTTTGACATAATATCTATACTTACAAGATTAAAAAATATATTTATTTAAACGTATTAAAAATAATACATCTATTTTGAGAAATAAAGCATTTTCATAATGCATATGTATCTGTTTACAGCATGTAATTCACGAGACCGGATTTTAAAAAAAATTATTTATAGATTTATAAATCAAATTTTCAATTATATTTATTTATAAATATCTGATTCATAAAAAATGAAGGAAAACGTATAGTATAAGTGAAATTAGGAATTTGTTCTGTCATATAAACGATACATTTCATCATTAGAAAAGTTATAAAACGGGACCGATCTCAAAACGAAAAGATGTTAAAGACGTATATTCGGTGCTATCTGTACTTCATTAACCCTTAAGGAACGAGCGACACGTATACGTGACGCATAAGATGCTTAGAATCCTCGATTATTCCCACCAGTTATTTTTTATTGTAAGCTTTGGCTTATTTGATGACAGCATTTCTGCGATTCGACTAGGCGAAAATTTCTGTTTTGAAAAACTGGTGGTAAAAGATTAAAAATTCTGTAAAAGACGCTCGTCGCGAAGGGGTTAATACTAGTACTACATTATTATTCATCAATCAAATATCTAATATTTATTATAGATTCATGGAACAAGATTATAAAGAAACTATCGGACGAGTTATTTAACTTTGTGTATACAACAAAAGATTAACTGCAAATGTAATATTAATATGCAATAAAATAGAATTTGATAATATTATTTTTTTTTTTAAAAAGCATATTGTTCTCTCAAATAAAAGAAATTATAAAACAGAATACTTACAGCTCATATAAATGCGTTGCATCTGCATCTGTTTTAAGCTGTCTTTCCTCACAAGAACAATAGAAATCACGTGATAATGACATGTGCAATAGGTCGGAGTAGATGAGCATGCGCAAATATTACTTCATTTCAAATTCCATTTTAAAACTTTGCACGGAATGAGTGTAACATTTCCGAATTTTTCAGTAACCATCATTTTACACTACCTATTCGAAAACATTTCTGGTATGGAATGTAACGTTTCTGACTTCTTCAGAATAATTCACCGCTTTGAATATTTTTCCGAAAATACGTGTAACGATTCCGAAATAACAAGTAACTGAGGAGAACACAAAATTTACTATAAATTTCCGGAAACCTTTCCGCCTTGTGCCGAAACACTTCTGAGTTTTTTTTTTACAGTGTAGTTGTTAATCATGCAGCAAACACTTTAGCTACTTTAGCTGCATTAACTGTTTATGAAGCTGACAAAGCTACAGAAGAGGAAAACCTCAATTTCTTGGAGACGATGATAAAACCTTGCAAGTGCATTCAATTTTAAAAAAAATGAAATTTTGGAGAATACATAACTCTCCTTCCTTCGGTCTCAGCGCATGGGGATTGATTGAATTTACTAAATGTCTTTATCTGACTGCTATGGACTCTGTTGTAACTAACATTTTATTCTTCGTAAATATCCATTTAGAAAAATATTTCTTGAAAATATTTTTTTAGATATACAAGAAGTGCAAACAAAACAAGGTAATAAATGCGTAAAATGTTTAGTGAAACTTAAATAGTTCAGCGCTTGAAATTCTAAATAAGTAACTGTTGTTTGGAATTCACATTATTATATTAAACTTATTTATTGTGAAGTGACATAATTTGTCGTAAAAACAGTAAGAAATTTTATACTGAAAGCAAATAAATAATTTACCTCATGGATGATGCTTTCGTGCATAGACACTAACAAAAAGTCCACTAATGGAAACATAAGACAAATGGAATAAGCATATAATTATCATTACATAAAATAAAATGAAAGTGAAAATGACAAGGTTGTTATTGACATTACAGAAAAGAAGAAAGATGAATAACCAGAAAGCAAGAGCAATTGTGATTTTTGTGGTTTTGAAGTAACTAGCTATAAATCCAGGTATTGAATCCCAAAAGTGCAGAAGCTACAGTTTATAACATTTTTATAGACTATCATAACGTGACAGAAATAGCGGTGGTAAAATTTAACTAAGTTGACGTAAGACAGGTACAACTATAATGTATGTATAAGTGTACAGCTACAATTATGTACGTATGAATTAACTTTGTGTAAAAACGTAATTTTCACTACGTAATGCATTTACTTATATGCACTGAGATCGTTGAAATAATAATATATCATAAACATCAGATAACGGATTAGTCCTAAGTTATTCAACAGTCTAATATGTTATTTTTTTATTTAAAAACTTATTTTCGATTACTTTTAGTTTCTTTTAATCCTTTGATTTTCATTGAAATAGTAATATATCAGTAAACATCAGATTCTCTCTTCCTTTATCGAAATTTTTAATTCCAGAACTTTCACATAACTGATTGGTCTTAAATTATTCGACAGTCTATAAAGTAATTTTTTTATTTAAAAACTTATTTTCTATTGGTTTCTTTTAATCCTTTGATTTACATTGAAATAGTAATATATCATTAAACATCAGATTCTCTCTTTCATTATCAAATTTTCAATTTCTAAACTTTCACATAACTGATTAGTTTTAAATTATTCAACAGTCTATACGTTAATTTTTTATTTTAAAACTTATTTTCAATTACTTTTAATTTATTTTAATCGTTTGATTTTCTTTGAAACAGTAATATATCATTAAACATCAGATTCTCTCTTCCTTTATCGAAATTTTCAATTCCTGAACTTTCACATAACTGATTAGTCCTAAATTATTCAACAGTCTATGAGTTATTATGTTATTTTTTTATTTAAAAACTTATTTTATTTTAGTTTCTTTTAATCCTTTGATTTCCATTGGAATAGTAATATATTATTAAACATCAGATTCTCTCTTCCTTTATCGAAATTTTCAATTCCTGAACTTTCACATAATTGATTAATCCTAAATTATTCAACAGTGTATATGTTATTTTTTTTATTTAAAAACTTATTTTCTATTACTTTTAGTTTATTTTAATCCTTTTATTTTCATTGAAATAGTTAATATATCATTAAACATCAGATTCTCTC
Organism: Maratus michaelseni; assembly: GCA_963931845.1. NCBI lineage: Eukaryota > Metazoa > Arthropoda > Arachnida > Araneae > Salticidae > Maratus > Maratus michaelseni. The sequence goes on from OZ007598.1 coordinate 122,227,511, forward strand.
TTCCTTTATCGAAATTTTCAATTCCTGAGCTTTCACATAACTGATTAGTCTTAAATTATTCAACAGTCTATATGTTAATATTCTTATTTAAAAATTTAATTTCTATTACGTTTAGTATCTTTTAATACTTTCTTTAAGATTGTGCTATTAATACATTGGTATTGTACATTAAAAATTAATATGTGATGCGATATTGACTAGTTTTCTTTCTACTCGAAATAACAAAAACAACAACAACCATAATAATATAATACTTCTAATATTAATAATAATAAAAATAAATTTTGTATTAACATCATGAAATGTAACTTTAAAAAAATTCAATAATTTTCAGAAATTGTGTACGTTTGTTTCCAAAAATATAATACTTAATTGATAAAATGTCATCATAAAAAGCACTGGACGATTCATTTATGATGTAAAGCCACAAACACACAAGTTTCAACGCAAAAAAAACAAAAAAAAAAAAAAAAAAACATTTCAGATTATTTCACATTGATTTAATATAATCAGACCAAGATAGAACTAGGCAGTATTATGGAAGGACTTAGGCAGTATTATGGAAGGACTTAAACTAGTTCATTGTGATAGTAAAAATAAATTGTTTCTAGTGATAATCTGAATGCAATCATCTTCTTTTAAAAGTCCTCCAGTTAAAGTATTCTCATCCGAGGAACATGTCTCGAGAGTATACTAGGCATAACTGTCCCAATGCAATCCAATTGATTGCAGGAGCATGCTGATAAGCTTAATATTTAATACATACAGAAAATAAATTTTTCTATTAAAACATTGGTATTGTTCATATGCAAGTTAGGGATCGACCATAAATTTACACATTATTAAAAGTCGATCTAAGACAATGCCTTAACTTTTAGATATAAAATAAACATCTTCTTTTAAAAGTCCTCCAGTTAAAGTATTCTCATCCGAGGAACATGTCGCGAGAGTATACTAGACATAACTGTCCCAATGCAATCCAATTGATTTCAGGAGCATGCTGATAAGCTTAATATTTAATACATACAGAAAATAATTTTTTCTATTAAAACATTGGTATTGTTCATATGCAAGTTAGGGATCGACCATAAATTTACACATTATTAAAAGTCGATCTAAGACAATGCCTTAACTTTTAGATATAAAATAAACATTTTCTTTTAAAAGTCCTCCAGTTAAAGTATTCTCATCCGAGGAACATGTCGCGAGAGTATACTATGCATAACTCTCCCAATGCAAGCCAATTGATTGAAGGAGCATGCTGATAAGCTTAATATTTAATACATACAGAAAATAAATTTTTCTATTAAAACATTGGTATTGTTCATATGCAAGTTAGGGATCGACCATAAATTTACACATTATTAAAAGTCGATCTAAGACAATGCCTTAACTTTTAGATATAAAATAAAATCTTCTTTTAAAAGTCCTCCAGTTAAAGTATTCTCATCCGAGGAACATGTCGCGAGAGTATACTAGGCATAACTGTCCCAATGCAATCCAATTGATTTCAGGAGCATGCTGATAAGCTTAATATTTAATACATACAGAAAATAAATTTTTCTATTAAAACATTGGTATTGTTCATATGCAAGTTAGGGATCGACATAAATTTACACATTATTAAAAGTCGATCTAAGACAATGCCTTAACTTTTAGATATAAAATAAACATCTTCTTTTAAAAGTCCTCCAGTTAAAGTATTCTCATCCGAGGAACATGTCGCGAGAGTATACTAGACATAACTGTAACAATGCAATCCAATTGATTTCAGGAGCATGCTGATAAGCTTAATATTTAATACATACAGAAAATAAATTTTTCTATTAAAACATTGGTATTGTTCATATGCAAGTTAGGGATCGACCATAAATTTACACATTATTAAAAGTCGATCTAAGACAATGCCTTAACTTTTAGATATAAAATAAACATCTTCTTTTAAAAGTCCTCCAGTTAAAGTATTCTCATCCGAGGAACATGTCGCGAGAGTATACTAGGCATAACTGTCCCAATGCAATCCAATTGATTTCAGGAGCATGCTGATAAGCTTAATATTTAATACATACAGAAAATAAATTTTTCTATTAAAACATTGGTATTGTTCATATGCAAGTTAGGGATCGACCATAAATTTACACATTATTTAAAGTCGATCTAAGACAATGCCTTAACTTTTAGATATAAAATAAACATTTTCTTTTAAAAGTCGTCCAGTTAAAGTATTCTCATCCGAGGAACATGTCGCGAGAGTATACTAGGCATAACTGTCCCAATGCAAGCCAATTGATTGAAGGAGCATGCTGATAAGCTTAATATTTAATACATACAGAAAATAAATTTTTCTATTAAAACATTGGTATTGTTCATATGCAAGTTAGGGATCGACCATAAATTTACACATTATTAAAAGTCGATCTAAGACAATGCCTTAACTTTTAGATATAAAATAAACATCTTCTTTTAAAAGTCCTCCAGTTAAAGTATTCTCATCCGAGGAACATGTCTCGAGAGTATACTAGACATAACTGTCCCAATGCAATCCAATTGATTTCAGAAGCATGCTGATAAGCTTAATATTTAATACATACAGAAAATAAATTTTTCTATTAAAACATTGGTATTGTTCATATGCAAGTTAGGGATCGACCATAAATTTACACATTATTAAAAGTCGATCTAAGACAATGCCTTAACTTTTAGATATAAAATAAACATCTTCTTTTAAAAGTCCTCCAGTTAAAGTATTCTCATCCGAGGAATATGTCTCGAGAGTATACTAGACATAACTGTCCCAATGCCATCCAATTGATTGAAGGAGCATGCTGATAAGCTTAAAATTTAATACATACAGAAAATAAATTTTTCTATTAAAACATTGGTATTGTTAATATGCAAGTTAGAAGATCGACCATAAATTTACACATTATTAAAAGTCGATCTAAGACAATGCCTTAACTTTTAGATATAAAATAAACATCTTCTTTTAAAAGTCCTCCAGTTAAAGTATTCTCATCCGAGGAACATGTCTCGAGAGTATAGTAGACATAACTGGCCCAATGCCATCCAATTGATTGCAGGAGCATGCTGATAAGCTTAATATTTAATACATACAGAAAATAAATTTTTCTATTAAAACATTGGTATTGTTCATATGCAAGTTAGGGATCGACCATAAATTTACACATTATTAAAAGTCGATCTAAGACAATGCCTTAACTTTTAGATATAAAATAAACATATTTTAAAAGTCCTCCAGTTAAAGTATTCTCATCCGAGGAACATGTCGCGAGAGTATACTAGACATAACTGTCCCAATGCAATCCAATTGATTTCAGGAGCATGCTGATAAGCTTAAAATTTAATACATACAGAAAAAAAAATTTCTATTAAAACATTGGTATTGTTCATATGCAAGTTAGGGATCGACCATAAATTTACACATTATTAAAAGTCGATCTAAGACAATGCCTTAACTTTTAGATATAAAATAAACATCTTCTTTTAAAAGTCCTCCAGTTAAAGTATTCTCATCCGAGGAACATGTCGCGAGAGTATACTAGGCATAACTGTCCCAATGCAAGCCAATTGATTGAAGGAGCATGCTGATAAGCTTAATATTTAATACATACAGAAAATAAATTTTTCTATTAAAACATTGGTATTGTTCATATGCAAGTTAGGGATCGACCATAAATTTACACATTATTAAAAGTCGATCTAAGACAATGCCTTAACTTTTAGATATAAAATAAACATCTTCTTTTAAAAGTCCTCCAGTTAAAGTATTCTCATCCGAGGAACATGTCTCGAGAGTATACTAGACATAACTGTCCCAATGCAATCCAATTGATTTCAGAAGCATGCTGATAAGCTTAATATTTAATACATACAGAAAATAAATTTTTCTATTAAAACATTGGTATTGTTCATATGCAAGTTAGGGATCGACCATAAATTTACACATTATTAAAAGTCGATCTAAGACAATGCCTTAACTTTTAGATATAAAATAAACATCTTCTTTTAAAAGTCCTCCAGTTAAAGTATTCTCATCCGAGGAATATGTCTCGAGAGTATACTAGACATAACTGTCCCAATGCCATCCAATTGATTGAAGGAGCATGCTGATAAGCTTAATATTTAATACATACAGAAAATAAATTTTTCTATTAAAACATTGGTATTGTTAATATGCAAGTTAGGGATCGACCATAAATTTACACATTATTAAAAGTCGATCTAAGACAATGCCTTAACTTTTAGATATAAAATAAACATCTTCTTTTAAAAGTCCTCCAGTTAAAGTATTCTCATCCGAGGAACATGTCTCGAGAGTATAGTAGACATAACTGTCCCAATGTCATCCAATTGATTGCAGGAGCATGCTGATAAGCTTAATATTTAATACATACAGAAAATAAATTTTTCTATTAAAACATTGGTATTGTTCATATGCAAGTTAGGGATCGACCATAAATTTACACATTATTAAACGTCGATCTAAGACAATGCCTTAACTTTTAGATATAAAATAAACATCTTCTTTTAAAAGTCCTCCAGTTAAAGTATTCTCATCCGAGGAACATGTCGCGAGAGTATACTAGACATAACTGTCCCAATGCAATCCAATTGATTTCAGGAGCATGCTGATAAGCTTAATATTTAATACATACAGAAAATAAATTTTTCTATTAAAACATTGGTATTGTTCATATGCAAGTTAGGGATCGACGATAAATTTACACATTATTAAAAGTCGATCTAAGACAATGCCTTAACTTTTAGATATAAAATAAACATTTTCTTTTAAAAGTCCTCCAGTTAAAGTATTCTCATCCGAGGAACATGTCGCGAGAGTATACTAAGCATAACTCTCCCAATGCAAGCCAATTGATTGAATGAGCATGCTGATAAGCTTAATATTTAATACATACAGAAAATAAATTTTTCTATTAAAACATTGGTATTGTTCATATGCAAGTTAGGGATCGACCATAAATTTACACATTATTAAAAGTCGATCTAAGACAATGCCTTAAGTTTTAGATATAAAATAAACATCTTCTTTTAAAAGTCCTCCAGTTAAAGTATTCTCATCCGAGGAACATGTCACGAGAGTATACTAGGCATAACTGTCCCAATGCAATCCAATTGATTTCAGGAGCATGCTGATAAGCTTAATATTTAATACATACAGAAAATAAATTTTTCTATTAAAACATTGGTATTGTTCATATGCAAGTTAGGGATCGACCATAAATTTACACATTATTTAAAGTCGATCTAAGACAATGCCTTAACTTTTAGATATAAAATAAACATTTTCTTTTAAAAGTCGTCCAGTTAAAGTATTCTCATCCGAGGAACATGTCGCGAGAGTATACTAGGCATAACTGTCCCAATGCAAGCCAATTGATTGAAGGAGCATGCTGATAAGCTTAATATTTAATACATACAGAAAATAAATTTTTCTATTAAAACATTGGTATTGTTCATATGCAAGTTAGGGATCGACCATAAATGTACACATTATTAAAAGTCGATCTAAGACAATGCCTTAACTTTTAGATATAAAATAAACATCTTCTTTTAAAAGTCCTCCAGTTAAAGTATTCTCATCCGAGGAACATGTCTCGAGAGTATACTAGACATAACTGTCCCAATGCCATCCAATTGATTGAAGGAGCATGCTGATAAGCTTAATATTTAATACATACAGAAAATAAATTTTTCTATTAAAACATTGGTATTGTTCATATGCAAGTTAGGGATCGACTATAAATTTACACATTATTAAAAGTCGATCTAAGACAATGCCTTAACTTTTAGATATAAAATAAACATCTTCTTTAAAAAGTCCTCCAGTTAAAGTATTCTCATCCGAGGAATATGTCTCGAGAGTATACTAGACATAACTGTCCCAATGCCATCCAATTGATTGAAGGAGCATGCTGATAAGCTTAATATTTAATACATACAGAAAATAAATTTTTCTATTAAAACATTGGTATTGTTAATATGCAAGTTAGGGATCGACCATAAATTTACACATTATTAAAAGTCGATCTAAGACAATGCCTTAACTTTTAGATATAAAATAGACATCTTCTTTTAAAAGTCCTCCAGTTAAAGTATTCTCATCCGAGGAACATGTCTCGAGAGTATAGTAGACATAACTGTCCCAATGCCATCCAATTGATTGCAGGAGCATGCTGATAAGCTTAATATTTAATACATACAGAAAATAAATTTTTCTATTAAAACATTGGTATTGTTCATATGCAAGTTAGGGATCGACCATAAATTTACACATTATTAAAAGTCGATCTAAGACAATGCCTTAACTTTTAGATATAAAATAAACATCTTTTAAAAGTCCTCCAGTTAAAGTATTCTCATCCGAGGAACATGTCGCGAGAGTATACTAGACATAACTGTCCCAATGCAATCCAATTGATTTCAGGAGCATTCTGATAAGCTTAATATTTAATACATACAGAAAAAAAAATTTCTATTAAAACATTGGTATTGTTCATATGCAAGTTAGGGATCGACCATAAATTTACACATTATTAAAAGTCGATCTAAGACAATGCCTCAACGTTTAGATATAAAATAAACATCTTCTTTTAAAAGTCCTCCAGTTAAAGTATTCTCATCCGAGGAACATGTCGCGAGAGTATACTAGGCATAACTGTCCCAATGCAAGCCAATTGATTGAAGGAGCATGCTGATAAGCCTAATATTTAACACATACAGTAACTAAATTTTTCTATAGCGTTATGATTAGGAAAAAGTAAAATTGGGCCATATTGTAAAAATATTTCTACCGAGTAAGAAAGAATATCACAACTTCTTTAATTTAAAACAAGTTGGAAATCGTACGTCAAACGTGACAAATTAGTTGCGTTCGTACTACAACTAGTTTTATAAGTATTCATATCTTGGTGCAATAGCTGTTGCACTCTTACGCAAAAATGTATGAATACAAAATTTATTGTAAGTAGAGATTTTCATATTATAGATATTCATTTTATTTTATGAAATTAAGTTTCAATTCACTTTTACAAACAATTATTTACAATTCTGTTACATTAAAATTATACTATGCGCAAATATCCAATACAAGACAATGTAAAAAAAATTCATTGTTATTATTTAACTGAAAAAATGAATTATATCGTCTGTTATTATGATATGATTAACTTTCGTAATAAAATAAGTACGTTTTAAGTTGGCAACATTTTATCTTTTGTTGACATTTACTGAATATTCCAATGGGAAACTCAAACCTAGCTTTGAAAATTTCAGAACTTGAAATGCATATTTAGATATTTTTTTCTATTTAATTTCCATTTCTCCGGAAACATCTATCCAAATAACTGTCGGTAGATTATAGGATTGCTATAACTAAACGATTTTAGTATACAAATTCGGTTTTTTAATTCAGTAATACGGAAATAATAGGACTCCATCTTAAATAGGACGTAATCACCATGGCAACTTAGAATCATTACCTATCATGGGATATCATTGAATTAATTATGTATAATAGGATTTAATAGAATGAAGAAAACTTTTATTTTTATTTTTTAAGTTTTAATTCGATTTTCATAAAATTTGAAATGAGTCCACAAAGTTTTGCAACGGTTATATATATTCAATTTCAAACCATTCGGTTGCGAGGTTTTGTACTATTATATGCGGACAGACGGACGGACCAGACGTCAATATAATTATGAACACACTTAAAAAGGTCAAGAGTTTATGTGGTTTAAGAACAAGGAATAATAATGCTCAGCTACAATTGCCCATTTTTTAATGAGGCAGAAAGTTTTTATTATTAAAAGTAAGCTATCATAAATGAAGAAATTTGTAAAATAAAGCAGACAAACTTCTTGATAACACCATAAATTTAAGAGATGCGCAAGAGAATGCGCAAATATAAGAGAATTTACGCATCTCTTAAATTTATGGTGTTATCAAGAAGTTTGTTTGCTTTATTACATCACACCAGTTTGTTAATTTTTAATGTGAAGAAAATTGTTTTGTTTTTTATTATTATTCCAAAGTAAACTTTTAATACTAAAACATTATCTTCTGAAATCTTACACAAACGTTTACTTTTTATGATCCTTTCTTTTGAGATTTGAAACCACATTTACATTTAAATATGAAACCGTTTAAAATGGATCACAATTTGTATATTACTAAAATAAGTGTAAAATAAAAAGGTTCTAAAACATTAAAACCATTTTAAGATGTTAAAACATTCGTCGGAGTTCCGAGCGCTTTCGATCAGAACCTGGCCATCATCCAAGGGTGGAAATGAGAAAAAAAAAATCTGTTACCTCCGGAATGTAAGCTGTTTAAAAAGCAGAAGGCGAAACCACATATGGAGAAGGGATGTGGACTAGTCTATTGAGCAAGGTGGGTTATTCCAACCCAAATATACCATTAACACCAATTAAATTTTACCAGATATTTGGTATATTATATGATAACATATCATAACAGGATTTCCCACCACTTGTCAGGATTTCCATTGACTCCCTCAGTATACATGTAGAATAGTAGCTCATTTGCGTGATAATCTTCACTTTACTGAAATATATATCAATTTCTGATTTTAAATCTGTTTTTAACATCTTAAAATGGTTTTAATGTTTTAGAACCTTTTTATTTTACACCTATTTTAGTAATACACAAATTGTGATCCATTTTAAATGGTTTCATATTTTAATGATACACAAAGGGGAATTTTGTTCCAATTTTAGAATAATTTTTCTATATATTTAATCACATTTTCATAACCAGAAAAATATTATTTCTATTAAAAACCTTTTAATCGTTTTATTTATTTATTTATTTTTAAATCTTATTTATCAAATGCATTTTTTCTATGAAAAATTCTAGCTATAGAAATATGTTATAATAACTTTAAAAAAAGTGTTTAAAAAATGTTTTATTTAAAGCATTTTGCTTTAAAGAGTCGGTCTGCATAATTCTCATTCATATGTATTTTTCAAGATTTCGATGTTACCTAATGATATCAATTCACATTCTATCTGCAAATAATATCATTGAAATTTCTAGTAGATTGATAAACTGTTTAACATGTATTTGTCATTTTCTTAATGCGTTTTACTTTTACCATTAGCCAAAATTAATAATTTTCTATTTTAAATCACAAAGTTGGTCTTTTTTTAATCAGATTAATTGTGGAACAAACGTTACACCCTTTTTTTCTATGTTTGGGATTCATAAAAATAATTGATATTAACATTTTTCCTACTCGACACTTTGCATTTGGTTTTCATTCTATGAAAAGAAAGCGATGAAATCATGATAAAATTTAAGAAAGCTTTTGGTTTATGAGTAAAACAAGGAACGTTTTATATGCCTACTCATTGACAATATCTAGGAATTGCATTTTGTGAAAAGCGTACATGCACTGGTTATTATTTCTACGTATCAAATTTGTATTTATTTTAGCATTTTTTGTATAAAACTGTTGCACATAGCTTCAATTAAAATAGTAAAAATTAATATTATTAATATTATAATCACATACCAGACAATTCTAGAAAATTTTAAATAAGTATTTTAAAAACTAAAAGTATGTGTATCTGCAACTCAAACGCTATACTATATTGGATTTTTTTTGTTTTCGGAATAGATATATCTCAGTGCAATGAAAGCATATCTCGGAATGTAGTTATATGTTTCAACCAAATCTTTGTGGTTTTCAACTTACTTGTACATATCTTTATTCTGACTTGGAAATTAACTAATATAAAAGAAAACATAAATAATCGTTCTAAAGCTTTAATTTCGAATTTCACTTTAGCTATTATTTCGACATTCTTGTGGTGCGTTCTATACTTATCAAGGAAACGTTTGTCAAAAATATTGAAAAATGTATCAGACCTCAAGCATATATGCAGCACCAGAAAATCTTCTAATTTCCAAAGAAGTTGCTTTGCGTTTGCAATTATTAATTACATACTGTCAGTAAATCGCATACTATATCCTTTTACTGATGAGAAGTACAAAGATATGCTCTTCCATCACTACTATTTGAACATAGAAAACAAAACAATCATCAATGTTTTAGCAATCATACTGACAATCATTCAAGTAACTTATATAGATTCATTGGTTGGCTTCTTTGTTATATTGTACATAATTACCTGTGATGATATGCAAGCTGTTCTCAATTTACACATTCAGAAAAAGAAGAATGGTACAGAAAACACTTTTAAATGGTTAAATTATTACAATCATATTCAAAATATTTTTCGCTCATTTGAGTCCACATTTTCCCTACCTATTTTCATGGCATTTTCCAGCAATATGCTAAGTTTGCTTTTGAGTATATTAAAACTTATGGACGATATTAAATATATCCCCGCTATTTGTCTGACCGTTAATAATATTGTAATGATAACTTTAATAATATTGTCTGCATCAAGAGTTCATGAAGCTGACAAAGTTGCTAAAGAAGTCAACCTAGAATGTTTGGAGAGGATGATAAATCCAGGTATGTTTATTCCGTTTAAAGGAATAATGAGACTTTGGAGAATAAATAACACATCAGCCTTCAGTCTCAGCGCATGGGGATTTTTCAATTTCACTAGAGGTCTTTATCTCACTGCTATAGGTTGTGTTGTAACTTATACATTATTATTAATAAATATCTAATAACGAAAAATAGACACAGAAAGATCTTGTTAATCCGTCACTTATTTGAACTATTACAAGCACATTCAATACATTTTTCGATCATTTGAGTTCACATTTTCCCTTCACAGCATTTTCTAGCAATATGTTAAGAAATATGTTTGCTTTTGAGTATATTAAAACTTAAGGATGATATTAAATATATCCCCGCTATTTGTCTAACCGTAAATAATATTGTAATGATAACTTTAATAATATTGGTGCATCAAGAATTCATGAAGCTGACAAGGGTGCTGAAGAAGTTAACCTAGAATGTTTGGAGAGGATGATAAATCCAGGTATGTTTATTCAGTTTAAAGGAATAATGAGACTTTGGAGAATAAATAACTCATCGGTCTTCAGTCTCAGCACATGGAGAATTTTTAATTTCATTAGAGGTCTTTATCTTATTGCTATAGGTTGTGTTGTAACTTATACATTATTATTAATTAATGTCTAATAACGAAAATCAGATACAATAATATCTTGCTAATCCGTCTCTTATCTGAAGTATTACAATCACATTCAAAATACTTTGCGATCATTTAAGTTCACATTTTACCATCATAGCATTTTCCAGCAATATGCTAATTTTGCTTCAGTCTCAGCACATGGGGATTTTTTAATTTCACTTAGAGGTCTTTATCTCACTGCTATAGGTTGTGTTGTAACTTATAGATTATTGTTAATGTCTAATAACATATCAGAATTCAGTCTCAGCACATGGGGAATTTTTAATTTCACTAGAGGTCTTTATCTCACTGCTATAGGTTGTGTTGTAACTTATACATTTTTATTAATAAATATCTAATAACGAAAAATAAACACAGTAAGATCTTGTTAATCCGTCACTTATCTAAACTATTACAAGCACATTCAATATATTTTTCGATCATTTGAGTTCACATTTTCCCTTCATAGCATTTTCTAGCAATATGTTAAGCAATATGTTTGCTTTTGAGTATATTAAAACTTAAGGACGATATTAAATATATCCCCGCTATTTGTCTGACCGTAAATAATATTGTAATGATAACTTTAATAATATTGTCTGCATCAAGAGTTCATGAAGCTGACAAAGTTGCTAAAGAAGTCAACCTAGAATGTTTGGAGAGGATGATAAATCCAGGTATGTTTATTCCGTTTAAAGGAATAATGAGACTTTGGAGAATAAATAACACATCAGCCTTCAGTCTCAGCGCATGGGGATTTTTCAATTTCACTAGAGGTCTTTATCTCACTGCTATAGGTTGTGTTGTAACTTATACATTATTATTAATAAATATCTAATAACGAAAAATAGACACAGTAAGATCTTGTTAATCCGTCACTTATTTGAACTATTACAAGCACATTCAATACATTTTTCGATCATTTGAGTTCACATTTTCCCTTCACAGCATTTTCTAGCAATATGTTAAGAAATATGTTTGCTTTTGAGTATATTAAAACTTAAGGATGATATTAAATATATCCCCGCTATTTGTCTAACCGTAAATAATATTATAATGATAACTTTAATAATATTGGTGCATCAAGAATTCATGAAGCTGACAAGGGTGCTGAAGAAGTTAACCTAGAATGTTTGGAGAGGATGATAAATCCAGGTATGTTTATTCAGTTTAAAGGAATAATGAGACTTTGGAGAATAAATAACTCATCGGTCTTCAGTCTCAGCACATGGAGAATTTTTAATTTCATTAGAGGTCTTTATCTTATTGCTATAGGTTGTGTTGTAACTTATACATTATTATTAATTAATGTCTAATAACGAAAATCAGATACAATAATATCTTGCTAATCCGTCTCTTATCTGAAGTATTACAATCACATTCAAAATACTTTGCGATCATTTAAGTTCACATTTTACCATCATAGCATTTTCCAGCAATATGCTAATTTTGCTTCAGTCTCAGCACATGGGGATTTTTTAATTTCACTTAGAGGTCTTTATCTCACTGCTATAGGTTGTGTTGTAACTTATACATTTTTATTAATAAATATCTAATAACGAAAAATAGACACAATAAGATCTTGTTAATCCGTCACTTATCTAAACTATTACAAGCACATTCAATATATTTTTCGATCATTTGAGTTCACATTTTCCCTTCATAGCATTTTCTAGCAATATGTTAAGCAATATGTTTGCTTTTGAGTATATTAAAACTTAAGGACGATATTAAATATATCCCCGCTATTTGTCTGACCGTAAATAATATTGTAATGATAACTTTAATAATATTGGTGCATTAAGAGTTCATGAAGCTGAGAAAGTTGTTAAAGAAATTAACCTAGAATGTTTGGAGAGGACGATAAATCCAGGTAAGTTTATTCAGTTTAAAATAATAATGAGACTTTGGAGAATAAATAACTCATCGGCTTTCAGTCTCAGCACATGGGGATTTTTTAATTTCACTTAGAGGTCTTTATCTCACTGCTATAGGTTGTGTTGTAACTTATAGATTATTGTTAATGTCTAATAACGAAAATCAGATACAGTAATATCTTGCTAATCCGTGTCTTATCTAAAGTATTACAATCACATTCAAAATATTTTGCGATCATTTAAGTTCGCATTTTCCCTTCATAGCATTTTCCAGCAATATGCTAATTTTGCTTTTGAGTATATTAAAACTTAAGAACGATATTAAATATATCCCCGCTATTTGTCTGACCGTAAATAATATTGTAATGATAACTTTAATAATATTGGTGCATGAAGAGTTCATGAAGCTGACAAAGATGCTAAAGAAATTAACCTAGAATGCTTGGAGAGGATGATAAATCCAGGTATGTTTATTCAGTTTAAAGGAATAATGAGAATTTGGAGAATAAATAACTCATCGGCCTTCAGTCTCAGCGCATGGGGATTTTTAATTGCACTAGAGGTCTTTATCTCACTGCTATATGTTGTGTTGTAACTTATACATTATTATTAATAAATATCTAATAACGAAAAATAGACACAGTAAGATCTTGTTAATCCGTCACTTATCTGAACTATTACAATCACATTCAATATATTTTTCGATAATTTGAGTCCACATTAACCCTTCATATTATTTTCTAGCAATATGCTAAGTTTGCTTTTGAGTTTATTAAAACTTACAGAAAATATTAAATATATCCCCGCTTTTTGTCTGACCGTTAATAATATTGTCATAATAACTTTAATAATATTATCTGCATCAAGAATTCATGAAGCTGACAAAGGTGCTGAAGAAGTTAACATAGAAGGTTTGGAGAGGATGATAAATCCAGGTATGTTCATTCAGTTTAAAGGAATAATGAGACTTTGGAGAATACATAACTCATCAGCTTTCAGTCTGAGCGCATGTTTTTTTTTTCTTTCATTAAACGTCTTTATCTCACTGATATAGGTTATGTTGTAAATTATACATTATTGTTAAAAAACATCTAATACCGAAACATAGATACAGTAAGACTTTGTTAATATGTCACTTATTTGAATCGTCACCCGGCATATACTGCCAGTTTCTTGATAAGCATTGGTATCAGAATTTGTATCTTATTACCTGAAATATTTATTTAACGTATGCACTAGAACAAAATAGTATTAATATAAATTTTTGTTAAATCAGCCTTCGAATTAAAACATTACTTGACGGAAAAAAACAGTTAGGCCGCTTAAAGGGTTAAAGTCTTGTCGAAATAGATAAGGAGATAATGCTAAAAAATCCTAATAACCCATCACTTGAAAAATATGAAACTCTGTTTAACCGTCACTTACAATTTACGATTTCTCTTTTTTCGCACAAACGATAACAGAAACATGATAGAAGAAACAAAACTTTGTGACAAAAAATTATGTGAGGTCGAATTCGTTGAAGATAACCGACAACTCCCAAATTCCAAGACGATTTTGATATATTATATACCTTACATAGTTTTTTATTATCAAATAAATAAGAAAAATAAAAAGCAGGTAATTTTACAATGCTATATTGTAATTAGAAAATAAAATTGCATCAACGAAAACTAAAGCGGATACAGACTTCTTTAACAGACTTTTGTCAGTAATGTTTGTTTTCTTTGCTTAAGTCTTATACATTGTAATATATTTCAATAACCGTATAAATTTCCATTTAATAACTTTTGTAAAATAAATATTTTGTAGGGTGTTTTCTAGATGAATTACCCTATTTAATGATTTTTGTTCTCATCAAATGTTATATTGTAAAAGTTGTCTCTGTTATAAAATAAACTAATGTTAAAGCCTATTAAGAAATTTCAGTATCTCGTTCATTAAAAAATGGATATAACTAATGTAACTGCAATGAATAAAGTAGTTCGCTTGCAACGTCACGCCGCTTAAAGCGTCACAATCGTTCTGTGCCAAGGATTGACGATTCAATGAAGTTTCATTGTATAACTTTATATTTTCAAATACATTTCCTGGTCTTAGCAATGTAAAAGCAGACAATGTTTTCGTCAGAGCGCGTTTAAATAAGAGCATTCACTTCATATAATTAACGGTGTATATTTGAGTGAAAATGCACGTATTTTCATTTGTTATAACAGTATACCGGATAATTTAATGAAGAGTTAAATTTATACAAAGAACTACTGCTAGCATACTGGACCTGTTTGCATTACTTATTATTAACAATTCAATGCATGGTGCAACTGATCAACTATAAACAACGTGCTCTTTTTTTACTTGTTTCATACGGGTTTTATATTATTTTCCATAAATTTATGTATCCATTTGTATTCAATTTGTTTTTCATTATGTATCCATTTGTATCCAATTCTTTTTCGTCCTAATGATATTGCAACACAAGATTGGTGTACTCTATTTTTTTTAATAATTGCATCAAGGAAAAGCTGTGTTTAATTAAATAAAAAAATAGTGCATTTAAGTGTTAATTACTTATTTCAGCTTACTGAAACTACGTGAAATGATATTAATTAACAACAATTTTTTCGCTTCAGGAAAGTTTTAATGATAACATTACTTCTATAACATCTTCTTCGGTAAAAGCTACACAGTGCTATGGCTGTGAATTCTATGACAGATGAATAATGAAATTTAGAATGTTTTTTTAAGATATTTAACTGGAAAACATTATTTATAAAAAAGGAAGGACACTTAAATTTGAAAAAAAAAGAACATCCATTTAAATGAGGGGTGGGAATCGATTTAAAAGTTTTAATGGGGTTAATGAAAGTTTCCTAATCGATTAATAGACTGATTAACCGTATTTTTAATCGGTTTCTAATATGTTTTACATCATTTAAATTTGAATTTAAATTTAATTAATTATACCTTCACCAAAAAAATAAATAAATAAATAAATAAATAAAGATAACCATTTTCATTTTGTCAGTAAATGCAAAGATATTTTAAATACGTAAATAATATAACAGTCGAGAGTCAACTGCAAAAAAAATTACATTACTGAGAATCTGTACACAAACAGTTATTTCACTTTATTAAATACATTTCCTATGAATTTACATTTAATTATGGGGTCGTTTATTTATGTAGTATTTCGTGTAGTTGCCACTCGATTCTTGATAAATAATCAGTCAAAAAATATGATTAAAAATGTGATTACCTTATGAAAATTATATTACATAAAACTGGCTTAAAATTTAAAATTATTTGCATTTATATATACTAGGGAATCGAACCCGGGCTCCCCGGGTTACAGAACGCAAGCGAAAACCATTGTTTACCCTAAATCTAATGGATTTTTCATATTTTTATTTGTCAAAGTTGCTGCATTTAGTGATTTTTTTTACTGGTTTCTTTGCTTTTCTTGTGCGTGAAGCGCTCATACATGCGGTATCCATCCAGTTTTTTTTTTTTTTTTTTAGCCACACACAGGGTGGCTTATTCTTTCAATCTCTATCATTTTTCATGTTTATGAAAAGTCACAGCAATTCATCGTTGCCACAGGTTAATCTCGAAAAATGAAACATTTGAAGTTACTGAAAAAATTAATAGCTCGAAAAGTATTTGTCACAAAATTGTTAGACAAACTGCGTTAGAAAGATGAAAAATTGTATTTTTCTTGATATAAATTTCAAATCTAATCATTATGCCGTTTTTTAAATATTGAATTTCAAAAATTACCAAATTTCACAATGGAGTACCATTGCGAAACCTTCACGCGTAGAAAGATAATGGGGCTTATCACGGATCATCAGGCGGCGCGCGGGCGAAGGAGACTAAAATATGGAGTGAGTCTATACTGTGAATGTATGCATAGTGAAATTGAAAGGCCTGCGTTCGAAACGTTGATTTGAGTAATTTGCCTATTTTAATGATATTTTCTTAAAGTCTAGAAGTGAACTTGATGGACGAATGGTTAGAGCACTGCTCTTGATTCTGGAGGTTGCGGGCTCGATTTCCCTAAATTTCTGTTCGATTTTTCTACTTTTTTATTTAAAAATGTTTTATCGATTGCTTTGTATTTTTCATGATAAATTGAATATATTTCATAAAAGTAAAATTTGATATTAATAACAATTACTTATTTGAATACGACAAATTCAGCTTTTTCATGATTAAAATTTTACATTACATATTATTATTAGCCACACACAGGGCTAATTCTTTCAGTCTACAGTAAAATTCATGTTTATGAAAAGCCACAGCCACTCCATATATAAAGAAGGACACCCTTTATACATAGCTATACAAATGGTTGTTACTGACGATATTAAAAATCAAACTGTCTCTCTTTATTATGCCGATACTTCACTTGTATTTCCTTTCTCAGTCAATAATTGACCTACAGCGGGCTCAGACCCCATTTAAACAATAATATAAAGGATCAAACAAATTAAACCCGTCATGGCGGTTATTTCTAAGGAGTCCCGTAGCCATATCTTGAGGTCCCCCCAGGTCCCCCCATAAAAGTCTCCCCCCAGGGGGGAGACTTTTATGGTGCTCAAACCCCTTCATGTAACATATCAATAGATAGATCTCGTCAAGCACTATGGTCTGGTCCTACTCTCCCCCCTGTCACTACCCCCTCCCTTAAGAAGCATTTTTTTCTGTTTCAACTCCTTTTAAATTTTATTTTTTCCCATCTTTCTCAGCCCCTTTAAGCCCTACAGAGGGCGTAGGCCTCTTCTAAAGGATCCAACGAAGTTAAACTCGTCGAGGCTGACATTTCTAAGAGAATCCCGAGGCCCTATCTCCCCTAGGAACGAAAGTACCCCCCTGACGGGAGACATTCGAGGTGTTCAAACCCCATCATGTAACATATCAAAAGTTTGATCTCGTTAAGCACTGTTGTCTGGTCCTACTCTCCCTCTCCCTTTTCTCCCCCCGCCCCACCTTTTCTGTCAGGAGCACTTTTCTTATTTGATTTTTTCAATTTCTCATAATTATTTTAGTTTTTCCCATTTTTCTCTGTTCCTATGGGCCGGACAACTCCAAAATTTCACCAAAATTAGCTGTACACCGCCTAAAGGTACTTTCCCACCGCTTCTTTTAGCGCCTGGGTTTTCACGTATCTCTTGAGGGGAGCCCATCAGAGGGGCGCTAAAGGGGCATCCCTTTTAAAGTCCCATCTCTCAATTGCAATTGAGGATTCATTTTACAGGTCTCGTAGAGCACTTGTGTTTTATATAGCTCTCCCTCCCTCCCCCCCCCTACCGCTCTCCAAGACCCCGTCAATTAATGATAAATCATCATTTGTTAAACAACTTCTCTTAGCTGTATCCATCATAATAGCTGCTATCATAGAACTTTTCATTACTTTTTTTAAGTTATCTATTAAATGTTAAAGTGTCTTGAACCATTAAAAATAGTTTAAAGGGTGTCATTAAGCCAGCGCATTTGTAAACAACATCTACCTCGCCACGTCTCAGCCCATTAGAGCCACATCTTTTCACTATTATATTTATTAAAAATACTTCTAGTTACCTAATATTTTTAAAACTTGGTGTGTTCATTCCTAATATATTCCGCCAGCCACACAAAAAATCTTAGAGCACTAACTAAATTCTAAAGTGGAAAAGCTGGCTTATGCTAGCAAACACTTTTTTTATGAGTTAGACTTAGCTGAAAAAATCTCAACGATAAAAGCCGTGGGTGGCCAATCTATATTCTGCCGTAAGGTAAAATTTTTCCCGCTTGTTTTTTTTTTTTTTTTTTTTTTTTTTTTTTTTTGTACTAAGCGTTCATACATGCGATATAGTGATCGCGACATTAACGAATTTCAAGGGTTTTGTTTATTTTTTATTTTTTTCGTATTAGTAATACAGGGAGTTCGCTGCATCCAGTGATGCTTCTTTGTTAATTTATTATTCATCATCTTATGCATGCGATATAGTGATCGCGATATTAACGAATTTCATTTATATTCGTTTTTTCCAACTTCGCAATGACCGTTAACATTATTTGTAATACTGATGAAATATGAATTAAAAGGTTGTTTCTTACTGCTCATATTAACTTTTTATATGCATTTTTATTAAATTTGTGAAATAATTTTTTTATATTTTATTCATAAAAATGCAATATCTAAAACAATATCTTCTGTTTACATTATCTGTTAAAATATCCGATGTTTGTTTATGGTGTAAACAAATAATTTTCTTTTAAATTTTTAAATTATTACAAAGCTTCTTTTTCTCCAAAATCGTCTGAACTAATCAAATTTTGTATCCAGTATAACGCTACTCTCATATAAAGGCACCCTATTCTTGTGACTTTTTTATTTAAAAATTCATTAATTTTACTACCTGGAACTATTTAAAAATTTATAATGGCAGCATTCTTCCATTTGTTTATTGGGCTTTTCAAAATTCATGCTTAAAAATTATTTTATAAGCCATAATATATCAGGCAATTAAGATATAGTTTTCAAACAAATTGCATTTGAAAGTAATTTTTTTTTCCTCTATAACGGTGTAAAAATTGAAAATGTGCTATGTTTAGAAATTAAAAAAATTGCAATAGCAAAAATCACAAAACCGAAATTTCATCGTCAGCTGTTGCCATTCGCAAAATGACGTATGCGTTACGCATGGACACGTTTGGCCTTTATAATATAGATATATATATGTTACGGTCAATATGATTAATCCGGTCATTATTAATAATAACCGGTTATTATTGCTAATGACCGGATTAATCATATTAACCGTAACATATATTTATTGAAAGGTGAGAAATAAACTCATCTACTCTACATGTTTATTTTTGGATAATATAGAACGTACTACAAAAATGATATGCGATACTACGAAGAAAAATCATCAAGTAAGTCACAAAAGATAATTAAATAATAACTAACAGTGATATTCACTTCAAAACTATTTTTATTTCTCAACATATTCTCCACCAATATTTATGAACTTATATCACCGTTTTATTAGTGCCCCAACACCAGCTGCATAAGATTCTTTGGGTTGCTGTCTCAGCCACATTAGGACTTCAAGTTGAACCTTTTCATCATCTGTGAACATAATCTTGCTTCCAAGATGGTTTTTAGTGGACTAAACAGATGAAAATCGCTTGGGGCTAAGTCGAAGCTATATAGTGGATGTTGAAGAAGTTGCAAGATGATGTTCACAGATGATGAAAAGGTTCAACTTGAAGTCTTAATGTGGCTGAGACAGCAACCCAAAGAACTGTATGCAGCTGGTGTTGGGGCACTGATAAAACGGTGACATAAGTGCATAAATATTGGTTGAGAATATGTTGAGAAATAAAAATAGTTTTGAAGTGAATATCATTGTAAGTTATTATTTAATTATTTGTGACTTACTTAATGACTTACCCTCGTATTTTAGCCAGTACCGTAAGCAGACGAGTGCATTTATATTTTACGGCTCTAAGTTCGATCTAAATTTATTTTCAATAAAACCAGCACTACTAAATACTAGATCACACGGCTTGAAGTCATGGGCAACTGATCAACTACGTGCATTTTTTCTACATGTTTCATACCGGTTTTTATATTATTTTCCATAAATTTTCCAAAAAAGCGCATGATATGAGAAAGAGCTTTTTACACCAGTCTTTGGTCTCGGGCTAAAAATGAAAATTTTATTCATTCATAAATTGAAAAAAAGAAAAAAACTTGCTATTTAAAAAACAAGAACGTTGTTTAAGATTGTTGTTATTCTACAAAGCTTTAAAACTCAGTTTGAAAGAGAATTGAATTGTCTTTGATAGGATATAAGGATAAATATTCTATCTGATTCAGAATTTTTTGCACGCTCAGTGTTACTATCATAAAGAAGTCGTGGGATATCCCTTGTCTATCCTCACGTTCTGTTTGAAGTCCATTTCCCGAATTATTGAAAAACAGAACTTACTTCTTTTTGCCATACACGTACAATGCTATTTTAAAAGATTACGAATTTTCTCTTTTGCAGTTTTCTGCCACTGGTTAGGTATAAATAGCAAATTAGCTATTTAAAATAGATTTTCAGAGACAAGAAAATTACGAATATCTGTTATGAGGGAATATTTAGGATTAATAGTTATTTCAATCTAAGAAGATATTATTAAACGAGAAAATTAATCTTGAAAATTTTTAAAATGTTATTAACAATTTTCTACTTCGTACTTTCGGAATCGGGATCGGACTCTGATGGCACAAAGTTTTGCGGCCTCAGATTTCAAACTGTCGGGATCTGGCTTTGAAATAAGAGCCCAAACTCATCTAAATTAAATACCCATTCTAATGGTACAGAAGTTGCAATCATGCATTATATATATATATATATATATATATATATATATTATTTTTTTATGACATAACTGGAAATTTGGTTGGTACTTTGCATTTTCAACTGATCGAGATTATTAATCCTAACCCTAATAATAATATAAATGTGAAAGTGCGTGTGAATGCTTGGCTGAAGAAAAGTTCAAAACGAATGATTTAATGGCCCTGTATCTTTTGCGTAATGAATTTTGACCCAGAAATGAACATAGGCTGTGTTTTACTTATTATATTCAAATATTTTTCTTAATAATTCAAACTTTCATTATTTTTATTGAGAATCAATAAACATTTTTCCTATAAAATATAACCATTTTTAGCGTTTCGTTCAGCTTACGAAACCCTATTCGTCCCGCTTCTCTGTCTGTCCGTCACAGAGCCGGTTCTCAGAAACTGTATAACTTACAGACTTGAAATTTTGTGTACTTACAGCTGAATACCTACTGTCACGCTGAAAATCATAAAACTTTGAAAAAAATCGTATTATTTTAATATAGAGAGATAAAAAACCAAAAATCTAACAGCATTTTACTATTAAATTTAAATATTTTTCGTTATAGCAGTTGCCAGCAATTAAAAATCCACAATAAAATTCCTTCTGCAATAATTAATTTTCTATTGAATGATTTCCACGTGAAAAATGAAAATGAAATAAAAAGTTTTGCCAATAGACCTTACCTACGCGTGGCAACAGCCACGCCTTTGAGGATATAAGCCCTTCATAAAAGACTGTTTATTGGACGAAGGGGAAGCTGTGTTAAAATGTTCTTCACGCCTATTGGTGTTTTTCTTCTCTTTACCCGCAGATGACGTGACGTGGGTAAAGTCCATTGAAAAAAAGATTAATATGACGTCATATTGGTAATAAAACGGAAATTTTCAAACATTTCTCAATAATACAAAGAGTATGAGTATGTGTAAGTACAGAAAGCAGGTTAATATGACGTAATTAGAGAATTAAAAAGAAAATTAATCTGACGTCATATTGGAAGTTTAACGGATTTTTCAAATGTTTGAGCGTGACGTCAGCAAATGATTATAACACCATATGAGTTTGAGGAACGTATTGAATCATGATAAAAACCCGATTATGGAAATATTGGCATATTTTAACATTTTGAAGGTCTCTATACAACATGTTTAATTTTGAAATTGATTTTTTTTAATATCGCATTTAGTCCACATGACATATATCATTATGACAAAATGTAATAGCGGCAAAGTGTAACCACCCGTATCCAAGGACAGGTACGGGTGGTCTACATCCCTCCTCCTTTTATCCCTGCTCTGTTTCCTAGAACAGATAAGAATATTCTCCCACCCGCTTCTCTTCCCTAAAGAATTTTCCACAATAGCTGAAAATAACCCGACCACTTTTCAAATAAACTGTATTGAAACTAGATTTTGTCATTTTTAAAAGTGTAAAAACTTCAAATTAAAGAATTTGGACTTCAAAATAACCAAGATTTTTTAGTATTAACTGAATACAAGTTTCAAGGGACCGACAAAAACTTCGAATTATCCACGAATTCGAATTAAAGACGTTCGAATTATCGTTCGACTGTACAAGAGACAAGGTGCATTAATAAGAGTAAGTACGGAAAGCAGAAGAGTATGGCGTCATACATCGAAAATAAAATGTGTATCTTTGATGTTGAAATAAAATGGTTGTGGGTTATGATATTATTTCTTAGTATTTTATTTTCTTTCTTTCTTTTTTCTTTTGTATTTCTCATAAAATGAGTGTATTTTAAATGTATGTAATATATATTTTTTTAAGTGTGCGTTTTAAATTAAAGTTCTGTATTTTAAATTAAATGAATCTTATATACGAATGATGGCGATGGGAACCATAATTGGCGGTTTAACGTCTGCGGACAGCAAAAATACAGAATTTTTAATTTAAATTTTTCAAAAGTAAAAAAAAAGGTTGAAAAGTAAATCGATAGCAAATGTCAATAATATACACTACAAAATTATCCATGTCGAACATGACGGCATGGTTAGAGGAAGGTAGCTCTTTTCATTCATAAAAACTAAAAAAATCAACTCGATTGCCTGAAAATAAAAATAATTTTTGGAGAATGTTAAATTTTAAAGCCGTTTGTAGAGAAGCGTTCCTCTACATAACTCTAAAAACAATTTTTAACACATCTATACAACCGGCATGGCATTCAGGGAGATCATTTCTATTTTAACCCTTTCATGGTCATGAACGCATATACGCAGTCACAATTTTTACTTCTAAATGCTTATGACCGCTTATAGACGGTCAGCATTTTTTACTTCTAGATGGTCATAAGCGCGATTGAACAGTTGAAGTTTTCTACATATCTCCTTTTGTTCTTTTTCCCTTTCTTCTAGACTGGGAGGTAAAGAAGGCGTTTATCGGCACCTCTTTCTTCGTACATACACAATAGGCGTATAATAGGTAGACCATTTGTCAACTAGAATATTTGTATTTCAGTCGAATGCCTTGATTTTCATTCTCTATAAATGGTTAAGAATGACATTGTATTTCAAAACAGATACTTAGTTCAAACGAGGCAACTTCTTGGAATATCATTGCTTACATATATATATATATATATATATATATATATATATATATATATATATATATATTTATCATTCTTGTCCATAAGATTCTAATTCATTATAATAATTATTATTATTTTAAATAATTTACCGTATTAGGTTCATTTAAATTCTTCTTTTGTTGAATATATACATATTATTTCCTTCTTTTTTTAAACAATGTTTCAATTTTTTCTTATTTAACTATAATATTAAAGAACTAAAATCGTTTTTTTTTTTTCTTTTTTATACTTCCAGTTCTTCTGCTGTATTAATAATAAAAATCTCAAATAATAATAATACCTAAATTAATATTACGCTTCAAAAATTATTTTCTGACTTACAATTGTTGCTCAACTTTTATTCAAATTTTGAAAATAACTTAAAAAATAATACAATGAAACCTGTCTCTAACGATACTGAAGGGCCCAGAAAAAAAGTATTGACATAGCTAGGTTATCATTCTAAGAAAATTCAAAACAAAAAGTTTTCTGGTTAATATTTTTGTCCCATTCTTTTTTTAAACTTTGAAAAAATTCTATAACTATATTTTGTGAAAAAAAAAATGATGATCGGAAAACAAAATGTTTATAAATTTAATTTTACTTTATATTTATAAATATTTTAATTTCTTATTTTATTTTGTTGAAATATAAATTTATATATGTATTCTCTTTTAAATTTAAATTCTTTAAAAAAATTCTTTTTTAATTTTAGTCGTGTTTAAAATTTGATATATCATCTAAAATAGTCTATCTTCTAAAATCTTTTTTGCATGCTTTTTTCCCATTTGACATGGAAATTATAAATATTAATTTGAATAAAGACTTTACAAAAATATTTATTTTTAAAAAATTACTAATTTTTAAAACAACAAGTGTACTTTTTTATGAGTAACTTTTACTTCGGCGATCAGGTTTAAAAAAAATTCTCTTGAAATAAAAAATCCCGAAACCAATTTAAAGACTACTTAACTGAAAAATATTGTACAAAGTTTCATGGCTTTATTTGTCAAATAAATTTAAATATATCAATCTAAATATGAAAAGTCTTTAAAAAAATTTCGCTCATCAACGCAAAACCATGTGATACATTTTCTAGCTCTTTTTCAAACATAAAAGCATGAGACTTGAAGGTTTGATTTTTTTAAGTGATATGTAATCGAACAGAGTTTCGTTTTCCGTTTTATGTTCCGTCATGTTCCGTGGCATCATGAGTTACAAGCGATTTTTGTCTCAGGGTGGCGGTTTTTAGGATTTCGTTCATCTCACGAAACCCTATTAGTCCCGCTTTGTTGTCTGTCTGTCACAGAGCCCGTTCTCAGAAACTATATAACTTAAAGACATGAAATTTTGTGTACTTACAGCTGAATACCTACTGTGAAGTTCAAAATCACAAAATTTGAAAATATCGTATTATTTTAATATATATAGATAAAAAACCAAAAATATAACAGCCTTTTCCAATTAAATGTAAACAGTTTTCGTTATAGCAGTTGCCAACAATTAAAAATCCTCAATAAAATTCTTTCTACAATAATTAATTTTCTATTGAAAGATTTCCACATGAAAAATGAAAATGAAATAAAAAGTTTCACCAATTGAAAAAAAGATTAATATGACGTCATATTGGTAATAAAACGGAAATTTTAAAACATTTCTCAATAATACAAAGAGTATGAGTATGTGTAAATACAAAAAGCAGCTAAATAGGACGTTATTAGAGAATTAAAAAGAAAATTAATCTGACGTCTAACATTTTGAAGGTCTCTATACATGTTTAATTTTGAAATTGATTTTTTTTTTTAATATCGCATTCAGTCCACATGACAGATATTATTATGACAGAGTATAATAGTGGGCTTCACCCGCTATAGGACCGGTTCAGATTTTCGAAAAAACGAGAAAAATAGACCGATAAATTTTTACTTTATAAAAAATATGATTTTTTTTTTAAATGAAATTCATTTGGATTTATTAAAGAAAGGATAAAGTGTTTTGAAAGGAATATTAAACGAAACCCTTTGTGCGATCTTCGATCACACTTACCCACTTGTTTTCCTCTCCTACGCTATCGCGTCCGGAAATTTGGTTCAAAACGCGAACTTTGGCGTCATTTTCTGAAAAATCTTCTGTCTAGCAAAAAAACTGAAAAAACAGATTACATAGTTTTTTAATAAGAGCATCTGTCAATTTGTCACGTTCGCGAACAAAAATAAATTAAAAAATGTGTCAGAAATCATCCAGTTTGAGTACTACAACATTATTGTCCAGAAGAAACTGTTCAATCAAAGAAACGGTTTTTTTTTACGTCAGAAACAGAAATTCGTTGCATACACTTATCGAATTATGCGTATTTGTGATCACGATCTTTCAACACTGGTGCTATAAAATAGTCAAGATGTCACGAAATTTCCAGATGGATTTAAAAAAACGATGAAGAAATAAGGCCAAATCAACAATACTGCAGCTGTAATAACTATTGGCAAACAATCTTTTTTTTTTTTTTTACTCTGTACGAAGAAATAAGTTATTTATTTGACTCACGGATATTTCTAAAATACAAAATGCCTCAAAATCTGATGTCTAATTGAACAATCTTCGTTCACCAGCTGCATTTTTAAAAATGTTTGAATTAAGCTATTGACGAAATATAAATTAATATAAATTGTCCAGATTGATTGGGTATAAATAGATTATGAAAAGCTAATTTGTCATGTACCAGATTAATACTTAAAGTATAGCTCAAGATACAAGAAATATACCAAAATTTTAGAATATTTCACAGTCAATGGAATAGTTTACCTTATTGAAACACAGAAAAAAACTAGTCGTTGGAGGCCACCGTAATACTTACCCATCATGGATATACATAATGTAAAATATTAAAATAAAACATGTGTAAACTATTTATAAAATGCATTGCAATTCAAATAAAATCGAGGCTTGATGACGTCACAAACTTTAAAGGCTCGATTACTGAATTGCTTGAAAGAAACATCCTCATAACTCCAAAAATAATAATCCTATTAACTAGCGGTTTATTGCATCTGATTAAGCGTCAAATTTCCAATTAAAATATATCTTTGAAGTGAAATTTGGATGAAATACAGGGTCATGAAAAATCGAAGAGTGTGGAAAATAGGATTCCAAATATCTCGGCAACTAATTATCCGATCGACTTCATGCTTTATTCAAAATTTATGTTTTTTTATTGTCTTTTATATTTATTTCTTAAAATAAACAATTTCGAAAAATTTTATATACCTTTTATCAGAACGAATATTTCGAGAGTCCGAAAAAAATAGTTCCGGATAATCGAGGTTACTGAAATTCAATAAGCTTCTTCCCATTATTACATACTAAGTACATACCAAATTTCAAGTCTCTATCTCAATTTGTTCGGGAGAGAGAGCGTTTACAGACACACACACAAACAGACGGACGGCAAAAAATTTTTTCTAAAAATATGTTTTTCGGAATCTCCAGTGTCTGAAACTTGTAAATCCGTCAAAAAAATGTTTTCGATTTTCAAAACGATTACAAGACTTGGGTAAGTAATATTAGAAATTCTGAAAATGATCGCAGAAAGTTTTTTTTTTTTTTTTTTTTTTTTTTTTTTTAATTCTGAAAAAAAAAAAAAAAAAAAAAAAAAAAATTAGGCAAAAATGATTTATCTGAAATAGTGGTGCCAAACATCTTGAAAATTATAAGTAGTATAACGCACCTTGATAGCGCTAAGTTGAATTAATGTATATTTTCTGTTACTTCAGAGATTTTATTAAAAACTTTGAAAGGCTTTTTTTATGTATAGATTGCAATAAAAATATTATTGCTATTGAGCAGTTTCATTGATATCTTATTTTTTAAAATACGAATCAACTAAGTAAACGCAAGCATTGATTCAACTTTATGTAGCGTACAGCGATGTAATCGCACAACAAACAAGTTGGAAATTGTACGTCAAACGTGACAAATGGGGTGCATTCGTACTATAGCTAGTTATAGAAATATTCAGATCTTGATGATTTTTAATTCTGTGAAATGAATTATATCGTCTGCAAATTAATTTCTGTAATAAAATAAGTATCTCGGTCGCTTGACGATTAAACCTCGGAAGCTCCTATAACAAAAAAGCACCGATTTAAAAAAAAAAATCGCAATAAATGTTTTTATTAATATTTTCTAAAGTTTTGATTCGATTTTTATAAAATTTGAAATGTCTCGACAAAATTCGGCAAAAATAATATATCTTAAATTTCAAACCATTCGGTTGGGTAGTTTTTGCTTTGTTATATGCGGACGGACGGACCAAGCGACGACAATAGGTGCTACGTATTTATATAATTACGAACGAACCTAAAAATCACCAAAAATTCAATAATACCTGTACGAATTCCAAATAAACTTTATTGAAAAGAGGTTAAAATGTACTATATTGGGCTAAAAGATTGTAATCGGATTCCTGTTACTAATGTGGAAAAATTGCAGCAAAACGTGAAAAAACGCTAAAAATCGCATACAAATTTAAATTAAAAAAAGTATGTTCAAAAATTCCAAAATCGGAATTCGGGGTGCAAAACTACATACATAGAGGTTACCTTCCCACCAAATTCTGTAGCTCTGAGTGCAGAGGTCTCTTCAGAACACAAACGAGAATTATAGCTAAAGATAACATGGGATAATCATTTTTTTTCTAGCCTAGAGTGACGTATGTTACCCGGAAACATTCATCTTGGATATTATTATAGGTTTTACAGTGGCTCCGTTCCACCTCATGGACTCATATTGATCGTTTTCCCACATTTCTGTGTGTTTTCCAGTTCCC
Source organism: Maratus michaelseni (assembly GCA_963931845.1). NCBI lineage: Eukaryota > Metazoa > Arthropoda > Arachnida > Araneae > Salticidae > Maratus > Maratus michaelseni. The sequence continues at coordinate 122,256,364 of OZ007598.1, forward strand.
TCCCTAAACACCTCAAGTTTTCTTCTCGGGATATATTCTTGCTCCCCCGTATCTCCCCCACGTCAACTTGATTTCTTTTGGGTAGGAACATCATCCGTATTCATGCCCCAATTGCCCTCCCTCATTCCTTATGTATTTTTTATAATTAAAATAAAATTTCTATGGTCCCCTTTTGCAAAGAATCTTAGTATAGAACCATTAGGTTGTCGTCATTAAATCTGCCTTTAGTTTTGGGCTAGGGGCAATAGTTTCCCAGATTTAGGAGACTTTTGACTCACACTTTTCGTCCTTCCCCTTCCCTTCCCCTCCCCTTTAATTTTTATCCCACAGATATACAGAGAGGGGCAAGAATCAATCCCGAGAAGAAAATATTTTTGCTTAATATGAACGATTCGCCTCAAGCCTCAAATGTTAAAATAAAGAGGGAAAGAGGGAGGAAGGAAGGGCTAAGGCCCAAGGTCCTTAAAATGAAAAACAATCGATGTGAGATAAAAAATTAATCGGTGGAAAAACGGGTGAAAACGAAAAATGGAGACAAAAGCTCCTTAAATCTCGGAAATTATGGTTCCTAGCGAAAAACTAAAGGTAGATTTAAGGACGACGACACAATGGTTCTATATTAAGATACTCTACTAGTAGGGTCTATTAAAAGTTTAATTTAATTATAAAATATATATAAGGAATAGATGGGGGTGCAATTGATAAATGTATAGGGCCGACGTCCAGGAGGAGTCATGTTGTTGAAGGGGGAAAGCGGCGAGGGCAACAATGAATCCAGAGAGGGGCAAGAATACATCCGGAAAAGAAAATAATTTTTAAAATAAGAACGATTCGCCTGAAGACTCAAGTGTTAAGAGAAAGAGGGAAAGAGAGAGGGATAAAGGTCTAAGACCCAAAGTCTTTAAAATGAAAAACCATGGATGTGAGATAAAAATTAATCGGTGGGGAAACGGATAAAAACGAAAAGTGGAGGCAAGAGCTCCTTAAATCTCGGAAATTATGGTCCCTAGCAAAAAACTAAAGGCAGATTTAAGGACGACGACCCAATGGTTATATATTAAGATACTCTACTAATAGGGTCTATTGAAAGTTTAATTTAATTATAAAAAATATATAAGGAATAGATGGGGGTGCAATTAATAAATGTATAGGGCCGACGTCCAGGAGAAACCAAGTTGTCGAAGGGTGGAAAGTGGCGAGGGGAACAATGAATCCAGAGAAGAAAATAACATTCAAAATACGAATGATTCACCTGGAGCTCTAAGAGTTAGGGAAGAGAGCGTGGGAGGCGAATAAGATAGTGCTAACTGTATTTTAGTTAAAATTTACTGCCGAACTAAACTAAAACTAAAAGAGGCGAAGGGCTGAGATCCAAGGTGCTTTAAGTGAAAAATCATCAATGCGATATAAAAATTCAGGAGGAATGTGAAAAAAGAAAAAAGTGAGAGACAAAAGGATCTTTAATCTCGGAAACTATGTCCCCCAGCGAGACACTAAAGGCAGATTTAAGGAAACAGTAAATCATTGCGATAGTAGAAATTCTGAGCAAGCCCCATCACTAATATCAAACTTTCTAACTGAATAATATCTAAAGTTAAGGAATTACTGTTTTTAGCTTCTCCGTGTTATAATAGATTGTAGAACATCTCGATAGTTGATTTTGAAAACTAATCGCTGACTGTAAAGAATGTTTTCTTTATGATGACGAGTTTTCTCGATTGCTAAATTCTCGAGAATCGCCCGTCACTAGTTGAGAGTCTGTAAATTTGTGGCCCACTCAAGCTGATGCGAGATCCCTTTCCTGTACCATTGTAACACGTCAAACATTTTTTATGTTTTATAATATAAATATAAACATACATTTAAACATATTTAGATATATGTCAATTATCATTAAACATGCCGTTCACTAAAAGTACAAATATTGATTATTATAATCAGTGTAAGGTCAAAAATAGGTTAAATAATTAATCACATAAATCTCATAATTGAACATGAAAAAACCTTTTTCACAAAACCATACCACACATAATAATAACAGTATCGATAATATTACAATATACAATATTTTAAATAATTAATAAATGGAAAATAATCATCATATCACCGGTCATATATGATGCAGGAATACGGCATTATCCTAATTTCAGTTATTACAATTGTGTTTTTGATATCCTTTCATGTAATCACCATATATATTTACTATTAAAGAATTTCAAACGGGTAAATCGAAATCTAATCAAGTGCCGCTATTTCATCATCTGTAGTCTACTGAAAAAATAAAAAATGCATTTACAGATGCCCTTTACACCCGCTCTGACAATACTATTGATCATCATGTAATATAATGTTGTACGCATAGCACTCTAATTTAATATTCTAATTTTACAGTAAAACAAAATAAATAACAACGCATTTGTGGCACTGAAATTTAGAACATTGCTTTAATAGGATCCGGACATTCCCTTGAAAGTTATTTCATATGTAATATGCCGTTATTTATAAAACGTTTTAAATGTTTTTTATGTGAAAGGCGAAATATGTGTTAGAAAGTTTTTTTATATTAAAATCTTCACGATGATGAACAAGAAAAACTTATCAAATGCAAGGAAGCCAAACATTGAAGTAACAATTTTATATCTGAAATATTTCTGAACATTTTTAGGTAGCTTTCATTACAAAAAAGCTACCTATTGCAGCCGTTCGGAAGAAAGCAATTCCAAAAAATTTTGGTATATTTTCACCGATCATGACCCCCAGACACCCAAACCCCTTCCGTTCAAATGTTGATATCTGACATATGTCATGCTGCAACTCTCTTATTTATGAACCAATATGAATGTGACTGATCATGTGTTAGAACATACCAAGGTCTCGACCGAGTTCGTTGGCCAACTTCATGCACCATCTTGTTTAAAATGGCGGCAAGTTTTATTTCTTTATTTTTTTTTTATTCAAAAAGATGTATAAAAAATTACAAATTAAAAAAATTGTTTCCGTTAAGTGTTAGATCGTGATACAAGGATTCCGGAACCTGTTTTGTTTTGGCTTTATCTTAAAAAATGGTAGAGATATGGCAGTTTGAAATTCTAGGGTTGCTGACATTTTGAAACAATCTGATTTTTGTTATGCTGAAACTCGCATTCAAATTCAGTATTAACAAAAACCGGGATTGGATTTTCTATAATCGAGTTCCAAGCAATTTAACTTCGGATGTTTGAATAAAATGACTAAAACACGGACTATGAAAGTTACCTTTTCCACCCAGTACAGGTCGGAAGGACTTTTTCTAACTTCAGGTGTTATAATCAGCATAAATGTAATTGTTTCACTAAAGAAACATTTTTTTTTTTTCTAAATCGAATTGATGACGCACGTTGTTAGCACGTGGACCAGGTGTTAACCTTGTAACCAGGCAATAAACTTATAAAACGACGAAAATAAAGTAAGTCACCTGATGTTGTTTTTTTGCGTCTCTGAGAGGCACAGAAAAACAGCAAAGGACAAATATTTAACAAGCTGGAATTAAGACACAAAAAATTTATTATAAAAGACATGAACATTCAATCAGAAATCATACAGGAATGAAATATCGTAGTCTAGCAATATGGGTTCATCAATTCTCTTTGCGATCTTTTTAGTACTTTTTGTAATAAGCGTTGTTCCTGGTATTTCATATGTACAAGAATCGCAGGACACAGTACAGCAGTACTCGTTAAAAGTAGACTTGTACCCGAGCCAATTATCCTCAGCTTTTGGTCAATTACAGGTAAGGAAGCTAAATCATAGTTGCAAAACCAAATGTAAAACAGGTTAGAGGTGAGTTCGGGCTCTTTTTTTCGACCCCGAGCCCGACGATTTGAAATCCGATCCCGAAAGAATTTGTGTCATCAGAGCCCGAGCCCGACGATTCGAAATCCGATCCCGAAAGAATTTGTGTCATCAGATCCCGAGCCCGACGCGACGATTCGAAATCCGATCCCGAAAGAATTTGTGTCATCAGAGCCCGAGCCCGACGATTCGCTATCCGATCCCGAAAGATTTTGTGTCATCAGAGCCCGAGCCCAATATTGAAAGTAAGCAGCAGAAAACTGTTAATAACTTTTTGTTTCAAGATTAATTTTCTCATTTAAAAATCTCTTCCCACATAGAAATAAATGATAATTCTAAGTACTCCCCCGTGAGAACGTTTCGTGATTTTTATGTCCTTGAAAATCTGTTTAAAAGAGCAAATTAGTATTCATACCCAACCACTGGCAGAAATCTGCAAAAGTCGGAATTCTTTTTTGTTTTAAAATACCATTGTACAACTATGGCAGTAAGACATTATGATTTATGTTTTCCAGTAATTCTGTGTAAGGACTTCAAAAAGAAAGCGAGAACAGAGAAGGGCTATCCCACGGCTTCATTATATTACTAAGAGTGCCCATGTCAAAGCTTTAGAATAAGGTAGACTATTTCTCCCTATATCCTATCAATAACAATTCAATTCCCTTTCAAATTGATTTTTGAAGTATTATAAAACACTTTAAGAAACATCCACAACATCCTTCTTTCTCAAATAGAAAGTTTTCCCCCTTTTTTAACACTTTCCAACATAGTTGGGTGGAGTTTATGAATTCGGTTTGTCTGTCTGTCTGTCTGTCTGCCGTCTGTCTATCCGTGCTCTAACTCGCGTAAATATGCTCGGTTCGTTATGCAATTGATATATGTTATTGAGGTTTACTGTGGCATGTTCGGTATTGAAAATGAACTGTGTAGCACTTATAGTTTTTTTACAGGGACACTCAAAATAATTCCGTTATATTGCGGTCTATAGGGAAAAATCATTTGCGGTTTATTTTAATGATGTTACACAATTTCAAACATATTGAAATTGATATATATAACTGAGGTGCACTACAAGAGACAAATTATAGAATGTGGTGTGCATAGCACTTATAGTTCCTTTACAGGGATACTCAAAAGAATTCCGTTACATTACGGTCTATGAAGAAAAATCGTTTACAGTTTATTTTAATAATGTTTCACTATTTCAAACATATTGAAATTGATATATATTACTGACGTGGATAACAAAAGGCTTACTATAGACTATTGTGTGCATAGCTTCCATCGTCAATTTACAGAGACACACAAAAGAATTCCGTTAAAGTACTGCTTATTAATAATAATTGCTGGGAATACTTTTTCAGTTGCTGAACGCGTTTTTAAATTAACTCATTTTTGGCTATTACTTCGTGTGTATAAATTGTATAGATTGTATACAGGGCAGCACAAAAGTTCTCGAGTACATTTCCGTTTATTGTCGGAAATTGCAGAAGAGAAATTGTAAACTGTGCTACGCGTTTCCTAACTGAACTAAAATTTCGCATTCTATTTAGTATATGAACAAATCCAACGATCATATATAGGGTTGCACAAAAGAGCTCGGATATTTTTCCGAATATTGTTGATAATTCCTAAAATTGGATTTTTAAATATGTTATGCGTTTTCAGAATTGCTTAGTTAGATATCATCTTACACTTACGGTAAAGATTTGTAAAATTATTTTGGAAGTGTTTGAAAGTGTTACATAATTTATGCTTGACGCATGATTTTTTGTTCTTGTTTCAATTTGGGATTAAATAAAATTTTCACTTTCAGGCCGAACCCTAAGAGTATAGAAATATAGATTCCGTGAGCGGGATCGGGTTAGTTTTTCAGTATACTTAAATCGTAAATTAATTTTCCCGTAAGGAATAAAAATAAAAGATTAAATATTTACGCGGTTTCCGTAAACAAATAAAACCATGTATAAAACAACTGACATTAATTATACCTTTCTCTAAGGAACGATTTAAGGGATATCAATACCTTTTATTAGCAACCGTTATAATACCATTTATTAACCCCGTTATTTGAAATATACTATGCAGTCGGACAAAAAAACCCATGCATTTTAATTATTAAATTGTCCCAGGAAAACGGAAATAGCCATTCAATTGAAAAGTAACTTCTTTCAATTTATGTTAAAATAATAATAATAAGCTTAGGAGATAGTCTTCACACTGAAATTGTACCAAACTCAGAAATTGTCAGTACAATTGCCTAACTTTCACGTCATACTTGTTTTTGTTGTTGTTGTTGTTGTTGTTGTTGTTTTGAAGGGGTAGGTCGTAAATTTTACTTAAACATAACACGCGGTACAAAAGTGATTCGGTCAAGTAGTTTAGGAATTATAAACGTTTTCATTTTGGGACTCCTAATGTTAAATTTATTTGTATTCGTTGCAAAACAAATTGCAATGCGGGTATTTTTTTAAGCATAACCCAAGAACTACTTGGCGGAATAAGCTTTAATTTTGAATTCGCACATTTGAAACTTTCAGAAATGAATTTCTCTTAAAAAATTAACAGTTACAGTTCATACTTTTTCAGAAAATTCATTTCAAAAACTATATATTGTCTAAATAAATTTTCTAAAAGATTAAAAATTGTAACCAATAATTATTTTAACAGAAATCGATTACTAGAAGCTTCAAATATGCTAATCCAAAATTGCAGCTCATTCTGCGTAGTAGTTCTTGATTTATGCTTAAAAAGCTGTTGACATTGCAATCTATATTGCAGCAATCACAAATGAATTTAACGTTAGGAGTTCCAAATTTTAAACTTTCAAAATTTCTAAACTACATACCCGAATGGCTTACAGTTTGTGATTCTAAGATAAATTTACCGGAAAAGCCAATTATGATGTCAAAATTAGCCGTTGGTATTGAAAATTTCAGAGTTTAGTACAATTTCAGTATGAAGCAACCCCTTCCGTACCAATGGATCCACGTATGGATCCATGTCCATTCATTATTCCATCGTTGCTGCTAAAAACGGTATAGCAGGAATATATGTTTCTGTATAGCTGGTATTATGAGAAATGTTGGAAAACATTTAATTTCCCTCCGTAGCAGAGATGACGCCACCATGCAGATGAGAATACGCTTTTCTCGCTTTTCTCGTTGTTCTCAAATAACACGTTTTTCTGTCGTTGTTTCTATGTATCGATTTAGATATTGATATATATATATTGATTTAAATATCGATACCTATATCTCTTCTTATTAATATGAATAAAAGCATTTCATTTTTTCTGAAAACTACTGCTTGATATTTTAAATCTAAATGCCCGAAAAACTGGTTTTACATGTAATCTTCATATACATATGCTGGTACGGAAGGGATTAAGCTTTTTTAACATAAATTTTAAAAAGGTATAATTTCCAGTCAAATGGCTGTTTTAGTTTTTTGGTGATAATTTGGAGATTAAAATGTATGGAGTATTCTCTTTTTCATTTTCTTTCTTTTTGTTTCTCTTTTGCCGACTGTAATAGTTTTTCGAACACATATTTCTTGCTGTCGGAGCACTAGGGAGTATCTCACAAATAGTCATTCAATAAATATTAGGCGGATAGATAGAGCAAATAGGTAAGTAGGTAAAAATTGGTTCCCTTCATTTATCCATAGGTCCATGCGCATATAGAAGTAATCGCTTAATCCTTTTTAAGTTATCCAAAAAGAAATGTACAATCCAGATCAGGGGTGTTGACATCACACTAGGTACGTAATAATCCGAGAGCAGGTAATGCAGTATCTTAACCGATAAATAATTGTTCTACGTAAAATATATTAGATTTATTTATGTAATGTAGAACATGTATTAAATAATTCGTTTGTTTTATAATTTAATTATTTAATTATATATTAAAAGTTGAAACAGTTACATTTTAGGTATAATGATTTAAATATAATTTTAAACTTTAAATATTGACAATAATTAGGAGCGAACGTTTTTGCTCCTTCATGCACGAAAATACATGGAAAGAATAATGATTATATTAAACGTTTAAGAGTTTATTTGGATAAAAGTCCCCTGACGTCTTTTAGGAAAAACTTGATTTCATCTAATTTAACACATCCGATGAAAGAACCTAAAAAAACCCTTATCCACAGTTTCACTATTGCGATGAAAAAAGTGCTTTAGGTTCAAGATTAATGATGTTCAATCTTTGATTACTTCCTTGTTTGTTGAATAGGTCAATTGACCTATTCAACAAACAAGGAAGTAATGTTTCATCGGATGTGTTAAATTAGATGAAATCAAGTTTTTCCTAAAAGACGTCAGGGGACTTTTATCCAAATAAACTCTTAAACGTTTAATATAATCATTATTCTTTCCATGTATTTTCGTGCATGAAGGAGCAAAAACGTTCGCTCCTCATTATTGTCAAAATTTAAAGTTTAAAATTATATTTAAATCATTATACCTAAAATGTAACTGTTTCAACTTTTAATATATAATTAAATAGTTAAATTATAAAACGAACGAATTATTTCATGGTTATTTTCTAATATTTCCCACCTTTTTATGTGAATTAGTGTAAAGTAGTGGGAATGGAAGTTTTTATTTATTTATCCGGACTAATTGCATATTTTTATAATAATCGTAGGAATCTTACATGAATAATATCCGAAATCGGCTTACTTTTTCTTTAATTTTCCACAACTTTTCACACCACGAGACTCCTAATGTTATCTTAAAATAAACTAGTGACATTTCAAAAATCAATCATTTTTATTCATTAACAGATTTACTCCTTATTATTATTGTTTTATTATTATTTTATTTATTTATTTATTTATTTATTTGCATCTTTTAATCATTTTATAATATTTGTTAATATCTGCATACATTGACAAGCAATACTTTCTCCAATAAATAAAGGTATCTTATCGCCAAATAAACATATACTGCAGTATGTATATTCTAGCTAGAATATTCGAAACCAGCATAGTCTAGGGTCTAGGGGATAGATGGTGACGTCATTAGCCTGCATATAACTCACCAGCACAAGGTTTTCATGGTTTTCTTTTTACTTGAACAATAGATCGTGTCACTTTCCCTTCAAAAAGTCTTCCCTGAAGGCATAGATCCTATAACAATATGGCGAAAACTGACCAATGCTTATCCTCTCTCGAGCAAGAAATTAATGATGATTGAAAATTGATTTTACTCAGATTGATACATGCAGTTTTTCTGGGTCACGATGACAAAATTGTGAGATAAAAATTAGTGTAATGTTGCAAAGCCACATTTTTAAATTAATTTAAACTAACTTTGTGTGTAACAGAGAAATGCGTTTTTCTCAGAAACTATGTTAGCTAGGAAAATCGCTTTAGTTTTCCTGCAAGGTTTAAATAAACTCCTACTAACCCTAATTTTTTCATTATTTTAGTTTTAGGAAATTAAGAAAAAGAGGGGTGGGGCATATTTTTGATGTGCATTTTCGACGATATCTCTGAAAATATAATACCTAAAATTAAAACAAATATATCTTTCACACGAAAACTTTTTTTTTTCAAGTAACTTAATTAGCCCCCTAAATTTTTCCTAAACATATTTGTGAATGACTAATGATCTGAAAATATGTGGGTAAAAAGGCTTTATAACTTTCCCAAGTTTGAACTTTTCACGTCCCATAGTTTACGAGAAAAAGGGCTCTGACAGACGAACAGACAGACACAGGAGTGATCTTATAACGGTTCCGATTTACTTTTTAAGTATGGAACCCTAAAAATGTGAATATTTCAAATTTTCAGCGGTGCAAATTCGCACTATAGTTTGGTAGTTCAAAGTATGGCACTATAGTTTGGTAGTTTAAAACTTGTGCAAATTGCTTCCATGCAGCTTTTTCTAATTTTAAATAATTAATTTGCGAAAAAAACTACAGTTTAAAAGTATTATTGCGCACAAGCTAATATCAAATTATGCACAAATCACGTTATTCTATAGAATAACTAGGCATATAAGTAATATAAGTAATAACTAGGATTCTTACTTGATATGGTAATACAAAATGTTTCGGACAGATTATGAATGCATAAAAGCATGAAAAACTTTGGTTTTCTTGTGTTCAGAATATGGCAAAGGCATAAAAAGTAAAATTGTAAATTATCATGATTAAAAAATTTTGTTTGAATGGCCTTTTAAAATTTTTCGTTACTATACAGAGAATTCAACGGCAATAACAAAAATTGCTAATATATTTAAAATAAAGTAACTTTATATAAAAAGTAATTATTTTAAAAAATTAGAAGACATAAAATATCCATTTTCCAAAATTATGTTTTCTTTGTTATTTTTATTACAATTTTCATTGGAAAAAAATAACTGATAATATTTTTAATGATTCTACAGGAGGAGTTTGAGGGTTAGCGGCTGGTGCTAGTGCTGGTGTTGGTGCAAGAGCAAGTTCAGGTTACGAACAAAGCGCAGCAGCTGGTACTAGAACAGCAAATGGTGCAAGAATGGGCTTAGGCTATCCTAAAAGTCAGATCAGATGCCGAAGCCTGTTCTGGAGCAAGAGCTGTTTCACTATTATGAAGAAGTCGGAGGAGGCATAGGTCAATTAGAGCTGCAGATCGCTGGAGCTGCAAATGCGCGATATGTCGTGTACAGCTCAGTTTCCAGATTGTCTCTAGCTTTTGCAACATCCTTTGTTTTTTCAGAACTTTCAAATCATTTATCTAATGGTATGCCAAATGCCGATTCTCTTTCGAATCGTATATTCTAATACGAGGAAATCTTGTGTGTGTGGTTATATATATATATGTGTGTGTGTGTGTGTGTGTGTGCGCGCAAATTTTATCTTAAAAACGGATCTAACGATTTTGACGAAATTTTGTATCCTACCGTTTTGGGCACCAGAAAAGCAATGGGCTAGGTCACATGTACGAGAAAATTTGATTAGTGGGTCGTTTTGGATCACCATGGATCAGGGTCAAGTTAATTTTATCTAAAAAACGGCTCTAAAGATTTTGATTAAATTTTGTATCCTACGAGTTTCGGGCACGAGAAAATCATTGGGCTATGTCACATATCCGAGAAAATTCGATTAGTGGGTCAGTTTGGGGTCACTGTGGGTCAAGCTAATTTTATCTAAAAAACGGCTTAGACTATTTAGACTAAATTTTGCATCCTATGGTTTTCGGAAACGAGAAGACTGTTAGGCTAGGTCACATGTCCGAGAAAATTCGATTAGTGGGACATTTTGGTCATGGGTCATTATGGGTCAAGCTATTTTTATCTTAAAAACGGCTCAGAGGATTTTAACTAAATTTAGTATCCTACAGTTTTAGGGAACGAGAAGACTATTGGGCTAGGTCACATGTTCGAGAAGTTTCGACTAATTGGTCATTTTGGTCATGGGTCATTACGGGTCAAGCTATTTTTATCTTAAAAACGACTCAGACGATTTGAACTAAATTTTGCATCCTACGGTTTTTGGGCACGAGAAAATCATTGGACTAGGTCGCAGGCTCAAGAAAATCCGATTAGTGGGTCATTTTGGGGTCACTGTGGGTCAAGCCAATTTTATCTAAAAAAGTCTTAGACTATTTTGACTAAATTTTATATCCTACGGGTTTCGGGCACGAGAAGACAATTGAGCTTGGTCGCATGTTCGAGAGGCTTTGATTAGTGGGTCATTTTGGTCATGGGTCATGATATTTGAACTCAAAGCTAATTTTGACCGAGAATAGCTCGGTCTTCCCTGCTCGTTTTATATCTAACATCTCAGCAGCTATCCCTTCTTGCAGTACAGGTCTCTCTTGGTATGATGTTCTTATTCAAGCTATTTTATACGTAATTTCTGCTTTGATTCACATTTTAAACTCAGCAAACATGAGCATTGGGACTTCAGGTCTTAGTGGTAATATAGTGTGTTCTGCGGTTGCTGTTGCGATGAGTGGAATTGTTTCGTCCTTCAGATAATTTAAAAGAATCGTTACTTCATTTTTATGAATCGTAAAATGTATTGAAAATGACTGTAATAAATACTGAATTTTGTACTTTTATTTGAAATCATTATTCAACATATTTCATGTTTTTTGTTCTTTCGTTATCTGTCTGTTTTTTTTTTTTTGTTTTTTTTTTTTTTTTAGTTTTATGTAAGCTATCCAAATAAATATTTCCTAGTGCAAAAATTCGTATAGCTTGTCTCAACTTCAACAGATACCGTGATTGAAGGAAGTACAAAAACCCAGAGTTCATATCTTTGGTTCTGCGTCAATTCGTCGCGCACAATTCATCGCGAAACAATTCATCGCACACAATTCATCGCATCGTCAATTCGTCGCGGCGACAATTCATCGCAGCGTCAATTCGTCGTGGTGTCAATTCGTCGCGACGTCAATTCGTCACAACGAAAATATATTTGAAGGCTAAGATAATAAAAGCAAAGATAATTTAGTAAAATTATTTAATGATAATTAAATTTTTAGATATAGAGAATTATAACAAAAAATAATTATCATTAAATAATTTTACTAAATTATCTTTACTTTAATCATCATAGATTTCAAAACCATTTTCGTTGCGACGAATTGACGTCGCGACGAATTGATACCACGACGAATTGACGCTGCGATGAGTTGTCGCCGCGACGAATTGACGCTGTGTAGAATTGTGCGCGATGAATTGTTCCGCAATGAATTGTGCGCGACGAATTGCGCGACACCCATATCTTTATCCTAGATCACGAAACAAATTCCCAAACTCGTACTCTTTTTTGCCGAAGGTAGCAAATCGTTACTTTATGAAAAAATAATTTTAGTGACTTGATGTAAAATTGGGAATTGGTTTTACTAATTTTTGAAATAGCACTCTATAGGAATATTAACTTTTAAATGTATAATTTTCTTTTAACAAAAAGTATTCTTTAAATAGCACTACAAAGGATGTGAATTTTCTTTTCACTTTGCTTAATACACCAGTGCCGGGAATTTATTCGTCTCATGTACGCTACGGATAGTGTGCTCATGTTGACATTCCATCTTGCGCTGCGGAGTTGCAGCCTTGCCAACGTATATTAGGAAAAGAGGTGCCAGACTGGATGTCGTCCGGATCGCATAATTAGTAAAGCACTTGGTGCACTATACCAAGGTATCTAGGTTCTATCCCCGGTCTGGACACTATTTTCACTCAAGTTGGTTGTACGCTGTAAAGCAATTTAAAGATTTAAGGCGCGTAGTTTCAGTCCTGCTGAAAATGTATTTGGAAATTTAAAAAATAATCTTTAGCACATAAATGTCATAAATTATAATAAAAAAATTTACAAATCCCTATTCTTAAGAATAGCCCAGAAAGAATACAATGTCTTGATGAGTCAGAAATGATGCATAATACATCATGCCTTTCATAATCTGTATCATATGTGATACAAGATACAACTTGTAACAAAAACCAGTTTTTCACTTTTTCAAGCAATACAAATTTTGCAGAAACGTAAAAAGATTTAACTTCAAATTGTTTAAATTCAAGTAAACAATTAAGCATCTGCTTTACATGGAATTTTCTTTTAATTGATAACCGAAGAATTAAAAAAAATTATTCATTTTGTTTATATTCCTTATTTAACTAGATGAAAATACAGATGTACCCTCCATAGTAAATACACTTTATGATAGGTTACCTGAACAAACGGATATATATCATGTATGCAGATGAAAAATTTTCAACAGCTCTCAATAATGCATAAATTAAATAGATGAAAACGGGATGTAAGGAGATCACAGTCATAATGTTTATTTTTCAACTAAATTTGAACATTTATTCGTGACTTACCACAGAATAAATACAGACGTGCCAAGTTAAACATGTTTTATCGAATAAGGCTAATCTATTTGTTTTCTGCTATTGGAGTTTCGGATTTCGGTTAATTGAATCTCTTAAAACAAAATCTTCTTTCTGTAAAATGCAACAAGATTTTTAAGTAAATACCACATTCTATTGAAATGAACATAATTTTTTCTGTAAATAATTCAACATGAGGACTAGTTAATCGCCTTTCGAACCACAAATGTTAAAAAACAACAGATTAGAATAAGCGGGAAAAAAATAGAATTGAATAACCGAAATACAAGGAATCGCAGAAACTCAAATTAAGAGTTAATAGCTCAGGTTGCAATTTCCTTGATTTGTAAAACAGGGTAAGTCCTCTATTTTTGTTTCTGCAATATTCTTTCTGAAAAATGTAAAAAAAAAAAATTAAATAAATATCACATTCTAATGAAATGAATACATCTTTCTCGGTAAATAATTCAACTTCAGCACGAATTAATCGCCTTTCGAACTACAAATGTTACAAAACAACAGATTAGAATAAGCTGGAAAAACAATAGAAATGAATAACTGGAATACAAATTGCAGAGACTCAAATTAAGAGTTAAAAGCTCAGGTTGCAATATCCCTGATTTTCAAACTGGGTAACTCCTCTATTTTTGTTTCTGCAATATTTTTTCTGTAAAATGTAAAAATGTTTTTAAATACACTGCTCAAAACAATTAAAGGATATTTGAAGTTTTATATAAAATAAAGATATAAACGACTTTTTTTTTGCCTAAAATAGAAGAAGAGAATCACAAATGCAAATGTTTCTGGTATTCAAACTGTGGAGTATGCAAATTTTGAGTTCGACGTCAAAAACGTCGCTTCAGCGGCAGCGAATGAAATTTGACTTTCAACTGGATAAAAGAGAATGAAGACAAGGATGATCGGCATTCAGTGATTGCTTTGTTTCGATGAGTACGATGTCTCAGCGAAGTCATTTGACAGATTCAGAAGCTTGGAGAATTGTTGGTAGGTTAGAAGGGGGCCAAACTCAAGCCGAAGAAGCGCAAGCCATTGGAGTGTCACAAAGTGTCATTTCCAGGATCTGGAACCGTTTTTTGGAGAGTGGATGTGCAGGCCGAAGACCAGGGCAAGGTCGTAGACGGGCAACAACGCCCAATGAAGATCGGTATTTAGCGTTAACAGCTCGGAGACACCGAAACATGAACGCTACTCTTCTCCAACAACACCTTCGCTCGGCTACAGGCACCACGATTTCAACTCAGACTTTCCGAAACCGGCTCCATGCTGTAGGTCTGTATGCTCGCCGACCGATGGTATGTGTTAGATTAACATCAAGGCATCGTCGCAACCGCAGGGAGTGGGCAACCGAGCATGTCAACTGGAAGAGAAATGAATGGAGCAATATTCTGTTTTCTGAAGAGTCCCGTTTTTCTGTGCATCCGGATAATAGGCGTATTTTCATCTGGAGGGACCGTGTCAGTAGGAATAATCCTGCGTTCGTGCACGAAAGTGTCAGATTTGGCGGTGGAGGAGTGTTGGTGTATGGTGGCATCTCCATTGACGGGCGCACTGACCTCTACATCATTCGAGATGGAGCTCTGACTGGTCGCCGATATAGGGATGAGATCCTCAGACCTATTGTAGTCCCTTACGCTGCAGCAATCGGAGATAACTTCATTTTAATGGACGATAACTGCAGGCCACATCGTGCAAACCTGGTGCAGGATTTCCTTTTCGAGGAAGGAATCGTTCGAATGGAATGGCCAGCGTGTTCTCCAGACATGAATCCAATCGAGCACGTTTGGGACGCTCTAGGAAGACGAGTTTCTGGCCGCCAACAACCCCCACAAACTCTCCAAGAACTGGAAAGAGCTCTTCTGGAAGAGTGGGGCAGAATACCCCAACTCGTCATTAATAGCCTCATTGAGTCCATGCCTCAAAGGTGTTCAACGTTGCTGGCCGCCCGTGGAAACCATACCCCCTACTGAAAATGATTTTCTTTGAAGAAAACACCTTTTCTTATTCTTTTTTTCTCATATGCACAAATTGTGTTTTTTTCCTTTTGTACACAAATGCGCAATAAAATGCATTTTTTTCTGCCAAACATGTGTAATTTATTCTCATATAACCTACTATGTCTGTCGACCATGTATCAATCAGCTAAAAAGTTTCCCAGATACAAAATCCCCCTAAAACTGCAATATCCTTTAATTGTTTTGAGCAGTGTAAATATCACATTCTATTGAAATGAACAAATTTTTTTTCGGCAAATAATTCAAAATCAGGACGAATTGATCGCTGTTAGAACCACAAATGTTACAAAACGACAGAATAAAATAACCGGAAAAACAAATATAATAGCTGGAATACAAAGCATCGCAGAGACTCAAATTACAAGTTAATATGAAATGTAATTTTCCCAACTGGGCGAAAAAGCCCGGGGCAGTATTCGAACCAGGGATCTCTTGGTTGAAGAAGCCAATGCTCTACCAACTGAGCAATCCCGGACGGAAATGGCAGAATTAATTCACCCAGTTAAAATAATTGATCATAACAATCTGATCTGATATCTGAATCAGCTCAACAGAATAAATCGCAGGTAATGATATATCCAGTAAACGATGGAAACGTGATTACACTAGATTAATTTTCACACAATTACTCAAAAATTGGTAACGAAATCATACGAAATGTAATTTTCCCAAACTGGGTTAAAAAGTGGGGCCAGGATCCGAACCAGTGAACTCTTGACTGAAGCTACCAATGCTCTACCAACTCAGCAATCCGGGACGAATATAGCAGAACTAATTCACCCAGTTAGGCTAGTTCCGTTATATTCATCCGGGAATACTCAGTTGGTAGAGCATTGACAGCTTCAGCCAAGAGAATCCTGCTTCGAATCCTGGCCCCGACTTTTTTTGCCCAGTTTGGAAAAATTACTTTTCGTATGATTTATTTGCCAATTTTTGAATACTTGTGTCAAAATTAATTTAGTATGATTTTCAAACTAAATAATTATCTATTTTTGTACATTGAGCCGTGCACAGCATGAGGTTTAGAAAAGTAAGTTTGAAAGAAAAATATGAAAACAATGAAACGGTAGTAAATGTGATTTAAATATTTCGTAAATTAATAAAACAGACGGTAGCTTAGATGTCACAAAAACCAACTGTTAAATCACAACTTCTTTAAATCTTAAGGTACAGTGTAACAGTGTTGAGAGTAGAGAAAGTGGGACAGGAGAAAATTAAATATTCCAGATCACACCTATAGGTATCTTTTTCGTAGACTCTCGCAAGTTATTGGACCAAATTGTAAATATATATATATATATATATATATATATATTTGTACCTAATGCCAACACAATAGATTCAAAATTAATAAATTTTCTACCAAAAAATCAGATATCTATGATAAAAATAATAGAATTTTTTGGATTAGAATATCTACCTCTTAATTCCCTACCGTAAATCATTGCAATCGATTCTACTTAGATCAGTATCTTTCATACGATATAAATTTGGTAAAATAAATGGTGGATATAAGATATTTCATATACATCCATTGGAATTACATATTAAATACATAGATTCAAAATTAATAATTAACAATCAGATTAAAGAATTCAGTTATGATTGATAAAATAATTTGATAAATAAAATCATTACATTTACCTTTCAACCTTCTGTATTACGTACATCTTTCGTTTTACTTATCAGGGAACCACTTTTGGTGCAGCTTGCACCTAGCATCGAGACCTGATGCATTTTGCAGCCCTATACATAAAATTTCTCTGCTAAAATTGTATTTTATATATATATTTTTTTATACTTTTAATTTTTTGTTATTGGATTTCTAATTGTTTATTTCCCGCCAAAATTGAGTTAAGTCACCATATATGGCGCTCCAAATTTTAAGGTCCGAAATTAAAATTTCTAGTGAAGTCCAAACCACTGGTCACACACGACAAGCAGCTATGACATTCGGCTAGGGTTGCCGGACAACTCTACAGCAGAAATAACACCAATTTTTTTCCCACCAAAAATATATAATGTTGCAATTTTTCAAAATCAAATTCATAGGTTATTGAAGGAATTTTAAAACTTTTTTCAATATTTTATACTTATTATTTACTAATTTATATTTTTAACTGCTTTTTTGGAAAAAACTTCTTTGTTAATAGTCCGATAAATGATCTTGAAAACTGCATTTTCAGAAAGTTATGCTGCTGTACAATCAAAAAATATGATTTTAACAGAAAATGTTTATCGATTCTCAAACTTCGTATTACAGGGCTTTAAAATGCACCAGGTCTCAACGCTAGGTGCGAGCAGCACCTAAAGTGGTTCCCTTGTTAGATCATCTCATCATCCTTCTCAAGATAAAAATAAAGTGAAACAAATGGTGAACATAAGACATTTTGTGTACAAAAAATAAAAAATACACCTCATACATTTCAATCACCAAGTTGTACCAGAAAAAAATGGAATAATAGCCATTCGACTGGAAACTGTACCTTACTTCAATTTATGTTCAAAAATAAGATTAGGGGTGATCATCCATGCTGAAATTGTACAAAACTCTGAAGCTCTCAATACGAACGCCAAATTTTGACATATATTTGGATTTTTCGATAAATTTTACTTTAAGATACCAAACGGGAAGTTATTCGGTCAAGTAGTTTAGGAATTGCGAATGTTTAAATTTTTGAACTCTGAATGTTAAATCCATTTGTAATCGTTGTAATTGCATTGCGGGGAGTTTTTTAAACATAAATCAAGAACTACTTGGCGGAATCAGTTATAAATTTGGATTCGCATATTTAAAACTTCTAGAAATTGATTTCTGTTTAGATATTTATAGGTTATTATTCGTAATCTTTTTGAAAATTTATTTAGAAAAAAAAAATTAATTAATTTTCGAAATAAAATAGGAACTGTATCCTATAATTTTTTTAACATAAATCATTTTTTAGAAGCTTTAAATATATGAATCTAAAATTACAGTAGTTTTTGAGCTATGCTTAAAATACTCCCTACATTGCAATCTGTTTTGCAACAATTACAAATTGAATTTAACATTAGTAATTCCAACTTTTATACCTTCATAAATTCTAAAATACTTGGCTGAATGATTTTCCGTTAGTATCCTAATGTAAAATTCACCGAAAAAGTAAAACATGATAAAACAAAATTAGGTTTTCGCAATTAAGAATTTTAGAGTTTGATACAATTATAGTATGAGGACGATGCCCTAAGTTTATTTTTCAAAAAAAAAATTGACTGCAATTGGCTATTTTTTTTTCTTCTTTGACAATTTGGAGATTAAAATTCACCTGGTCTTCTCTCGTTTGTTGATGTTGATGACGTTGGTTTTCTTGCGTGATTGTACATCCATAGGCATTATCTTTAATAATCAACTCGAGTTACCCAATGTAAAGACATACCCTATAAACAGGACGCCAGACCCAAACAAGTTAAATGAAAAATTCTGGTACTTTAAAAGACATGATCATGCCAATATTTTCAAATCATTGTTTGAAACTTTCATACCTTAGTCATATCTGCAGGTTACCAAGCAATTTTCCTATACTGTACCAACTCTGAGGCATTTTCAACAATTATGAATAGCGAAAGAATTTCAAACTTCACATCAGATATCACTATTTTTATGGCTGACATTTAAAGTTTGTGACTTGGTAAGACCATTTAAAAATACGTTTTAAGATATATAAATTATTTGTGCAAAATAATCCGTTTATGTATTATATTGAAATGTAATTCAAATGAAAGAAAAATAGAAGAAAATAGTTCTTTTTTAAATGTTCTTTGTTAAAAATACATAAAATGAATAAAGTAAGAAGCAAAATTGTTTTAACTATATTTATTTACATATATGTACTATATATCTTTATATCTATATATCTATATATTTATATATCTATATACCAATATATTTATATATCTATATATCTATATATTTATATATCTATATTTATACAAACATTTGTTTATCCTAAAAACATCTCAATAACATAAAATTTAAATTACATGTTATGTGCTTTATTACTTTAAAGATGATAAAATTGCAAATAAATATGTTAAACTACATTAATAACTATTATTCAATGTCAATTACTCCAAGCACTTTCAACAACACACTATATGCTTTTGAGCTTTTAAAGATAAATTTTAGTATTCCACTCATTTAACATCTTAATAATTTATCATTACTGAACTTTTCATAAACTAGTCTGCAGTCAGAAAAAATTCATAATTTTTTGTAGATTGTTGTAGTAATTAGAACTGTATTGTGGTATTTCAAGCTGCTTGTTGAGTTTGAAATTTTTAAAAGACGATTTTTAGTGTTGAAAATAATGGAAAAATGCTAAACTAATTTGGATATTAGATTTTCTCTTTAATTTCATCTCATTGAAGCTTTTGTATGTTTTATTTAAAAAGTATCTAGTTATTCATTTTCGTGCAATGTGGACTGACTAATCAAATTAATTTAAATTAATAGAAGCAGAAGAATGTGAAATTTATTAATTTTTTTCCAAAATTGTCAAATGCAGGAGAAATAGAGAAAAGTTCACATTTACACATAATTGAAATTATGTTTGGTATACCCCAAAACAATACAATAGACTCAAATTGAATAAACATACCCCATGTTGAAGAATTTATAAATATGTGATAAAGAAAATAAAATAAATTTTAGTATTATAATATTAGCTTTTAACTTTTTATGTTAAATAATTCTTTTTCTTTAGTCAGACCAACTTCTCTAATAAGATATAATAAAGTAAAATAAATTATAAAAATAAAACATTTCATCTATATCCCTAAGCATTATCTTTATAAATCAATCCATGTCTATTGTTTACTGAAGACATCTGAATCATTCATCATTTTCAAATATTTTTTATTCTCCAGTCGGAGCAAATTCATTAATTCTCTTAGAAAAATGAAAAATAATATGACATTTATTAATTATTTTCTAAAATTGTCAAATGCAGGTGAAATAGAGAAAAATTCATATTTACATATAATTAAAAATATGTCTGATATACACCCGTAACAATACAATAGACTCAAAATTAATAAATATTATATATACATATTGAAGAATTTATAAATATGTGATAAAGAAAAGAAAATAAGTTTTAAAATTAAAATATTAGCTTTTAACCTTTTATATTAAATATTTCTTTCTTTAGTTAGAGCAGCATTTTTCAAAAGATATAATAAAGTAAAATAAATTATAAAAACAAAACATTTCATTTACATCCATAGGCATTATCTTTATAAAACAACTCATGTCCATTGTTTACTGAAAACATCTGAATAATTCATTATTTCTAATCTTTTTGATTCTTCAGTCGGAGAAAATTCATTAATTATCTTAAACAGTGATAGTATGTCAAGCTGTTTTTCTCTCTATAATCCGATTAAAAAGTTGAGTATATCAGTACAACATCATTCATTCGCTTAATGTCAGTTCACGGTATGATTTAATTCGTGATATGTATTTGTAACTATTTACTTTTTTCGCATAGATTAATTTTATTTTAACAAGAAAGTCGAGTATCCTCCAACCTTTTAAGAATTTTAAAAATATTCATGCAGTTCATAAATCGGATAAAAAGTTTAATTAAAAATACCTTATTAGTTGATTTTTACCCGTTAAAATCTTACAGCAAAATGATTTGTGTTAATATATATATATATGTATATATATGTGTTATGTATATGTTAATATATATACAGTGAAACTTCCATTTAACGAAATCTCATCGTTACACTTAAAAACTTCGTTATGAAGAAAATTCGTTAAATAGAAATCAACTTAAATTCATCAAATTTTTCCTTCAGATATGACAAACAGGTATTGGATTCAGAAGCATTTGATTCAGTTTCAATTATGTAGCCGTCTTTTACAAAAAGCGCTTTCATCAGCTCTGATGCACAGGTTCTCAAACTAATGTTTTCACTACATTGTCTTTTTCCTGTCTTTTTCGATAATGTACTGCAAGATTTTTTGTTATTCCTTAGACTAATAACTGAAGTTTACAAGTTGTATTGGCAGGAACAAAAATAACTTTGATGTTCTTTGATTTGAATTTTGAAGCACGTTCTTGTGGATGTACAAAGCAGTTGTTTATCAGCAATGGAAGGCCAAAATGGTAACTGTCTGACTCTAATTGATATTTTTTGCTTCAATGTATCTGACGCCATTGCATCCATCTTCTATATCATTGAATGTAAAAATGGGATTTTGACTTTCCCCAACTGTCAGCGCTGGAGTCTCGTTGTGGGAGAGTAATGATAACAAGTATTTCTCTTAGTGTGAAAAAAATTGTTTCATTTAGCATCTAGCAGAATAGAAATTATTTAAATGTGTTCATTTTCATACAATCCACTGAAATAAATTCGCATATCCATCGCAACAGCAACCTCTTAGTTTGGATTCTGTACACGTAAAAAGTGGAATAAACTTCGTTATATAGAATATATTTTTCGTAATATGGAGATTAATTTACATGCTAATGGTGTTCAAAGTCAAAGTTCTGCAGAAAATTTCGTTAAGTAGAAAACTTCGTTCAATAGAGACTTCGTTAAAGGGAAGTTCCACTGTGTATATTTAAAGTATTTTGAAACTATACATGCTTTAACTATGTACTCAAGTTAATATGTATGTTTAGGAAATTACATTATTGTACTATGTTTCTTGTAATTTTTAAAAATGTGATTATTGGTCAATAACAGAGATCTTATTATTCAAGTTTTGACCCGAAAATGTGAACCACCTTATTACGGAACCACCACATCTGACGGCCTTAGGTACAATTTTGATTTACAGTACAACTCCACTTATCCGAATTGTAGTAATTCAGATTGCCAAATATCCGGATCGGTATCCGGAAATGGAAAATTACACTTTTATTTAAAAAGTACGCTGTGAGATGTAAATTACAGATATTAGTTCATAAAAAATAAAAAAATAAAAAAAATTAAAATTAATTGCTATTTAAACCAATGTTAAAATTTGTGTTTAATTGGAAATTTCGGTGTCTGTATTTGGATAATTCTAATTCGGAATTTCATAAGTAATAACAAACCCTGATTCTCTATTCTCATATTCTACGAAACTCCGAAAAATTCACTTGCAATCCAGAAATTTTAACTAAACATTTAAATGAAAGCAGGTAGTTTCAATGTTCAATGTTGTAAACATGCAGTGTTAAAAAGGACAGGTGTTTCTTAATGTAGGAGAATATAATATAACCATGAACGAAAATGTACAATAACCCCTTCCGCGTTACAAACGATTCCGAAAACCGCTCTTTATCTTTAGAAACCTTAGAAACTAATATATTTTCGAGATTTAAAGAAGCATTTATAAATACAAACTTTCTTTTGGGGCCACTTATTTTCCGAAACGTTTTCGAGCAAATTTTATAGTGTGTTAATTAGCTTTCTCAACCGAAATGTAGGTTTTACGGATGCTATCAACTCTTCCCAACTCTGCCCCCTGAGGGGAAAAGGGGGGGGGCAACTTTGATATCCCTAAATAGATTTTTTTTAAATATTGAACACGTATTTTTCCGTTTTTCAATTCTATGTATATTTCTCGAGTTATTCGCCCGTTTCCAGACTTTTCAATGGAACCGATTCTCACTGCATTTTACTCGATTACTGCGCCATCTACGATTTTTCGATGAAAATGTTAAATACAAAAGTTACGTATTTTTTCCCGTGGAATCCAAATGTGCAATAAAAAAGGAGGGTTATCATTTAAAATTTCAAAGTCGCCTCCCCTTTCCCCCCCAAAGGGAAGAGTTGAGGGGGAGGCAAATTTGATATACCTAAATAGATTTTTCAAAAATATTAAACGCATATTTTTCGTTTTTCAATCCGATGTATATTTCTCGAGTTATTAGACCATTTTCAGACTTTTCGGACACTATCTATACTATAGCGAATATTGTATATGTTTTAAGCTCTTTCAACATTATGGAATTAATTAATTGAACTCAATGAAATCGTATTTTAGAATTTTGAAATGAGTTATTTGTGATTTTGATTTCAAAATCACAAAATGGCATACGCTGTAGAAATGTTTTATCTAAGCAAAAATAAATTTCGTTTTAGGTTACTTCAAAACAATACAATCTTTCAAATTCA
This sequence comes from Maratus michaelseni, assembly GCA_963931845.1. Classification (NCBI taxonomy): domain Eukaryota; kingdom Metazoa; phylum Arthropoda; class Arachnida; order Araneae; family Salticidae; genus Maratus; species Maratus michaelseni. The sequence goes on from OZ007598.1 coordinate 122,280,220, forward strand.
TAAATAACTGAGTTAAACATATACTATAAGTTTAATTAATTAATTTTATAGACCTATAAAAAATAATTTTCTAGACTAAAAAATTAACATAGAAAGTGAAAGTTTTATACAATTGATTCAAACTTTGACTGTATTTTGCTTGTGTAAAATTGATTATAGTTAAGAAAAGAACAACCTTGAAATAATATAAGTTAAAAAAAAAATTAATGTGATGTCTTTTCATTTAAACTTATCACCTAGTAATATAATCTTTTAAATGCATAAGTAACACAGTCAAGCATAAAGAAATATGATTTCATTAATTAATAAATTTTACAAAGTTAAAGAAATTCAAAATACATTTCAAGTCTAAAAATTTTAATCACAAACTGAATTTTTTTGCTGGTAAAATAATAAATGAAACGATGAGATTTCATTTAAATTTATAACCAAATAATCTATTAATTCGCATTCGCCATACTGCCATACAATAATTTTAAATTGTATAAATATAAAACAGCTTGAAATCCGCAAACATCCACAACTGAAACAATTCTTTTAATAAAATATTAATCGTTTTAAAGTAATCCTACATCAGTTTTACACTATAATCTTCTTTCCTGTTTGGGTTTGTTTTATCCAATACATCTTTCATAAGTTTAAACAAGAAATAAAGAAAAGCTATATACATTTTTAACCCTTTCACTGAACATTTTAAAAATTATCATGTCTTACTTCATTTTTTACTTAAAACTGATTAATAATTCATTTTGTTATAATACTTTTTATAAAATCACTCTACATCTCAAAAGAATTAATTTTCTCTAAATTTGTAAAACTCTAATCGGATTAAAATCTCAAACGTAAATGTAAAATTGTATACATTTGTGTATATTTCTAATTTAAATTTTTAGTCGAGGAATGTATTCGTAAATTTTCAGCTTTACAAAATTAATTATTTAAATTGAAATACATTGTATTTCAGTATGTTTGATTGAATTATTTATTAATTTTAAAAGATCATAATAACAGAATATAAATTTAAACGAAATGCCATGTCTTCAATTAAGTTTTATACAGGGTGATTCATAAAAGATGGGCAGAACTTTAAGGGGTTATAGTACACTTAAAGACAAATAATATTAAATAGGAGACTAAGGGTCCCAGACGTATTCCCAAGGAGATAGGGGGCATTAAAGTTTAGGGTCCGAAATTTCAAATGATTATAAAACATGGAAAAATTGGTCGATTCGTTTGCGGTTTTTGCAAAAAATTTTCTTTATGCCAGTATTTTCTTGAAATAAAATTTTAAAGTTCAATTTCAAAAAATGCCGATAAGGGGCGCTTTAGACTTTGGAGTAACAAACAACTATTTTTTAACGTTATTTTTTGTATTTCTTTAAATGATTTCGAAAGCTTAGACTTAAACTTAAATTTTGATCTAAAAATCTGAGTCCTAACGAGTAGTTAAGTAGCGTAAACTGAAATTTGAAATTTGAAACCCTTCTCCCCCCAGAACAAAAATCAGTTATTCCGGATCTTTGTGTCGTAGATTAAGCTCTAACTACTGCCGCGTTTTGCTAAAATTATTCTTTATGTCAGTATTTTCTTGAAAATAAATTTTAAAGAAAATTTTCAAAAAATTCCGATAGAGGGCGCTTTAGACTTTGGAGTAACGAACAACTATTTTATACCGTTATTTTTTGTGTCTCATTAAATGCTTTCTAAAGCTTAGACTTAAACTTAAATTTTCAGCTCAAAATCTGAATCGCTGAGCGTGGTTCAGTAGCGAGGGGAGGGGGTTCAAATTTCAACTTCTGAACATAGTTCAGTTTACCATGTCCACACATTGTGTGCTGTGATACGAGGTAAAAAGACACAAATTAGGATTATGTTACTAAAGCATATTTATTAACATGTAATCACAATAAATGTTCAAAATTGTGACCACCAGAGGTTATGCACGCAGAACAACGGCGACGAATGGAACGGCGAACATTCGCGAAAACATCAGGCTTTTCGAGCACTTCCCCTACAGCGGCGGAAAGTCTGGCGACCAGTTCCTCGGGGGATTCAATGGGTGTCTCATACATAAGAGCCTTCAATCGTCCCCAAAAAAAGAAATCGAGGGGTGAAAGATCTGGCGAGCGAGCAGGCCAAGCAACAGGACCACCTCGACCAATCCATCTGTTCGGAAATGTGATGTCCAGATAGTTGCGGACGTCTCGTACGTAATGGGCTGGCGCTCCATCGTGCTGGAACCACATGACCCGCCGGATGCGTGGAGGAACAACGTTTAACAGGTCTGGCAGCACATGTTGCAGAAATGTGAGGTATGTTTTACCGTTGAGGCGTTCAGGAAGAAGGTACGGTCCGATTAGGTGGTCTCCGAGGATTCCTGCCCAAACATTGATGGAAAAGCGTCTCTGATGAGCATGTGGATACGTAGCATGTGGATTGACATCCGCCCATACATGTGCATTGTGTGTGTTAAATGTACCTTCACGTGTGAAGGTACATTCATCGGTGAAAAGCACAGTTCGTCCAAAATGTGGATTTAGCGCGTTCTGCTGCAGAAACCAGCGGGCGAATTCAATACGATTTGGATAATCCCCTGGAGATAGTTTCTGGACTCGTTGCACATGAAACGGGAGCAAATGTTCATCCTTCAGTACCCTCCAAGTCGTGGACTGTGAGGTATCCACCTGGCTAGCCACTGTTCGTGTACTTGTACTTGGCTGCGCCGCTACTACATCCAAAATGGCTTCTGCAACAACTACTGATTCGTCCTTTTTTGCACGACCTGCATTCGACCGGGAAGCGAGAAATGATCCCGTCTCACACAACTGTCTGTGCAAGCGCTCGAAAGTTTTGCGGTTAGGCAACCGCCTGTTAGGAAATCGCTCTCCGTACATTCGTTGTGCCTCTGCACCATTTCCATCTGCCGCTCCGTAAATTAAATGCATCTCAGCCTTTTCCTTATTCGTGAAGGGCTCCATCTTCCGATTCATTACTACAGCGACTTACACTTGACTCACCGTTCAGTGGTTTTTATGCCTGAATCGTGTCGAAATTTTGCATACGTGTTCTTCTTCTTCCCCATTTGACATTTGCATACTTTCTGTTTCCTTCTTCACCCGGTGACTAGCGTCAGGAATGGAGCTTTAACGTTTGCATGAGCGACGTTTCCAACTGTGCCAGTGCCTTTATGAGTGAATTCCGACTATGCAGTCCTTGACGAAAGTTGTATTTTTGCCTCGTATCACAGCACAGAATCGTTGGGCATGGTTAAGTAGTGCAAACTGAACTATGTTCAGAAGTTGAAATTTGAACCCCCTCCCCTCGCTACTGAACCACGCTCAGCGATTCAGATTTTGAGCTGAAAATTTAAGTTTAAGTCTAAGCTTTAGAAAGCATTTAATGAGACACAAAAAATAACGGTATAAAATAGTTGTTCGTTACTCCAAAGTCTAAAGCGCCCTCTATCGGAATTTTTTGAAAATTTTCTTTAAAATTTATTTTCAAGAAAATACTGACATAAAGAATAATTTTAGCAAAACGCGGCAGTAGTTAGAGCCTAATCTACGACACAAAGATCGGGAATAACTGATTTTTGTTCTGGGGGGAGAAGGGTTTCAAATTTCAAATTTCAGTTTACGCTACTTAACTACTCGTTAGGACTCAGATTTTTAGATCAAAATTTAAGTTTAAGTCTAAGCTTTCGAAATCATTTAAAGAAATACAAAAAATAACGTTAAAAAATAGTTGTTTGTTACTCCAAAGTCTAAAGCGCCCCCTATCGGCATTTTTTGAAATTGAACTTTAAAATTTTATTTCAAGAAAATACTGGCATAAAGAAAATTTTTTGCAAAAACCGCAAACGAATCGACCAATTTTTCCATGTTTTATAATCATTTGAAATTTCGGACCCTAAACTTTAATGCCCCCTATCTCCTTGGGAATACGTCTGGGACCCTTAGTCTCCTATTTAATATTATTTGTCTTTAAGTGTACTATAACCCCTTAAAGTTCTGCCCATCTTTTATGAATCACCCTGTATATTAAAAATTTCAGAAGCATGATTTATATTTATTTTCCTATTCACGTATGAAATAACTTACGTATTACAAAAAATTTAGAGAAAATTTTCAATATAAAATGTTGGCTAGTCCTTATATGATATTATATACTGTTATTTTCAATCACAGAAATTTTATTTATGGTTTTCTTTTAAGTTGGAAAATCGTTATACTTTAATAACTTGCATACCGATCAATTCATGTCGATAATTTTATATTCATAATTTGTTTTAAAAATAGATATCTTTATTGTAGTAAATTATTAGCGATATTTTATAGATCATGACAAATAATTTTACTTTAATAATTGTTTAATAATAGATATTTTTATTTTACTAATGCATTTTTAAATGACTATCATCATATTTTCAGTAAAGAAGTTTAAAGTATTCGCACAACATTAAAACGTCATTTTCAATGAAAATATCGATTTTTCATTTTTGCAATAATATTAAAATCCTATCCTTTATCTATCGAATTCTGTTTTAATTGTGCCTGTATCTGAATTAGAACCCGAGTTACAGCCGTTTAAAGTTACATCTATTACAGCTTGCCGAAGAATTTTACAAACGGAAATATCGTTCTGCAAACCGGAAGTAAGCTGAAACGTATGCTTACATTCTTCTATTTCGAGATTTAGCATTTAAATTGGATTATATGTTCAAGAAAATACCTGGAGTATATAATTAAACCTTTAAAGAATAATAATTATTTTTATAGAAAGAACCGCCTTTAAAAGTTATTTTTAGCTTTTTCTCAGAATGAAGTTTTTCAGATTTTTACTGTACGCAAAACATCCTATATCAAAAAATTATGCATGCAATGCCATGAAATTTTTTTTTTACTTATTTTACAAATGTTTATTGGGGGAATAGACTATAATCATGATGATATATTAATTAGTTTTATAATTATACTGGTATAAGTTAAAAAGTTGCAAGAAATTTTACGAATTTTTCATTACATTAGTACTTCAAGTGCCATAGCTTCTGCGATAAAGATGCTATTATAATACGGCCAGTCTATGTCTTAGAGAAAGTTATTCTTTTTATTATGCAAGTTACAAAATGTGAATGCATTGATTTGAGTTTCAGTTATCATGTTTTGCACAAATGTCAATTTTTCACATAATTCTGACTTATTCACTTATTATTCATTCCTCCAAAGTCTAGACGCTGACGAAAATCCCACAAAAATGTATTAATAAGTTCTTTAATTCTTCAAAACTATATTAATTAAATAAAACTATAAAACTACATTCTTTAACTCTATAACACAATGAAATCGTATTCATTATGTTTTACTGTATTATTTATAAATTTGAAAATTATTTGAATGTAAGTTTAAAAGAAATAAATTCAATTAATTTTTATGAATAAAAACCTTTTTCAGCAGCATAATTTTTATTTCCTTTCGTTTTCATTTATAGAATAACTTGCGTATGTATAGAAAACTAAAAAAAATTGACAGAAGTGTGTTCGACGTATGTTATATGATACAAGATTTGCTCATATTAGAATATATGATACAATGTTATTTTCAAACACAGACATTTTATTTATGATTTATCGTAATTTGGAATACCGTTATACTTACATAGCTTGTGTGCCTTAATCCATAATTTTATAGTGTAGGTAATTTTATTTTATTGACTTTGTAATTGTAAAAGATAGTTGTGCTTAAAATGTGTACTCCATATTACTGAGTGTTCAATTTTTAACTTTTGATCTTATACAGGGTGATTTTTTTTAAAGGTGTGATAGTAAAACACTATAACAAAAAAACCACTGATCCAAATGACCTGAAATTTTACTAGCGTGCTCCCAAAGCAATGGGAATTTTTTTGACGTGGTTAAAAAAACCTTAAAATCCCGCCGACAGATGGCGCTGTATATGCAGCAAAGTCGGGAGACGAACTTGTGGACGGCACACATACAGTGGCAATAAAAGCGTGAAGCACGTACACCTCGTGTTCATTATTCCACAGATATCCTCGCAATGACTGTGCCATTGACGGACCGTGCGTTGTTAGTAAAACTGTATTATCAGAATAGTGATAGCGCAGAAACTGCTCTTAGGAGATTTAGGACACTTAAGAATAAGAAAAGGTCCAATGATGATGGAATATTTACAGAAGATGGTTTTGAAATTTGAACAGACTGCTTCACTGAGCCTAAAACCCGTTAGAGGAAAGAAACTAGTTGATGTTAACCTACAGCGCCATCTGTCGGTGCGTTTTTAAGTTTTTTTAACTACGCCAAAAAATCCCCATTGCTTTGGGAGCATACTGGTGAAATGTCAGGTCATTTGAACCAATGGTTCTTTTTTATAGGGTTTTACTTTCACAACTTAAAAAAAAATCACCCTGTACCTTTCCTCTTCATTTGAATCTCTGTATTAATAATTCTGTATGATTTTAGCAGTCCATATTTCTTCTTGTAATTATCACCTATATTAGCATTAATATTTGCAAAAAGTCACGCATAAACAAAGTGATCAATCGATATTGTTTAATAAGCATGTCTCCACATGCATTGTATAACAAAGTGTATTCTCTGTCTCTTAATCTTTCCTTCTAACAATATTAAGACACCCTTTATAAGGATTACGGATTAATTCTCCCCTCCAACAACACTTTATTAAATTCCTTCTATCTTCATTTTTTTTCTTTTTTTCTGTAATCTATACATAGTAACTCCGGGAGAGTCGCCGCATCCGGGATAGATACCGCACCCCTTGTATTTCTTGTAATTATCAATAGATGACAGTCAGACGCACAGTATAGGTGCGCAATGAGATTATTTTAACCACTGAAAAGCGTGAATCCCATTTCGATGTTTACTTGTAGCTATATAATCCTTATTTTGAGGAAAGCGCATCATTTCACTATCCAAACTTTTAAACACATCATGCTTAATTACGTTTTATACGCTAATTACTAAATGCATGCATGACTTCGAAGTCAAAACTAAGTGTAGCGTCTGTATAGAGTACTGTGTGTATGGTTACGCCATTTACCTTTGCGAGGGCAGGCAACTGTGATGTGCTACGTCTGTACCGTACAAAATGGGATACACGCCGCACTGCTCATACGACATGACGCAGTTTCTTTTGTACGGGATGCCGCGATTAATACAATTCAGTTTATGAGACATTAATAAATATTCAAACAGTATAAAGTTTACTACACTTAAGAAGAAAAAGGGAAAAATAAAAAGTAAGAATTCGAAGAAACATGCAAGTCAAGGTGATAATAATGAAAAGTTGAATCACACATGCGACGCAGACGTTCTTTGCAAGGGATGTATAGAAAACTACTCCAAAAATAAGAAGTGTGATTGGCTTCGTTGCATTATGTGGCAAATGTGCTTACATGAAGAATGTACTATTTTCGACATTTAAACATGTCTATTAACAAATAAAACTATGTAAACACTATTTTACTTTTTCTGTTCCCACTCTGACACACTGATGTTACGTTGTTGCTGAAATAACAAATAAAATCCAATCTTTAAAAAATAAGTAGACAATTTCAGTAGTGAACAAAGTAGGCAGACTAATATTGATTTGAACTTACTAGTACTTTTCATTGCACTCATTTAGTTTATTTTTCTTCTTACATAGTTAATTATATTCCAGATATGTATATTTGTTTGAATATTTTTTATTTATAATTTCATTATGTTCTTATAACATGAGCGGCATAATTCCACACAAGTGCGGCGTCTCACCCTGAATGTACGGGTGACGCGCCGCAATGGAATGTTTTAAAAATTGTTAAAAAATATTAATTATTTTTTTTTCGCCGCAGTACACATGTTGTATATTTAACATTAAATAGCACAGCATAATTTTTTTTTCGTTTACGTGCACCATGGGATTTTATACACAAATTCAAAAAAAATGTCCGGCATATCAGACGGAATTACTTAAACCGCAAGGTTGATTCTTTCGACAGTCCATGAGAGAAAACTACTGTACCAATTTACTCTATTTAGGTCTTAAGTGAAAAATTTTAGTCTACAAATTTGCTAAGTGATCGAAATTCCTATTAATTAGTGATTAATGTGCAATTCAAAATTTCTTCTCGCGTATGCGTAATGCTATGTTCAAAATCTGCTTTTGATAGATGCTCATGGTGCATGCGCAATATCTTGGATTTGTTCTTGTACCAAGCCAAAGAAGCGAGTAGATTTGTTTACTTAGAGATTTTGTTAAGGAATATTGCATACTACTCTAGTGATTATTTTTTCTTATATTTGTGAAGTGGAGAATAGAATATCTATTAAAATCAAGGGAGACAAATAGTGTCAATCTCGCGCTGTTTCTTATTGCATGTATAATATCGAAAACAGGTATTTCAAAATCAGACTAGACAATGTTCCTAATACTGAGGCATTGAAAATCAGAGTGAACTAGGGCTACTGTAATATAGGCTGAATCATCAAGCATTTTGATGCCCACATAGACCAATCAGCGATTATTGCGCACGGACGCAGCGTAGTCAAACGCTTTTCTCCTACGGGCAATTAAATGGCGGCGTGAGTCCACCCGGATTGTAGAGCCTTAGAGTGAACTATCCCACATTTCTCAACGCCTCAATTATTAAGGAAATGGGAATTTTATAAGGATTTTGTAGTGCGTCGATCTTGCAAATCATATATATTACTAGCTGTTACCCGTGACTTCGTTCACGCAACATTAAAAGAAGAATAAATACATTAATTAAGCAAAGTATTTCACTCCCGATAATTATAAACGTTAATAATTAACTATTTATCACATTTCATAGGAGGCAATATGGTATTTTTTGTTATAGGGACCTTGACCTAACTCAGTCTTAAAAAAGTGAAATTTTGTGCCAAATAATCGCAAAAATAAAATTGCAACCAATGCAAAAAGGAGGGCCAAATAAAATCGTGGAAATAGACGAATTGGGTAAAACAAATGTCAATTTTACCTGATAAACTATTTTACTTTTAACGCCTTTGTGAAACGTTTTAACAGCCATCCTTCAAAAAAAGATTAATTGGAAATAGTATATGCTTTTTCTTTAAATTCAATTCTGCCTCGTTGGTTTAATGTATAACTGAAACAAATCTTGTTTTCAAAATGACAGTATGTTGACAGGCAATTTTTTTTCTCCAGAATAAATTGAATCATGAAATTTGAACATGTGAAAATATGTTTTTATTTTTCGGATAATTTACTGAAATCAAGATTTTGTTTTCACCATCTATTCAAAATGAAAATTAATTCTGTTTTTCCGTTTTAATGAGAAAATGGTGTAAAAAATATACTGATCTGTTTTATTTCTCCTTTTTTATACAAAAATATGGAGTAATTTAAAAATCTTGGCATCTAATTTAATTTTTTAAATTCTGGGAGTTTGTATGACATACTCGGTTCAATGATAACCGATATTAAGTAAATCGCGTTGCGTTCGATAGTCTGGGAATAGTTGCGAAATACAAACACACGGTCAGATTTTAATATAATAGATTCGTATGATGTGATTTTTAGCAGAAAACTCTCATCTGTATACAACGGATACTCATGCTTAATAATCAGTATAGATCATTAAAAACATTTAAATTTTTCGTTATAAATATGGCGTGAAACTCATCTACTTTCTATACTTACTGATCCTTGTATTATTAATGTAAGGAATTGATTCACACTCATTTTAAAACATATAGGAAATTTCCCGTTTTATTACAAATATGACGTTTCTTTTTCCCCAGAGAAATCCCTTTTTAATGACATAGTTCTTGTTGATTTTCTTTTCTGGACAATTAATTTCAATACTGGCATAGGGAAAATTATGTTACTTTAACGAAATAATATTAAATCTTTAGGTTTTATCAACAAAAATGGAACTGTTAACATTCGTCTTTTTTTTTTTTTTTTTTTTTTGGTAATCGAGTTATATTTTTTAGTTTTAAGAATGGAAAAAAACTTTTTCTCGCTATCCATGACATCATTTTCGACATGGATAATTTTGCGGAGAATATTATTGACATTTGCTAGCCATTTTATTTTGAAACTTCTTTTTACTTTTTTAAAAAATAAATTAAAAAATACGGCATAGTTATATTAGCCGTGCGCAGACGGTAAAACGCAAAGTATTGTTACCATACAAAAGAAAAAGAAAAGTGAAGAAAAAACCCAAGATCGTTTTATTTCACCAATCAAAGCATATCCGCTTTATTTTAGATGTATGACGTCATATTATCCTATTTCCTATGGTTACGCATATTGAAACCTTGTATTATTATCAAAAACTAAGAAAAGTACATTTTATTTCTAATAATAATAGTTAATCTTCTTTTTAATTCTTTAATTTTTTTATTTCATTTTCATTTTTCACGTGAAAATTTTTCAATTATAACCAAATTGTTGATTAAAAATTATTATTCCGGTTTCTGAATTAGTTTTGGCAACGATAAAGTATTAGCAACGGTAAAGTAAATTTAACCATTTTAAAATATTATACGGAAAAATGTCCATTTATTCTCTATGAAAACAACGAAATTTTGAATTATTAAGAAAAATATTTGAATAAAATAAACAAAAACCAGCCTATGTTCATTGGAGGGTTAAAATTAACCTATATGCAAAGATACAGGATCATTAAATGCTGCATTTTGACGCTGGCTTCAACCTAACATTTGCACACAATGAGATTTATAATATTATTAGGATTTCTGATGTCAACGTCCGTTTTTCTATGCACATACACAACACACAACGATGAATGAGGTATCCTACGAAAGTTTGTTTGAACAGAATATTCACATAATACGTTAAAATTTCTTTAAAACATGTTGTTTGACTAACAGTTAATTAAAAATTAATTAAATGTAATATCAGCAAATAATCTGAAAGATCGCAACGCGAAAGCCACGCACGGGTCCACTAGTCAGTAATTAAAAGCACTCAAGCTTATCAAAGTTTGCAATATGTGCAGAATTTTTAATATAGAGCTGTGATCTTTGCAGAATTTCTACTTTTTGTTATAAGAGTGATGAATTTTCAATGATTTATGTATACTTTTATTTACCATCATCCGTCAAGGTTTGGTGGCTTCCAATTAATATCTTCAAAAAAATTGTTTTTTTTTTTTTTTGTTTTGTTTTTTTTTGTATAAAATTGGAAATTTCTGAAGTTATCAGTTGAATAGGATTTTTTCAATTTGTCAATATAAGAATATGAATTTCTATTTCAGATATATTTACAAAGATGAATAGAACTTAACCTGAATCCAAAGGTTTTTCATTATTTAAGAAATCGAATAGAATTCAAATATTTTCAGTGTTAAAAATTTTCTTTTCAATAAACGAATATTTCAGTACTTTTGTTCTAAAGAAATACTGTGAAATATATATAAGCCTTGGTGTTAATGTCATAGAGGTTGTGTTTTACTCTGTAGATTTAATTTAAATAAAATTTTCTATTCTTTGTCAGAAACTTCGAAAAGTAATTAAACAAAATTAAGTCTGTTTAAATTTTTAAAACTAGCTGGACATTTAAATTTATGCGGTCTCGCTCTAACTTCATTCCTGAAATTATAAAACAACTGTCTGGTTAATAGTTGCCCTGATGAGAGGCTTGTTAACAGCTTGAAGTGTCATTTATTATTTTGCTTAATATGTTGTTAATATGGGTTTTTTTTATTAAATACCTGAATTTTAAATGCCCTATTAATTTCATAAAGTAGCTTTTGCATGTTCTATAAGCTCTCTTTCAAAAAGGTTAACACTAGACCTACCATGAGCCGTCATTTTGACGGTTACCAAATGAATATATTCCGATTCGAACCAGAAATTTCTTTTTAAAATAAATTAAATATAAAACTCACAGAAATACATTAAATGAATAAGTTAAGTAGTTTTAAATAAAATTTCTGGTGTTTGAGTAAAATTTCCGGTACTTCCAGTGGTAAACAGAAATACAAAAATAGCGATTTCATCTTTTAAAACTTCTTATTCCGGATATTTCTCATAAACTTCATATAAAAGGTGTTATATAAAGTGTCAGTACTGTATATAATATTAACCGGAAATGTGTAATGTCAAATTCTATTTTGCAAAGTGTTGAGAAAAAATAAATTACACATTTTGCTCCAATTGCTCCGATTTCTTTTCAAGTGGAATTAATCTAACAACTGATATATTTCATTAATTTTTTCAATACTCTTCAAATGTGAATTCCTTTTTTACAATGTGTGAATGAATGTTAAAAGACTGGGCTCGAACTTTGATTTGTTTTCCGTTTTTATCGATTCGATGAGGTTTATTTATCCAGGTTACGATATAATAATGTGTAGATTATTAAATTAAAATGCAACGAGCAGGGAAGACCGAGCTATGTTCGGTCAAAATTAGCTTGGAGTTCAAATGTCATGACCCGTGACCAAAATGACCCACTAATCAAATTTTCTTGAACGTGTGACGATGCAAAATTGTCTTCTTGTGCCCGAAACCCGTAGGTTGTAAAATTTAGTCAACATAGTCTGAGCCGTTATTTAGATAAAATTAACTTGACCCACAGTAACCCGAAAATGACCCACTAATCAGATTTTCTCGAGCATGTGACCTAGCCCAACTCTTTTATCGTGCCCGAAAACCGTAGAATACAAAATTTAGTTCAAATGGCCTGAGCCGTTTTTAAGGTAAAAATAGCTTGACCCATAATAACCCATGACCAAAATGACCTACTAATCGAAATTTCTCGAACATGTGTCCTAGCCAAATAGTCTTCTCGTTCCCTGAAACTGTATTATACTAAATTTAGTTCAAAACCTCTGAGCCGTATTTAAGATAAAAATAGCTTGACCCATATGACCCATGACCAAAATGACCCACTAATCGGATTTTCTCGAACATTTGACCTAGCCCAACAGTTTTCTCGTGCCCGAAAACCATAAGATGCAAAATTTAGTCTAACTAGTCTGAGCCGTTTTTTAGATAAAATTAGCTTGACCCACAGTGACCCAAAAATGACCCATTAATTGAATTTTCTCGGACATGTGACAAAGTCCAATGATTTTCTCGTGCTCGAAACTCGTAGGATACAAAATTTAATAAAAATCGTTAGAGCTGTTTTTTAGATAAAATTAACTTGACCCGCGTTGACCCAAAAATGACCCACTAATCGAAAGTTCTCGAACATGTGACCCAACCCAATAGTCTTCTTGTGCCCGAAAATGGTAGGATACAAATTTAGTCAAAATAGTTTCAACGATTTTTAACACTTTCCAACCTAGTTGAAAAGTGTTTATGGCTTCGGTTTGTCTGCCGTATGGCCGTCTGCCGTCTGGCCGTGTTCTAACTCCCGTAAATATGCTCGGATTGCTCTGCAATTTTTATATGTTATTGTCGTTATCTATAGCATGTTCCCTATTTCAACGGAAGTGTGTAGCACTTATAGTTTTTTTTACAGGGACACGCAAAAGAATTCCGTTACATTACCATATATGGGGAGAAATCATTTGCGATTTATTTTAATGATGTTACGCAATTTCAAACACATTGTAATTGATATATATCACTAAGGTGCATTACAAGAAGCTTAATATGGAATAGAGTGTGCATAGCACTTATAGTTACTTTACAGGGACAGTCAAAAGAATTCCGTTACATTACGTCTATGGAGAAAAATCGTCTGCGGTTTATTTAAATAATGTTTCACTATTTTAAACGCATTGAAATTTATATAAATCACTAAGGTGCTTTACAAGTGGCTTACAACAGAATATTGTGTGTATAGCAGTCATCGTTCATTTACAGGGACACACAAAAGAATTCTGTACTGTCAGTTAACAATAATTCTTGGAAGTGTGTTTTAAGTTACTGAACGCTATTTTAAATTTAACTCACTTCTTATATATTACGTGGTGTGTATAAATTCTGTAGATCATATACAGGGAAGCACAAAAGTTTGCGAACACATTTCCGTTTATTGACACAAACTCCAGAAGGAGAATTTTAAACTGTGCTACGCGTTTTCAAAAAGAACTAAATATTAGCATCCTATGTAGTGGATATACAAATCTATAGATGATAATACAGGGCTGAATAAAAGTATTCGGGTATTTTTCTGAATTTTTTATATGTTAGAAATTCCTGAAATTATGTTTTTAAATATGTTATGCGTTTTCCATATTGTTTACTTAGATGTTATTTTTCAGCTTATTAAACAGTATGATTTCTAAAATGATTTTGGAAGCGTTGGAAAGTGTTACATAATCTATGCTCGACGCATGATTTTTCGTTCTTGTTTAGATACAATTAGCTTGACCCTGACCCATGGTGACCCAAAATGACCCATTAATCGGATTTTCTTGAACATGTGACCTAGCCCAATGGTTTTCTGGTGCCCCAACACGGTAAGATACAAAATTTCGTTAAAATCGTTAGAACCGCTCTTAAGATAAAATTTGCATGTATATGTATAACCACACACACACACGCACACAAGATTTGTTCGTATTATAATACATGATATGATAAAAGGAATCTGTGTATCATTAAAGGTATCACAGTATTTTATATTATGTTCGGCTGATTATTAACCAACACCTCCTTAAATTGTTTTTTGTTTCGAAGGATTCCCAATATGGTCATTATTTTATGAAAAAATGCCCTAGGGCCGCTAAAATACTTTGTTTAGAGACACCAAAACCTTCACACCTTCTGCTAGGGCAGCTAAAAGTCTGCATCATAAAAGCCTTTTCCTGATTACAAATTTATTGCACAAAAACTACTATATTTATATGCCCTATATCCCGGCATATAATGCGCACTTACGGTTAGATTGTATTTTTTTCATTTTTAAATATATTCGCCGTGTCACCGCACCCGCATTTTTGCAAAGAAACCATCATGCAATATGTAGCATAAAAGTACTATAAACAGCTTTAATAAAAAGAAAAATGTCCAGTTAAACAGATGGCATTGAGCTCAAAGGCTATTCAAACTAATTGTATATTATACTCTTATTTCAAAGAATAATGCCCCTAAAAAAATAAAGAAATCGACAATAAATTAAGGGGGAATTAGCCCACCGTTCCCCCCTTTATACTTAACCAATGAACCCCCAAAACTATTCAGGGAATCGTTTTATCACAATGAACCTACATACAAAATTTGAAGCAAATCAATAATTCTGCATGAAAAACCCATTTATCTAAATTAAGGGGGATTAGCCCCCACCCCCCCGGTCTCCCTTTATACTTAACCAATGAACGCCCAAAACTGATGAGGGAGGCGCCTTATTTCAATGAACATATAAACAAAATTTGAAGCAAAACGGATATTTCTATCAAGAGTTATCGCGTTACGTACATACATACCGAACGGGCGAGCACATTGTAAAATAAAATAAAAAGAAAACTGCCCAGTTAAACTGAGGGAATTGAGCTCACAGGCTATTCACACTAATTGTATATTATACTCGTATTTCAAAGAATTTGAAATAAGCCCATCGAAGAATAAACAAATCGACAATATATTAAGGGGGGGGGGGGGGGGTCATCTCCCCGTTACCCCCTCATAGTTAACTAATGAACCCCTTAAACTAATCAGGTAAGCCTCTTATTACAATGAATATATATATATACAAAATTTGAAGAAAATCGGATAATGCTGCATGAAAAACCCATTTATCTAAATTAAGGAGGGATTAGCCCCCCCTTCCTCTTTTATACTTAACCAATGAACCCCTAAAACTATTCAGAGAAGCGCATTATCACAATGAAACTATATACAAAATTTGAAGAAAATCGGATAATTCTGCTTGAAAAACCCATTTATCTAAATTAAGGGGGGATTAGCCCCCCGCCCCCCCCCTTTATACTTAACCAATCAATCCCGAAAACTAATCAGGGAAGCGTCTTAACCTAATGAACCTATAAACAAATTTTGAAGCAAATGGGATAATTCTGCATGAAAAACCCATTTATATAAATTAAGGGGGGGATTAGCCCCCCGTCCCTCCCCTTTATACTTAAACAATCAATCTCGAAAACTAATCAGGGAAGCGTCTTAACCCAATGAACCTATAAACAAATTTTGAAGCAAATGGGATAATTCTGCATGAAAAACCCATTTATATAAATTAAGGGGGGATTAGCCCCCCGTTCCCCCCTTTATACTTAACCAATCAATCACGAAAACTAATCAGGGAAGCGTTTTAACCCAATGAATCTATAAACAAATTTTGAAGCAAATGGGGTAATTCTGCATGAAAACCCCATTTATATAAATTAAGGGGGGATTAGCCCACCGTTCCCCCCCTTTATACTTAACCAATCAATCCCGAAAACTAATCAAGGAAGCGTTTTAACCCAATGAATCTATAAACAAATTTTGAAGCAAATGGGATAATTCTGCATGAAAAACCCATTTATATAAATTAATTGGGAATTAGCCCCCCCGGTCTCCCCCCCCCCTTTATACCTAACCAATCAATCCCGAAAACTAATCAGGGAAGCATCTTAACCCAATGAACTTATAAACAAATTTTGAAGCAAATGGGATAATTCTGCATGAAAAACCCATTTATATAAATTAAGGAGGGATTAGCCCCCCCGTTCCCCCCCTTTATACTTAACCAATCAATCCCGAAAACTAATCAGGGAAGCGTTTTAACCCAATGAATCTATAAACAAATTTTGAAGCAAATGGGGTAATTCTGCATGAAAACCCCATTTATATAAATTAAGGGGGGATTAGCCCCCCGTTCCCGCCCTTTATACTTAACCAATCAATCCCGAAAACTAATAAGGGAAGCGCCTTAACACAGTGAACCCATAAACAAAATTTGAAGGAAAACTAAATAATTCTGCATAAAAAACCCATTTATATAAATTAAGGGGGGGATTAGCCCCCCGTCCCCCCCCCCTTTATACGTAACCAATCAATCCCGAAAACTAATCAGAGAAGCGTTTTAACCCAATGAATCTATAAACAAATTTTGAAGCAAATGGGGTAATTCTGCATGAAAACCCCATTTATATAAATTAAGGGGGGATTAGCCCCCCGTTCCCCCCCCTTTATACTTAACCAATCAATCCCGAAAACTAATCAAGGAAGCGTTTTAACCCAATGAATCTATAAACAAATTTTGAAGCAAATGGGATAATTCTGCATGAAAAACCCATTTATATAAATTAAGGAGGGATTAGCCCCCCCGTTCCCCCCCCCCCTTTATACTTAACCAATCAAGCCCAAAAACTAATCAGGGAAGCGTCTTAACCCAATGAACTTATAAACAAATTTTGAAGCAAATGGGATAATTCTGCTTGAAAAACGCATTTATATAAATTAAGGGGGGGGATTAGCCCCCCCGTTCCCACCCTTATTACTTAACCAATCAATCCCGAAAACTAATCATCGAAGCGCCTTAACACAGTGAACCTATAAACAAAATTTGAAGGTAAACGGAATAATTCTGAATAAAAAACCCATTTATATCAATTAAGGGGGGGGATTAGCCCACCCCGTCCCCCCCCTTTATACTTAACCAATCAATCCCGAAAACTATTCTTAACACAGTGAACCTATAAATAAAATTTGAAGGAAAACGGAATAATTCTGCATGAAAAACCCATTTATATAAATTAAGGGGGGGGATTAGCCCCCCGTTCCCACCCTTTATACTTAACCAATCAATCCCGAAAACTAATCAGGGAAGCGCCTTAACACAGTGAACCCATAAACAAAATTTGAAGGAAAACTAAATAATTCTGCATAAAAAACCCATTTATATAAATTAAGGGGGGGATTAGCCCCCCGTCCCCCCCCCCCTTTATACTTAACCAATCAATCCCGAAAACTAATCAGGGAAGCGCCTTAACACAGTGAACCTATAAACAAAATTTGAAGGAAAACGGATATTTCTATGAAGAGTTTTCGCGTTACGTACATACATACGTATGTACAGACATACGTACATACATACAGAACCGGCAGGCACATAAGCTCTCAGGCTTTGATAGCCTGTGAGATAATGAAGGAAAACGAAATAATTCTACATGAAAAACCCATTTACATAAATTAAGGTGGGATTAGCCCCCCGTCCCCCCCCCCTTTATACTTAACCAATCAATCCCGAAAACTAATCAGGGAAGCGCCTTAACACAGTGAACCCATAAACAAAATTTGAAGGAAAACGAAATAATTCTGCATGAAAAACAAATTTATATAAATTAAGAGGGGGATTAACCCCCCGTTCCCCCCCCCTTTATACTTAACCAATCAATCCCGAAAACTAATCAGTTAAGCGCCTTAACACAGTGAACCTATAAACAAAATTTGAATGAAAACGGATATTTCTATGAAGAGTTATCGCGTTACGTACATACATACGTACGTTACATGTACGTATATACATACAGAACCGGCGTGGCGGGCACATAAGCTCTCAGGCTTTGATAGCCTGTGAGCTAAAAAGTACAATAACTAGTGCAAACATAAAGAAAATAAGCAAATGGGAAGTGAGGACATGCGCTATTGTCAAGCCTGTCTGTTTGAATGCACATGAAGCGTTTTTTAATCGTATATTTTAATCGTTCATTCAAATAATCACGTCTGCTCTTCTTGTTCATTAGTATATTGGATGATCCGGAAAGTTCTGCGGTTTTTCAAAGCGAAGCTTGGATTCGTCTACTTATATTTTGCTACTTCTGAGAAGGAGTGACCTTGAATGACCCAGATATGTAAATTCGGTCTTTTCTGCTTCGTTGCATAATTCTTGCTTAGGCTGTGGCATAATTTTTGTTTCAGTACAGTGTAAAAGAATGGGCAACAAAAAAAATCATTTTCGTCAATTATGCTCTTTTATATCAAGAAAGGTAAAAATGTAAATCAGAGCGCATGTAAAATTTCTGCTGTATACTGTTTCTGCTGTATGTGTGGACAAAGTGCTGTTTCAGATGACACAGGTCGAAGGTGGCTTGAAAGTTTATCCGCGAAAATTTCCTCCTCGAAGATGATACCCGCTCTGGACGACCATCATCATCATCTATAAAGAAAGACCTCTTAAAAGAATCTATCAAATGATCATACACTGTACTTTTTGGAATATTTAGTCTGTATGACAGTTCTTGAACTGTATAACGCATATTTTCAACGATAGCTACTTTTAAAGGGTCCTCCTTTCTAGATGATGGTCGTCCAAAGCGGCATCTTCGAGGATGACATTTCCGCGCCTAAACTTTTCAAACCACTTTCGAGCTATGTCATTTGAAACAGCACTTTGTTCATATACAGCACACATTTTACGAGCTGTACTAGCATGTTTACCTTTCTTGAAATAAAAGAGTATAATTGACGAAAATAAACTTTTTAGTTCTCCATTCTTAGCATTGCACTGAAACAAAATTTATGCCACAACATAAGCAAAAATTATAAATTGCTAAATGTGAATATTCTAATCGAACTAAATTTTATCATGGTATATATCCACATCTATTGATCATATACAGGGCTGCACAAAATAATTCGACTACTTTTTTGACACTGGAAGGTAATTTCGTAAACTGCATTTTTCAATGTGGTATATGTTTTCTAAACTGTTTACTTACATATCTTCATTCACCTTATTTAACGGTGAAATTTCGTTACAGTTTCCTGGCTGTGTTGGAAAGTATTTCATAATCTATGCTTGACGCATGATTTTTCGTTCTTGTTTTCATCTTCTCGTTGAATCCCAGCAGAAAAACAAAATTTGCTTTTTAGTATACAAAGACAGAAATAACGTTATCGTTCTATTGAAACCACTGAAGAAGATATAACAGATTATTTTACAGATCTATACAAATAGAATACTAACTGATTCACATATTAAATGTAATTTGCTGAGTGTTTGTCGACTTTTTTATGAATATTGCAATTTACTTTATTAAAAATATGACATACGTATATTATTAATTGAAATAGCTTTTACAGTTTGTAAAGATGATCAAAGTCGCTATGGCTGCAAATATTGTTTGTATGGTCGGTCAAAAAAAAAATTAAACAAATACCAGATAAATAATATCATTAATATGTTTTTTAAATTTTCTCTGTCATTGTTTTTCAAATAGTTTAAAATATTGTTTCATTGTTCCAAATTAAGTTTGGATCTATAATGTTACTTAGTAACAGTTAATAAATATATGTCTATCAATGCAAAGTGCCATTGTACTAATGTGTTGGGCGTTTCCTGCTTCTATCTCAACTGTTTTGGACATGTGAACATTTGGACTTTTTTCTCTCTTTTTCAATGTGAAATGTTACTATGTTTGTTTTTTTTAATTTAGTGATAGTTTTCATTTCGAATTATATCATTAATGTTTTTATATATTTATTTGTGTATTTAATATTACACCCACACTTAAGGAGTTTAAACTACAGTTAGATTTCTACTGTTTTATGGCTCCCAATGTTTCAGAAATACAGCTGCTCCTCGACAGTCGGCGTAAACTAGAAAGCCCATGAAATGCCTAATCAGAATTAGATTATTTCAACTGAATTAAAATTCCTAATCTCCAATATAACAGCTAATAATTTGGTTTATTAGGAAAACTAATAAATGCTATCACGCCACGGATACCTCCTGAAGTTTATAGCGATTTGAACCTAGTAAAGGAATTTGCCTCTACCGACTTTGAAATTCCAATTCTTCTGATTGGCCAGTCAGATCTCCTCTCACATTTTTGGAACAAAATGTGTATTTATTAAATTATTTACATTTTTATTTCGTATAAAAACGTTGCTTTTCTTAAACAAAACGATATATTTAAAGGTTCAAGTCTCCAAGAACTTAGACACCTTAAACACATTTTAAAAACTCAAAAATGGAAGTTCACAAACTACATGTGCTGGATAAATTCACCAAACATCAGTCTATTGATTCAAACAATAGAAGAAATAATGTCTGTGATAATAATGCGTATTTTAGATTATTTAAAATATTTGGAATTAATATTTGCAACACAAACCACAATCAAGTAGGAAACATTACTTCATCTGCTGTGAGAAATGTAATGAAATTCTACTGGTTATTTGTGACAGCAATGCTAATTTCTATTATATATATCACAATTATTGATGGCAAGTATCTTAAATTTCTATCAATTACAACAGCCATGGCTATAGTAGTATTTTTAATCTGGTGTCATATGATTAAATTTCAATCAAAAATATGCAAAGCAATAGCAAAATTACAAAATTTGCATAATGTTTTAGGAATTTCAGGTCCTCAGAAATTCATAGTAATATCTTATTCATTTTTCATAATAATATGTATCATGACACTTGCTTTATGTACTTACCGCTACAATGATGCAATGTCCAATTATATTTTTCGAGTATACACTTTAAATAAAATAGATATTCGTAATGTAGACAGACGTTTACCAATAATATTGTTTTATATATTTTATTTTGAGCTTAATTATAGTCATTTTTTACATGTTACTTTACATTATTTTATATAATTATTTGTCGTTCTATGAAGCTAATATTATATAGATATACTGAAATGAACAAACACATCTTAAAATTTCGCTTTATAACTTCTGTAGATTGCGAAGCTTGCTTTATTCTCTACGATGCTATACAGTCTGCATTCAAAGCGATCAACTCAGCGCTGTCTTTTCCTATATTTTTAGGGAGCAGTTATAATGCCTGTGGTGTTCTTCACGTAGCTTTAAAATTATTGAAAAATAATAAAACTGTTTATGCTAAAGATATTTGCTTTTTACTCACTAACTTTGCATTATTTACTGGAACTACATTTGCTGCTGCTTCTGTTAACGAAGCCGATAAATTAGCAAAGGAGACTAATATTAAAATTCTGCGATCTTTAAGAGGAAAAGGCAGAAAACAGGCTAAGGGAAATGCTAAATTTTATCACAAATATGCCATGCTCCTGCTTTTGCACTTTCCGGATGGGGTTTCTTTGAATATACAAGAGAATTTTATTTGTCAGGTATTGGGTGTCTTCTAACTTACTCGCTACTTATAACACAATTATGACTTCTATAAATATAATTATCACTACACTATTTACTACATTAATACTGCTTTTTTTTCTTTTTTTTTACTTATTTAAAATTTAATTAAATGCAAGCTGGATCCCTTCCAATTTCGACGCAAGACATTTAAACAGTTAAGAAAATGTTTAAAAAGAAATTGTTACATTGTATTTATAATAAACCTATAAAAATAATTACAATAAAATATTCATTTTACATTGGTTAGTCTAAACTCTTAAAACAGATATTGTTTTTAACCTAAAGTTACCAAAATACTATTTCCATAAACTGTAACTAATAAAATTATTGAAATATTAAACTGTATTATTATAGGTAATCAAAAAAAGTAATTATGATGGAGTTATCAATTGAGACCCCTATGCTTGGTATTACAGAACGTCATTTTCACAAACTCAAAATTTACATACGCACTTCTTATTTCCATATTCACCATTTAAAAAATATTTTAACGCTCAATAAATTAAGTATTGGGTTGTTCAGTTCCTTCCGTTTGGAAAAACCAATTCGTACCGGAAAATTTTGCCCTGTCAATTATTATACGTTAGATATCGGAATTAATCTCTAATAATTAAATGACAGAAGTTTCCTGTGCGAACGAACTTTCCCAAATGGAAAAAACTTTCCGAACATCTCAATATTTATAAATATATTTCCAAACTTGAAGTCCGTTTGTCAGCTACAACTTTTCATGTGGACATTCGCACTTTTGATTTGAGGCTCTAATCTCAATACCAGCTCGTAAAAATTCCAGAAATTCATATATTTTGGACGCATTCGTAGTAAAATAATTAGTTTTGTTGAAGAAAATGGTCGTTTTCATTTAAATATGACGTCATTTTCAATCACTGAAGCATTTCGCCTAGCGTCTCAAACTCTGTATCAGCGGAATGAAAAGATATTGGGTTGTAACAGAAAAATGCGTATTCTTTAAAGCGTGGCGTAATTTTTCTGTTCATTTATTTTAAATTCTTTTGAATTGTAATAGGAAAATGGCATCAATAAAGATATAATCAATAATGATAATTAAACCCTCTTATTTCTCTTTTATCTGTAATAATGAAATAATCCGATTGCCACCATTTTCAAGAAATTTTATAAAAAACATTTAAAATTAAAATTGAAATATCAAAATTGGAGTATTTTAAAACATAGATACTGTGAGCTTATCTACATACGAACAGCTTTCATTTTAAAAATGATTAGTAAAATTTGTTAAGTATAAAGAAGCTCAATGCAGATGACTAATAAAACAGACTTGTGTTTTAAATATATAGATAATTTTTTAAAGAATTATTTCTCTTAAAAGTGAATCAAAAAACAAAATCTAGACGTTAATGTGATTTACGCGCCTTAGAAAGCGAATAAATTTATCTCAGAAGTTTAAAAAGAAACTGAAATAAATGTGATTAAGACATATGTTTCTTAGAAAACTAATCAATAGCTTCTTTTAATGATACATATTTTATGTGAATATCTGAAAATGCCAGTACTTTTCACAATAAAATACACTTTTGCGAAACTCCAACTCTAATGTTAAACTGAAGAAAAAAAGCTTTGCGTGTAACCTTGACACATTTTAGTTTTTATTTGTGATGTTTAATTTTTCGTTAAAAAGAAATTTCAGCTTGCTATTTGGACTTAACAAAAGTTCATCAGTTTTCTGGCTGTAAATTTAGACTGAAGAAACTCTCAATATACTTGACTAGGATCCAATTGATTATATTTTGCTGTAATTCCCGATCAAGATTCTACATTGTGTGTCTTTAAAAAACATTTTCCTGAAAAAAAGAAGAAAAAGAAACTTTGGTGAGAATAGAATTTTTTTTTTTCAAAATAACTTATAAAATAATTTACACGAAATAACATATCCAAAAAATAAATAATGCAGCTGGGTATTAAATTTCAGAAACCTTCCTTATTAAATAAATGAATGTCTTGTTTTTATATTTGTTACTGGAATATTTTTGTGGAGAAGGTTTTGTCGTGCGAAACTCCCGTGAAAATTTAAGAATAGGAAAATTTTGCAAGATAGGTATCATTCCTGGATTACAATGTAATCATCCAGTATGTTAAATTGTATCGTTTACCAAATTGGAAATACCATTCGATAACCCAATTACGACTCTTTGTCGGAGCACAGCTCCGGCTTCCCGTCAAAACTTACACTTTTGTCAACGCGATAGCTCCAAAACATTACTACCAATGACACACAAATTGGACTGGACGTCGATGGTGCAAGATCTCGTCGAGGATTGACAATCAAAAATAGTGATGGGCATAACGATTATTTTGGTTATTAGAATGAATCATTCGGACATGTGCAGAAGCATATCTGTTAAAAATTTTTATTCAATTACTACCAGAAAACTTGAAAGAAAAATCTGATTTTAATTAGAATTAGATTAGATGCCAGATAAAAGTAAAAAATGTGTTTTGTAAACGATATGCTTCTGCTCATGCCCGAATGATTCATTCGAATAATCAAAATAATCATTATGCCCATCTCTAATCTAAAGTACTCTTCAACCCTAATGGTCCGGAACGTCGGCCCAACAATTTGCATTTTTTGCATAGAGATAACATTGCAATTGTCTAATTATAGTTGAAAAATTATCTCTATTGTTCTAACTCATATACATTTTTAAAAAAAGTAATTTGCGACACAACATGTTAACTCCTTCTGTACCCCTGTTTAAGTTCCACGTAATTAATGGATGTCCCCCAACATATAGGCATAAATAAGCGAAAGATAGAAAACTGCAGTCACTGTCATTCCCTTTCTTTTCTCTCTTATAGAAAATAAAATTAAAATATGTATACGTTTTTTACCAGCCGGACCAAAGAAGCTACTGGTCGCTGCTGTAGGCTCTCCCCGATCCGAGCTGGCAGTACAGTACTAGCTTGTCGCTGGTTTCTGAACCGATGGTTTGCTCTTGTGGGACTGCATTCGTAAACCGGGGCCGATGGTGCAAAGGACCTAGCTTGGAAAATGGACCTGATCCCTTCCTTACTGGGTGGGGTTCTATCGCAGTGTCCGGAATCGGTTAAAAACTGTCTCATGCCCAGTACTGTATGAGTACAGTACCTTAATAGTCTTACAAGTATGTATTATCATTTTCATTGTATGTTTGACTGAATTCTGTGGACAATTGCTAAACATTTTCTGACTTAAATAAAAAAATATTTGTTGATAATAAAGAGTTCCAGTGTTTTCCAATAGCATGCGAATAATATAAAAGTACCCGAAGTTGTTGTTTTTTCCATTACCTAACTGTACAGACTTTTGTAGTTATATTTAACTACAAATATTCCGTCTATCATATTAATATCAATTTATCATTTATGCCACATTTTTAGCAGATATATATTTGTGTCTACTTTCATTTTTCTCATTTCGATGTTTAAACAACCCTTTATACATTGTCGGAAATCGCTAATAGAAACATTTTAAGTAATAATATGATGTTTTTATGTGGAATTCAACACACTTACCTTTCTTCACTGCAGATTTTTCGCTGACAGCTCTAAAGCAATGAAAAGCGAATATATTACCAAGATTATTGAAACGTCAAGTTATTTTCTAAACAATCGAATGTTTCATAACTTTGTAAGAGGTATATCCGATCACTCAACAGATTTGATCAGGAATGGCCTAAGCCATATTTTATACTAGGAAAGATTGATATGGAAAAAACACTGTGATGGAAAAAATGACACAATTTATCTCTGAATCTATTATAGTTTTAATACCTGCTTCATTGCAGCTATTAATACTGACGGCAGAACACAACATTCAGACTGGAGGCTGCTAATCTTAAGACATTCTATTGTTCATTCGCCAGACCATTCCCGCTCTCTGCGTATACTATTATCCCTATATTACCGCTCACGCTCATGATTAATGACATTTTAAATTAATTTTGGTTATAATATGATGAATGCAATTGAAAACCGCAACAAAGTGCTCAACCCCAAGAGTTTTTTTTTGTGGCTAATTATCTTTCTGAAAGCAAATTAATAGTCTACTCGATGTGTGAAATTACTAGGACTTCCCTCAAAGGGATTAGTCTGAGTGATATTGCTGAGAACATAAAGTTAACAATTACGATATAAAGAAGATATCAAGAAGAATCTAAGTGAATATACAGCATATGATAGACAAGAGATAGATAAAGATACAACATATGAAAAATAGCAAATTAAATGATATAATTACAAAATATCATATATAAATTCATATACTGTTATGTTTTCATATGCATTTTTTTATAACATTTGGCAAATAATCTCATTTTATTAAGCGGGAATTGCTCAAAACTTTTAAAAAAAAACCGCCGGATCTTTTAAAACGATATTTTTAAAGTCACATAATCAGATTTGCAGCCAATAGCGTATTTTAGCAAGCGTAGTTTAACGCAAATTTAATTTAATTTTTCCAACATTTTCTTTGTGACAAATATCTAAATAAAATATTAAAAAATAAAATACTAAATACTGAAATATTAAATCAAATATTTAATATTTGAATTAAAAAAAATTCCTTTGTTTATTTGTATAACTATTTATAGAAACTCGTATACTTCAAACCACATTGATAACATGCTTTGCTACAAACGTGTCTACCAGTCTAACTACTCGTATGTCTTAGCTGTGTCTCTGTCCGAACTCATCTGTCTACTGTCTCTCTACTCTTCTGTATACCCGTCTCAGTATCCGTCTGTCTTTCTACCCGACTCTTTAATCGTGTCTCTACCTGTCTCGCTTCCCGTTACACTACTCGTCTATCAACACGTCTGTCTGTCTATATACCTCTCTCTCTACCCGTCTGTCAAGTCGTCTCTGTACTCGTCTCTCTATCCACCACGCTACCCGTCTCCCTACCCATCTCACTACCCCTCTGTCAACAGTTTTTTTTGCATCTGCCTCGCTACCCGTCTGTCTATTCGTTTCGCTACCCGTTAGCTTATCTCTGTCGCTATCCGTCTCTCTACCCGTCTGTCTACCCGTTTGTTTACACGTCTATCTATCTCTCGCCAACTCTTCCCAATATTTAAACAATTTAGTAAACGGAAGCCGTTTATCTGTTATTAAATGCAAACAGGAGTAATTTATCTAAAGAGTGTAATCAGATGCAATTTTTTTAAATACATACATAAACCAGCATAATAATTCACCAGTTTTATTTTCATAGTAGTTTATGTCATTTGACAGTAAATCTCAACTTCTTCAACCCGAACTGCGTCAAGCTTTTTAAAAAAGCCCCAAGGTCCGTATAACTGGGAAGGGGAATTGTCCTCAGGGCTATTAGATACATGTTATTAAGTTAAGTGAAAGTTTCGTAATCGGGTTCGCAGCCAATTTCTTATGTCAGAAAGGGTGGCTTCACGCCATTTTAAATTCATTTCTGTAACTTTCTTTTTCTTTTTTTGGTGGGTGATTGGGGGGGGGGGGGGGGAGGGTTCCAAATATATACACTTAAATTCAAACTTTTGCCCCCATGTTAATATTAGTGTTGTTTGTATTATCAATTAATACTTTGTTGATCGAGCTTCATTCGAAACAAATGTAAAAGACTTCTACAGTTTTTTTTTCTAGGAGAAAGTTCCGTAATCGGGCCCTAAGCTAATCGGGGAATTTAATATCATTATTGTTTCTAACTCTTATAGAGTTAAAACAATATTGTTGCTAGCATTACTCTTGTTTGTGACCAACCTCTTCTGTGTATCTGAATAGGGAAAAGTTCCGTATCATGTACTGGTTGGTGCCAAAAGCAGTTGTAGAATCTTACAAATTTTTCTAGAGAGCGGAAAAACATGTTTTTTAAAATATTTACAAATATACGTTTATTAAACCATGTTTTTGAGCCATTTTAAAAAATTAAGTACGGTGCTAAAATAAAATTTTATTGCCATTTTCGATATTTTAATAAGAAATGAAAATACATAACAAACAAATTTAACAAAACTAAGCCATTTTTGGGTACTTCTCTATTATCCTGTCGACCACTTTTCATAACAAAAAACTATCGCCAAACTAAGATTAAACGCCAAAAATACAGTCCCATTTACTTGATGCCAGAAGCATTATACGTATTTGTTATGCCATCAAGTGGTTTTTAATTCGACATTTGCGTGTATTTTTCAT
This sequence comes from Maratus michaelseni, assembly GCA_963931845.1. Lineage (NCBI taxonomy): Eukaryota > Metazoa > Arthropoda > Arachnida > Araneae > Salticidae > Maratus > Maratus michaelseni. Next base: position 122,308,468 of record OZ007598.1, read on the forward strand.
TATGTTTTACTGATTTATTAGTTATTTCATTCATTAAAGTAACAATTGTGTCCTTAAATTCTTATATTTTATTTATTTTGATATTTCAATGGCAACGTTCTCCCGTTTATTTAGCATTACAGTTTGGCGATAGTTTTTTGTTATGAAAAGTGGTCGACGGGATAATAGAGAAGTACCCATTTTTTGTGATAAATAATTGTTATTTGCTATTATTGTAATCGCTTATTAATTGTAAACAATTAATAAGCGAACTAAAAAAATTACCGGAAAAAACTTGTGGGAATCTCAAGAAAGAAATATCTGATATAAATAGCATTTAAAATCTTAAAATGGAGAAGTGGTCCGTATAAAAATGCAAAACATTATACACCTGATATAAGAATTTTTTAATTTTTTTATATTTCCGAAAGCACAGATAAAAGGGTAAAAATCCCGGCACAGATGCCATATACTCACCACGTTGGCGCGATTTTTCCCCCGCCCCTTTGTCGAAAACTGTTTGTTGTGTTTGTTTACTTTTATTTTTTATTTTAATTCTATAGATTATTTTTATATGTATATCAATATTAATTTAGGCACAGATGTCATATACGCACCAGATTGGCGCGATTTTTCCCCCGCCAATTTGGCGAAAACTTCGTTTTTGAATATTAGTTACAAATACCATACAATAATAGCATGTAATTTTTTATTTCAATATAAAAATAAAATAACGTAATAAATGAAATAGCTCCTATTATTCAAAAATGGAAAATAAAAATAAATAAATGATAGTTTGATATAAATAAATATTGATATATATAATAAGAACAATTTATAGAATTAAAATAAAAAATAAAAGTTAATAAACAACAATTGAAACAAAATAACCGGGTTACCATGTGAGGCATAAAATTGCCATTTTGTTGCAATCGCGCCAATGTGGTGCGTATATGACATCCGCGCCTTTATTTATATCAAACTATTATTTATTTATTTTTATTTCCTTTTTTAAAATAATAGAAGCTGTTTCATTTATTACGTTATTTTATTTTTATATTGAAATAAAAAATCACGTGTACTGTTTGTCACACTATTTGTAACTAATATTCAAAAACAAAGTTTTCCCCAAGCTGGTGGAGGGAAAAATCGCGCCAACGTGGTGCGTATATGACATCTGTGCCTTGTTTCATTTCACATAGAGGTACTGCTCTATTATCCCGTCGACCACTTTTCATAACAAAAAACTATCGCCAAACTGTTAGATTAAACGCCAAAAATGCAGTCCCATTTACTTGATATCAGAAGCATTATACGTGTTTGTTACGTCATCAAGTGGTTTTTAACGTGACATTTCGTGTATTTTTCATTATGTTTTACTGATTTATTAGTTATTTCATTCATTAAAATAACAATTGTGTCCTTAAATTCTTATATTTTATTTATTTATGTATTTTGATATTTCAATGACAACGTTCTCCCGTTTATTTGGCGATAGTTTTTTGTTATGAAAAGTGGTCGACGGGATAATAGAGTACCCACATATGTATTGGTACTTTTATGTTAACTTGGCGCAGTTGATAAATCGCCAAATATTTTTCTCATAACATCTTCATATTGCATTCATTTCATTTAAATATAAATCTTTCACTGATTTCATTTGAAATACATACATTATAAATACACGTCTTTCACTCATTTAATTTAAAATACACGGCTTTCACTAATTCCATTTAAAATACTAAAAAGGAAAAGAAAATAAGAAATAATGCCACAAATCGAAACCTTTTATTTAAACATCAAAGAATTGTTCCTAACATACACACGCGAAATAAAAAAGCTGCTAATGGTGTGATTTACGCCAAATATCTAATACTAATACTACTCTTACTAATCTCTAATACTTTTCAAACAGAAAAAATTCCAGATTAACTTTCCATTTATATTAAATTGAAATATATTTTATTGTGCTGAATATTAGTGCTTGCATATTTTTTTGCTCCATGTATTCCATGAACTTTTCAATTCCGATTGTCTACGAAAATCTCCCGCCGGTGAAAATGACGTACGCACAATTAGTGACGTATGTACTTTAATTGGGCTTTTTTATCTATTTTTTTAATATAACTTCCAAACGGTTTGACACTTATTCTTGGTAATAAATAGACGTCGTTGTCACCTTTATAGGTACCTGCTGTAAAAATTTGAACGAAATCCGTTAAATATTTTTTGAGTTATGCTTAACGAAAGGTTTTAATATCCATCGTAGCTATATATGGGGCAAAGTAATACTGCGCTGTGTATGAGTCTTCGTTGCACTCAGACAATTAATTGTAGTTACTGTACGTGTCTTTTAATAAAATTTTCGATTATTCTTAATTGTTTTCTTTTTAATGCGTCTTTACAACATAAAACTGACAATTCAGCTTGATGAAAATACTAGTTATGAAAGTCGTTCAAATTCAATGTTCACGCTGGAAGTAAATTAGTAAACACGATTTTACTAACAAATAAAAAGGAATTTAAACGTTATAATTTTACTTACCCATCATACGTAGTGTAGGTCTTGTAATCGTTTTGAAAATCGAAAAAAAAATTTTGAAGGATTTACACGTTTCAGACACTGAAGATTCCGAAAAACATATTTTTAGAAAAAAAAATTTGCCGTCCGTCTGTGTGTCTGTGTGTCTGTGTGTCTGTGTGTGTGTCTGTAAACGCTCTATCTCCCGAAGAAATTCAGATAGAGACTTGCAATTTGGTATGTACTTAGTAAGTAATAATGGGAAGAAGCCTATTTCATTTCAAAAACCTCGATTAACCGGAACAATTTTTTTCGGACTCTCGAAATATTCGTTCTGATGAAAGGTATATAAAAATTTTCGAAATTGTTTATTTTAAGAAATAAATATAAAAGACAATAAAAAAACATAAATTTTGCATAAAGCATGAAGTCGATCGGATAATGAGTTGCCGAGATATTTGGAATCCAATTTTCACACTCTTCGATTTTTCATGACCCTGTATTTCATCCAAAGTTCACTTCAAAGATACATTCTAATTGCAAATTTGACGCTTAATCAGATGCAATAAACCGCTAGTTAATAGGATTATTATTTTTGGAGTTATAAGGATGTTTCTTTCAAGCAATTCAGTAATCGAGCCTTTAAAGTTTGTGACGTCATCAAGCCACGATTTTATTTGAATTGCAATGCACTTTATAAGTAGTTTACACTTGTTTTATTTTAATATTTTACATTATGCATATCCATGATGGGTAAGTATTACGGTGGCCCCCAACGACTAGTTTTAGTTTACCTTCTGATTTAAATTATTCCTATAAGAACAATGCTTTTTACACGTGCCACATGTTGAAAAACAGACAATATATTTCACCTTAACAAACATTATCTGTACCAATCCAACACCACTTAAACCCGCGCTTTTACAATAGTCAAATACTAGAAACTTCTCTAAGATGTGTCAGCGGAGACTGGAACTAACCTAACAGATTAGACTCAGATTGAGTAACGATGTCAGTATGAGTGTTTTTTCCAAACTAATTCAAAGTCAAATGAATCTTGAAAACCAGCTCTAAAATTAATTCTTTTACTATTAAAAGTGATTGTCTGCGCCATTATTTAAACGTTAAAAAGAAAAAAGAAAAAGACAAAAGAAGCTGGTAAAGCTATAAAGTAGTTTGAAATAATTTTTTTCATGATACTTTGTTTTGATACTTTGCTAAGATTAAATAAGGCAAATCTTACAATAAAAATTAACTGGTGGGAATAATGAAGGATTCTGACCATCTTATGCGTCACGTATACGTGTCGCTCGTCCCCAACGGGTTAAAGATCATGGTAAAGCTGATCTGAGATTCAATTTCACAAAGTATTCCGTTTTATTTATAGTTTTAGTTGATAAATAACTACTGACAAAAAAAATTGAGTCCGTAGGCAAAAAATGAATAGCTGATAAAGAGATCAACAGATAGCAGCAAAAAACATACGTGTCAAAGAGAAGCACGTTTCTCCTTTGAAACGTATAAATGCCATCTATTTATCAAAATATAAGTACCATCTGTATAAAACATATACAGTGTATTTCATAAGTAAGTGTACAACTTTCAGATACTGTAAAACAGGAACCGTTTTAGGCACGTTCCCCAAATGCAAACAGTAAGGTAGGTATACTCATAAAGCTTTTTTTCAAGCTGCTGTGCTAAGTGACATAGGCGATAGCTAGTGTGTTACGCGAAAATCAGCAGAAATGGCTGAGATTGTATTTGAGAATGCATTTTGTGTTCTTGAGTTGAGCAAAACGGAATCTGCCATTATTGTGCAACGGCATTTTCGAACACTATTTGGAAAAGAACCTCTAACCAGAAAACCATTTATGATTAGTTTTAAAATTTACTACGGGCTATTTGGGCAAAGTGGACTCAAATGAATTACCGGTTTGGTGTGTGTCAGGTGACTAAGAATGAACACATAGATATTTTAAACCAATCAAAAATGGATTTTCTGGTTAGAGGTTCTTTTCCAAATAGTGTTCGAAAATGCCGTTGCACAATAATGGCAGATTCCGTTTTGCTCAACTCAAGAACACAAACTGCCTTCTCAAATACAATCTCAGCCATTTCTGCTGATTTTCGCGTAACACACTAGCTATCGCATATGTCATTTAGCACTGCAGCTTGAAAAAAAAGCTTTATGAGCACACTAACCTTGTGGCTTACATTTAGGGAACGTGCTTTAAACTGTTCCTGTTTTACAGCATCTGGAAGTTGTACACTTACTTATGAATCACCCTGTGTACATATTTTTAAATAACTGTGAAAAATCATGAGCGTAAAAATCCCATTATCAATTACTAATTACACAAAGTTTACTTCAACAGCATGATTCATTTCAAGCTAATATTTAGTGAGTTACAAATAATTTACAGAAACAAAAGCCAGATCTGTAGCATCATTACCGTGGACATCATGATTACGAATATAGAATCTGCGTAATAAAAAATAAAAATTAGTTTAAACAGTTCTCGTTATCAGGGAAAACAATAGCATGATGTTGGATAAATTCAAAGCAATGTAAAAAACATGTATTTTTATTCTTACATTGATTCTTTTTTTTTTTCATAAAATTTAGCGCAGAAAATATACGTTTCTGGTAGCGTGGCAATTATCGATCTAGCTGAAGTCACTTGAGAAGAAATAAAATCTTATTTATGGATCTATGAGTGCATTGTGAATAATACTTTCTGATCCACATACGAAATGTAATTTGTAAATGCATATCGATATTACCTGAATGTTGAAACTAAATATTTAAAAGTATTGCAAATATATATTCACACTTTAATTCTGGTCTAGAAATCAAATATATGCTTTAGTATTTCTAAAGACTATCAGTGTTGTTATAGATACGAATCCTGTTTACATGTTGTGCTTCAATAGAAATGACGCAATTCTCGAAAAATCTTTTTATTAAGAATAACACCAAATTTAAATATTCCTTTAAAATAGGATTCTTAAACGCGAACAGAACAGCTACAGTGAAACAGGTTTTTCAGGAGGAAAATCGTCGTAAACGCAACATGTGATAGTTTACTCTCATAACTTCATCAATGACTAATTTATCGCTATTTGTTTCTTTTACAATAACTATCAGTTCGAATTCCACCAATCTGAAAGCTTCAAAAAGTACTTGTTCTCTTACTGGCTTTACACTACTCTTTAAAGTACATGGCAGCGATTACTCTCCAAATATTCCACGAGTTACTTACATTTGCGGATTCCGTTCAGTCTTGAAAATAACCCTACTTGTAGCACGAAAGAACCGCTCGAATGATGCGAGATGCAAAAGCATATATTTCAGATCGTGCGAAATCACGTATAACTGAAACTTTAATTATCCGAACAGAGTAATGGTATTTGCCGCTGACCAGTTTAGGAAACCAGCACTTTTGATTGACCATTTCTTTTACAGACAACCACATATATTTATTTGATTTATTTCGCATAAAAATGTTTTTTAGTTAAAAAACACATATAGCAGATACTTTAGAAAATCTTTTCAAGAATAAGAAACTAGACATTTTAAAAGAGATTTCAAAAGCTAGAGAACAGATATAAAAGTTTTAAGATTATCTTTCCAAAATAAAGAAATTGGACACTTTTATAAAGATTTTAGAAGCCAAAATGGATGATTTGAAACCTAATGATAAATCTGTTAAACATCAATCTTTTAGATCGAAAAATAGAAGAGAGAATATCTGTGGAAGTCTAAATGCATATTTTAGATTATTTAAAATATTTGGTGTTGATATTTGCAATACGGAAAATAGCCAAGTGGAAAAACTTATTGCATCTACGTTAAAGATTATGATAAAATTCTATTGGCTAGCCGTGACTGAAATGATACTTTCTGTAGCATATATGTCATTTTTTGATGACAAACAGACTAAAGTTTTATTAGTTGCAATAGTCATGATTTTAGAAGTATTTTTAATCTGGTGTTATATGATTAAATTTCAATCAAAAACATGCAAAGCAATAGCAAAATTACAAAATTTGCATAACGTTTTACGAATATCATGTCCTCAGAAATTCATAGTAATTTCTTATTCATTTTTCATAATAATATGCATCATTACACTCGCTTTATATCCTTACCGCTATAATAATGCAATATCTAATTATATTTTTCGAGTATACACTTTAGATAAAATAGATATTAGTCATGTAGATAGACGTTTACCAATAATATTGTTCCATATATTTTATTTTGAGCTTAATTATAGTCATTTTTTTACATGTTACTTTACATTATTTTATGTAATTATTTGTCGCTGTATGAAGCTAATATTATCTAGATATACCAAAACGAATAAACGCATCTTAAAATTTCGCTTTATAACTTCTGTAGATTGCGACGCTTGTTTTATCCGCTACGATGCTATACTGTCTACATTCAAAGCTATCAATTCAACGCTGTCTTTTCCTATATTTTTAGGGAACAGTTATAATGTTTGTGGTATTCTTTACGTAGCTTTAAAAATATTGAGAAAACAGAATAACGTTCATGCTAAGGATATTTTCTTTTTACTCACCAACTTTGCATTATTTACTGGAACTACATTTGCTGCTGCTTCAGTTAATGAAGCCGATAAATTAGCAAAGGAGACTAATATTAAAATTCTGCGGTCTTTAAGAGAAAAACACAGAAATCAGACTCATGGAAATGTTGAAATTTTATCACAAATATGCCACGCTCCTGCTTTTGCACTTTCTGGATGGGGATTCTTTGAATATACGAGAGGATTTTACTTGACAGCTATTGGATGCCTTGTAACTTACTCGCTACTTATAATTCAATTATGACTTTTATTAATTAGTTTTCACTGATTTTTTATTAATTTATAGTACTTTATACCTTGCGATTTTTTAATTAATTTTATCTGAAGTATTATTTCTCTTAAAGTTTTTAATAATAATATAAAGCGCTAGCTGTGTAGCAAGCTTTGTGTTGTATTTAAATCCCATGAGATCTTTCGATTTTTTTTTTTGGGGGGGGGGAGGAGAGAAATCTAGTCTTATTATATAGTTGCATTAGTCACGACTTTAGAAATATTTTTAATCTTGTGTCATGTGATTAAATTTCAATCAAAAATATGCTATAGCAAAATTACAAAATTTGCATAAAGTTTTAGGAATTTCATCTCTTTAGTAGTTCCTAATAATCTCTTATTAATTTTGTATAGTAATATGTTTCATGGCACTTGCTTTATATGCTTACCGCTATTATGATTCAGTATCTAAATATATTTTCTAGTGTACACTTTAAATAAAATAGATATTCGTCATGTAGATAGACGTTTACCAATAATATTGTTTCATATATTTTATTTCGAGATTAATTATAGTCTTTTTTTTACTTGTTACTTTACATTATTTTATGTAATTATTTGTCACTGTATGAGGCTAATATGATCTCTATATACCGACCTGAATAAACTCATCTTAAAGTTTCGCTTTCTAACTTCTGTAGATTGCGATGGTTGTTACTTACCCATCATATGTAGTATAAGGTAAGTCTTGGAATTGCTTTAGAAATCGAAAAACAAATTGACGGATTTACATGTTTCAGGGACTGGAGATTCCGAAAAACATATTTTTAGAAAAAAAAATTGCCGTCCGTCTGTCTGTGTGTCTGTAAACGCTCTATCTCCCGAACAAATTGAGATAGAGACTTGAAATTTGGTATGTACTTAGTATGTAATAATGGGAAGAGGCTTATCGAATTTCAGTAACCTCGATTATCCCGAACTATTTTTTCGAACTCTCGAAATATTCGTTCTGATAAAAGTTATATAAAAATTTTCAAGAATGTTTATGTGAAGGAGTGAATTTAAAAGACATTAAAAAAACATAAATTTTGCATAAAGAATGAAGTCGATCGGATAATGCCGAGATATTTGTAATCATATTTCCACACTCTTCGATTTTTCATAACCCTGTATCTCATACAACTTTCAGTTCAAACATATATTTTAATGAGTAATGAGACGCTTAATCGGACACAAAAACCGTTAGTTAATAGGATTACCATTTTTGGACTTATAAGGATGTTTCTTTTAAGCAATTCAGCAATAGAGCATTTAAAGTTTATGACGTCATCAAGCCACGATTTTATTCGAATTGCAATGCATTTTATAAGTAGTTTACACATATTTTATATTATGCATATCCATGATGGGTAAGTATTACGGTGCCCCCCCCCCCCCACCCCAAACGACTAATTTTATCCGCTACCATTATACTGTCTACATTTAAAGCGATCAATCCAACACTGTCTTTTCCTATATTTTTAGGAAAACAGTTATAATGTTTCTGGTATTATATACCTAGCTTTAAAAATATTTTTAAAAAAGAGGATAAAATTCATGCTAAAGATATTTTCTTTTTACTCACCAAATTATCATTATTTACTGGAACTACATTTGCTGCTGCTTCTGTTAATGAATCTGATAAATTTGCAAAGGAGGCTAATATTAAAATTCTGCAATCTTTAAGAGGAAGAGATAGAAATCAGACTAATGAAAATGTTGAAATTTTATCACAAATATGCTACGCTCCTGCTTTCGCACTTTCCGGATGGGGTTTCTTTGAATATACAAGATAATTTTATTTGTCAGGTATTGGATGTCTTGTAACTTACTCGCTACTTATAACACAATTATGACTTCTAATAATAATTATCACTACACTATTTACTACATTATTACTGCCTTTTTTTTTACTTTTTTAAAATTTATTTAATTAAATACTAGCTGGATCCTGTCCAATTTCAACGTAAGAAAATATTGAAAAGAAAATTGTTACATTGTATTTATAATAAACCTACAAACGTAATTACAATAAAAAATTCATTTTACATTGGTTAGTCTAACTCTTAAAACAGATATCGTTTTTAACCTAAAGTTACCAAAATACTATTTCCATAAACTGTAACTATTAAAATTATTGTAATATTAAACTGTATTATTATAGGTAATCAAGATAAGTAATTATGATGGAGTTATCAATGGAGACCCCTATACTTGGTATTACAGAACGTCATTTTCACAATCTCAAAATTTACATACGCACCTCTCGTTTCTATATTCACCATTTAAAAAGTATTTTAACGCTCAATAAATTAAATATTGTGTTGTTCGGAAAGTTCCTTCCGTTTGGGAAAAACAATTCGCACCGGAAAATTCTGCCCTGTCAATTATTATAGATTGTATATCGGAATTAATCTTTAATAATTAAATGACAGAATTTTCCGGTGCGAACGAACTTTCCGAACAACCCAATATTTATACATATATTTCCAAACTTGAAGTCACGTTTGTCAGCTACAACTTTTCATGTGGTATGTGGACATTTGCACTTTTGATTTGAGGCTCTAATCTCAGCACCAACTTGTAAAAATTCCATAAATTCATATCTTTTAGACGCATTTGTAGTAAAATAAATCGTTTTGTCGAAGAAAATGGTCGTATTCTTTTAAATATGACATCATTTTCACTCACTGAAGCAATTCGCCTAGCGTCTCAAACACTGTATCAGCGGAAGAAAAATATATTGAGTTGTAACAGAAAAATGCGTATTCTTTACAGCGTGATGTAATTTTTCTTTTCATTTATATTAAGTTCTCTCGAATTTCATTAGGAAAATGGCATTAATAATGATAAACAAACCCTCTTACTTTTCTTTTATCTGTAACAATGAAATAATCCAACTGTCACCATTTTGAAGAAATTTCATAAAAAATATTTAAAATTAAAATTAAAGTATAAAAATTGGAGCATTTTAAAACCTAAATACTGTGAGCATATCTACATATGAACAGTTTTCATTTTAAAAATAACTAGCAAAATTGGTTAAGTATAAAAAATCTCAGCGCAGATCACAAAAAAACAGACTTGTGTTTTAAATACATAGATCATTTTTTTAAAGAATTATTTCTCTTAAAAATGAATCAAAAAATAAAAATTAGACGTTAATGTGATTCACACGTCTCAGAAAGCGAATAAATGTATCTCAGAAGTTTAAAAAAGAAACTGAAATAAATGGGATTGAGACATGTATTTCTTAGAAAACGAATCAGTAGCTTCTTTTAATGATACATATTTTATGTGAATTTCTGAAAATGACAGCATTTTTCACAATAAGATACACTTTTGCGAAATTCCAACTCTAATGTTAAACTGAAGAAAAAAAGCTTTACCTGTAACCTTGACACAATTTGGTTTTTATTTGTAATGTTTAATTTTTCGTTAAAAAGAAATTTCAGCTTGCTATTTGGACATACCCACAAGTGCATCAGTTTTCTTGCTGAAAATCTACACAGGAGCAACTCAAAATATACTTGACTAGGATAAAATTAATTATATTTTGCAGTAATTCCAGATCAAGATTCTACATTGGGTGTCTTTAAAAACCATCTCCCTGAAAGAAAGAAGGAAAAAAACCTTTGGTGAGAATAGAAAAATTTTGCAAAAAAACTTACACGATAAAATAATTTACACGAAATAGTATATCCAAAATATAAATAATGCAGCTGGATATTAAATTTCAGATACCTTCCTTATTAAATAATTGAATTTGTCTTGTTTTTATATTTGTTACTGGAATATTTTTGTGGAGAAAGTTTTGTCGCGCGAAACTCCCGTGAATGCTTAAAAAGATGAAAATTTTGTAAGATAGTTATCATTCCAGGAATGCAATATAATAATCCATTATGTTAAATTGTATCGTTTACAAGTAGGAAATACCATGTGATAACCCACTTACGACTCTTTGTCGGAGCACAGCTCAGACTTCCCATCAAGAATCACATTTTTGTGAACGCGATAACTCCAAAATATTACTCCCATTAACACACAAATTGGACTGGACGTCGATGGTGCAAGATCTCGTCTAGGATTGACAATCAAAAATAGTGATGGGCATAACGATTATTTTGGTTATTAGAATGAATCATTCGGACATGTGCAGAAACATATCCGTCAAACTTCAAAATATTTTTATTCAATTACTACCGGAAATTTTGAAAAAAAAAAAAAAAAAAATTCTGATTTCTCTTAGATTACACGTCGCATAAAAATTAAAAATGCGTTTCGTAAAATGTGTTTCGTCGCTTCTGCGCATGCCCGAATGATTCATTCAAATAATCAAAATAATCGTTATGCTCACCACTAAACAAAAATACTCGTCAACCCTAATAGTCCGAAACCTCGGCCCAACAATTTGCATTTTTTGCATAGAGATAGCATTGCGATAGTCTAATTTTAATTGAAAAATAATCTCCATTGTTATACATTAAAAAATGATAATAATTTACGACAAAACATGTTAATTCCCTCTGTCCCCTTGTTTAAGTTCTACGTAATTAATGGTTGACCCCCCCCCCCCAACATATAGGCATAAATAAACGAAAGATAGAAAACTGCAGTTATTGTCGTTCCCTTTTTTTCTCTCTTATAGAAAATAAAATTAAAATATGTATACACTTTTTGCGGGGCTGACCCCTTTTATGTGATCTCCTAGATTCGCATAATGATAAATCTAGCCCTGCTTGGCAATGAACTTGATTAAGGAATTTAACATATGCATATATTTATGGATGGATGGATGGATTAATTCATTATAAGTATGTATTTATTCATTTGTCCACCGCCAAGGAGTTAGTGGTCGCAGCTGTAGGCGCTCCCCGATCCAAGCTGGTCGTAGAGTACTAGCTTGTCGCTGGTTTCTGGACTTATGGGCTGACTCTTGTGTGCTGCCATTCGTAAACCGGGGGCGATTATGCGAAGGACCTAGCATGGGAAACGGACCTGCTCCGACCCCTATTGGGTAGGGTTCTATCTCAGCTCTCGGAATTGATTAAAATCTCTCTCATGCCCAGTACTGGATGAGTACTGTACCTTAATAGTCTTACAAGTATGTATTATTATTTTCATTGTATGTTTTACTTCATTCTAAGGACAATTGATAAGCATTTTCTGACTGAAATAAAAAGATATTTGTTGATAATAAAGAGTTCCATTGTTTTCCAATAGCATGCGAATAATAAAAATGTACCCGAAGTTGTTGTTTTTTTTCTTACCTAACTGTATGGATTTTTGTAGTTATGTAAGTACAAATACTCCGTCTATCGTACAAAATTCAATTTATTATTTATGCCAGACTTTTAGCAGATATATAATTGTGTCTACTTTCATTTTTCCCGTTTGGATATTTAAACGATCCTATATGCCTTGTCAGAAATCCCTCACACAAAAATTTCAAATAAGAAGATGATATCTTTATGTGGAATTCAGCACACTTTCCTTGTGTCACTGCAGATGCTTCGCTGACAGCTCTACAGCAATGAAAAGCGAATATATTACCATGATTATCGAAACATCAGGTTATCTTCAAAACAATAGAATGTTTTTCAACTTTGTGAGAGGTATATCCGGTCACTCAACAAATGTGATCAGGTATGTTCTAAGCTATCTCTTATACGAAGAAAGGTTGATACGCAAAAAAAAAATCTGATGAAAAAAATGGCAAAATTTATCTCTGAAATACTGAGTTTTGAATCTAATATGGTCTTAACTCTAACTCCATTGCAGCTATTAATACTGACAGCAGAACACAACATTCAGACTTGAGGCTGCTAATCTTAACACGTTCTATTGTGCATTCGCCAGGTCATTCTTGCTCTCTATATTACCGCTACCACTCTTGATTAATGACATTTTAAATGAATTTTGTTTATAATATCAGGAATGTGATTGAAAACCGCAACAAAGAGCTAAACCCCAGGAGTGATTTTCGTGCCTAATTATCTTTTTGAAACCAAATTTATAGGCTACTCGACGTGTGAAATTTTTAATTGTATTTACTGACAATGTCTTTCAATAAAAATTTTCGATTATTCACAATCGTTTTTTTGAACGCGTCTGTACAACATAGAACCGACAATTCAGTTCAATGAAAACAAGGACAATTGTAATAAAGATGAAAGTAAGATGAAGGTAGTTCAAATTCAATGTTCACTCTGGAAGTAAATTAATAAACACGATTTTATTAACATCTAACACAGGAAATTAAAGGGTATAATTTTTTAGCTTAACTTCTGATTTAAATTATTCCTATCATCATAAAGTCTTTTACATGTGACACATATTGCAAAATATACAATGTTTTTCACCTTAACATATATTATCTGTACCAATCCGACACCACTTAAGCACACGCTTTTGTAATAGTCAAATAATAGAAATTTCTGGAACTAACCTAAGACTAGAACTAACCTAAACCTAATTAGACTCACACTGGGTAAAGATGCCAGCGTGAGTGTTTTTCCAAACTAATTCCCATTCAAATGCATCTTGAAAAGAAGCTCTAAAAATAATTCACTTATTAAAAGTGGTTGTCTACGCCATTATTTAAAGGCTAAAAAGAAAACGAAGACGAAGAAAGAAGCTGGAAAAACTATAAAATAGCTTTAAATAAATTCATGATACTTTGTTTACTTTTAATTAAAGAGCATGATACAGCTGATCTCAGATTCAATTTCACAAAGCATTCCATTTTATGTATAGTTTTAGTTGATATATAAACTACTGCCAAAATAAATTGAGTCATGTTCGTAGACAAAAAATGAATAGCTGATAAATAGATCAACAGATAGCAGAAAACAATATTGGTGTGAAAGAGAAGCATGTTTGTCATTTTAAACGTATAAATGTATTGTAAGTACCATAAGTGTAAAACATATATATTTTTTTAATAACTTTGAAAAGATCATGAGCGTAAAAATCAATTACCAATTACTAATTGCACAAAATGTAATTTAACAAAATTGTTCATTTAGTGAATTACAAACAATTTACAGAAAAAATGTCTGGTCTGTAGCATCATTACCGTGCGCATCATGGTTACGAATACAGATTCAAACGATAAAAATATTTTATCCATAAGATCCTATGATTAGTAAAAGTATCATGCATTATTCTGAGATATCAACTGCCACGCTAGTGCTTATATGTTTTCTCACGTTAAAAAATGCCCTTAACGATCCATAGAAGATGATATTGTGGAGATATTTTGTGACTGATAGTGTGTCGGTTGTGGATCTATTCGTCTTATTCAGCATTGTTTGGCATACATCTGCGTCAAATTCTGAAGATTTATTGACCACAGTGCGAGACAAACAGCTTCTTGCCTTATTAAGCTGCGACTATTATAGGCAATCTTAATCTTAATCCTAATAATATTATAAATCTGATTGTGCGCAAATGTTAGGCTGAAGCCAGCGTCAAAATGGAGCCTTTAATGATCCTGTATTTTTGCATACAGATTGATTATAACCCTCATTTGAATATAGGCTGGTTTTTTTTTTTATTATTCAAATATTTTTCTTAATAATTCCAAATTTCGTTATTTTCATAGAGAATAAATGGACATTTTTTCGTATAATATTTTAAAATGGTTAAATTTACTTTACCGTTGCTAATACTTTATCGTTGCCAAAACTAATTCAAATTCCGGAATAATAATTTTTAGTCAACAATTTAGTTTCAATTGAAAAATGTTCACATAAAAAATAAAAATGAAATAAAAAAATTAAAGAATTAAAAAGACGATTAAATAATATTATTAGAAATAAAACGTACTTTTTTTTAGGTTTTGATAATAATACAAGGTTTCAATATGAGTAACCATAGGAAACAGGCGAATATGACGCCATACATCAAAAATAAAGCGGATATCATTGATTGGTGAAATAAAATTATCTTGGTTTTTTTTTCTTCGCTTTTTTATTTTGTATGGTAATAATTCTTGGCGTTTTACCGTCAGCGCAGGGCTAATATAACTATACCGTATTTTTTATTTAAATTTTAAAAAAGTAAAAAGAATTTTCAAAAGAAAATGGTCAGCAAATGTCAATAATATGCTCCGCAAAATTATCCATATCGAAAATGATGTCATGGATAGCGAGAAATATTTATTTTCATTCTTAAAACTAAAAGAAATAACTCGATTACCTAAAAAAAAAAAATGACGAATGTTAATAGTTCCATTTTTGTTGATAAAAACTAAAGATTTAATATTATTTCGTTAAAGCAACATAATTTCCCTTATGCCAGTACTGAAATTAATTGCCTGGAAAAAAAAATTAACAAGAATTATGTCATTAAAAAGGGATTTCTCTGCGGGAAAAAGAGGCGTCATATTTGAAATAAAACGGGAATTTTCCAATGTGTTTTAAAATGAGTGTGAATCAATTCCTTACATTAATAATACAAGGATCAGTAAGTATAGAAAGTAGATGAGTTTCACGCCATATTTATAACGAAAAATTTAAATGTTTTTTTATCTATACTGATTATTAAGCATGAATATCCGTTATATACAGATGAGAATTTTCTGCTAAAAATCACATCATAATTTTAAGAAAAGGAAAATGAACACGAATCTATGTTTGTATTTCGCAACTACTCCTCACTGTAAAAAATTGCTGCAGTAAAATTACTGCAGCAGAGATTCCAGGCAATGTCCATAAGAAAACCGGTTTTGTGACTAGATAAACCAGCTTTGTTGTTAGATAAACGGTTTTTGCCGGTAAAAACATTAAATTTACTGAAATGGACCGTTTACCTTGAAAAGGGGGCAATTCCCGTAAAATTACGTCAGCAATTCCCGTGAAATTACGGAGAATGCCCGTGAATTTACAATTTTCATTTACAGTGCCAGAATATCGAACGCAACGTGATTTACTTTATACCGGTTATCATTGATCCGAGGATGTTACACAAACTGTCAGAATTTAAAAAATTAAATTAGATGCCAAGATTTTATTTTCTTTTTTGTTAATTTTAACGAAGTTTCTCTAAAAACGGAAAGTAAATTACTGCATATTTTTGTATAAAAAAAGGAGAAATAAAATAGATCTGTATATTTTTTACATTATTTTCTCATTAAAACTGAAAAACAGAATTGATTTTCACTTTGAATAGATGGTGAAAACAAAATCTTGATTTCAGTAAATTATCCGAAAAATAAAAACATATTTTCACATATTCAAACTTCATGAATCAATTTATTCTGGAGAACAAAAATTGCCTGTCAACATACTGTCATTTAGAAAATAAGATTTGTTTCAGCTATACATTAAACCAAGGAGGCAGAACTGAATTTAAAGAAAAAACATGTACTATTTCCAATTAATGTTTTTTTGAAAGATGGCTGTTAAAACGTTTTACAAAGGCGTTAAAAGTAAAATTGTTTATCAGGTAAAATTGACATTTGTTTTTACCCAATTCGTCTATTTCCACGATTTTATTTGGCCCTCCTTTTTGCATTGGTTGCAATTAGATTTTCGCGATTATTTGGCACAAAATTTCACTTTTTAAAGACTGAGTTATGTCAAGGTCCCTATAACAAAAAAATACCGTATTGTCGCCTATGAAATGTGATAAATAGTTTGTTAATTTTAACGTTTTTAATTATCGGGAGTGAAATATTTTCTTAATTAATGTATTTATTCTTCTTTTAATGTTGCGTGAACGAAGTCACGGGTAACAGCTAGTAATATTATAAATCCGATTGTGTGCAAATGTTAGGCTGAAGCCAGCGTCAAAATGGAGAATTTAATTACTTTATATCTTTGTATATAGGTTGATTATAACCCGGTGATGACCATAGGCTGGTTTTTGTTTATTTTATTCAAATATTTTTCCTAATAATTCAAAATTTCATTATTTTCATAGAGAATAAATGGACATTTTTTCCTTATAAAATCTTAAAATGGTTAAATTTACTTTACCGTTGCTAACATTTTATCGTTGCCAACACTAAATCAAAAACCGTAATAATAATTTTTACTCAACGGTTTAGTTTCAATTGAAAGTTTTTCACGTGAAAAATGAAAATGAAAAAAAAAAAAAAATAAGAATTAAAAAGAAGATTAAATAACATTACTAGAAATAAAATGTACTTTTTTTTAGATTTCGATACTAATGCAAGGTTTTAATTTTTTTCAATTCAAAAGAATATTCGAAAGAATAATTTCAGGAGATCAAAATAATTTTCTGAATAATTAAAATTTTTATAATTTTCATAGAGAATCAATGAATATTTTTTCTGTAAAATTTAATTAAACATTTTACATTCCTAAGCATCATCGTTGCCAATAAATACAAAACATGGAATAATAATTTTTCCGCAACAATTATTTTTCAATTGAACGATATTCACGTATAAAATGAAAATTAAAAAGAATTCAAAAGAAGACGAATTTCCATGATATTAGAAAAGGAAGTATGGAGTATTTGTTATTATACATGAAGTATGAATATCGGTTAGGCTGAGAAGACATTTTCTGTCAAAGATAGTGTTATAATTAGAAGGAAAAATGAACAATAATTATTTTATTAAGAAAAGGTTTCGCTTGGACCATGGAACTATGAAAAGGATCGTCCTTGGCATGGACAAATTTACGTCATAAATAAAACATGTATTTTCAAATATTCGTAATAATACAAGGAGCATCAATATCAGTATATAATGAAAGTAAATATATAACGGATGTCATATTTAAGATGAAAACCTGAAATATTTTTTTATCGATACTGATTAATAATAAGCTTGACTATCATTTACATACAAATGTGAGCTTTCTGCTAAAATTTACGTCCTGATTGCCTGGAAAAGAAAATTAATAAGAATTATTATGCCATTAAAAAGGGATTTTTCTGGGGGAAAAGTGACGTCACAGTTGAAACAAAACGGGAATTTTCCAATATGTTTTAAAAGGAGTGTGAATCAATCCCGTACATTAATAATACAAGGATCAGTAAGTATAGAAAGTAAACGAGTTTCACGCCATATTTAAATTGAAGAATTTAAATATTTTTTTTTTTATCTATACTGATTATTAAGCATGAGTATCCGTTATACACAGATGAGAGTTTTCTGCTAAAAATCACATCACAGTTTTAAGAAAAGGAAAATGAACACGAATCTATTATATTAAAATGTGACCATGTGTTTGTATTTCGCAACTACTGCTAGACTATCGAACGCAATGCGATTTAATTAACATCGGTAATGATTGATCCGAGGATGTCACACAAACTGTCAAAATTGAACAGGTAGAATTGAATTTAAAGAAAAAGCATATGCAATTAATTATTTTTGAAGGTTGGCTGTTAAAACGTTTCACAATGGCGTTAAAAGTAAAATTGTTTATCAGGTAAAATTAACATTTGTTTTTACCCAATTCGACTATTTCCACCATTTTATTTGGCCCTCCTTTTTGCATTGGTTGCAATTTCCTTTTCGCGATTATTTGGCACAAAATTTCACTTTTTTAAGACTGAGTTATGTCAAAATCCTATAACGAAAATACCGTAATGTCCCCTATAAAATGTGATAAAGAGTTAGTTAATTATTTAGATTTTTAACTATAGGGAGTGAAATATTTTGCTTAATTAATGTATTTCTTCTTCTTTTTATGTTGCGTGAACGAAGTCACGGGTAACAGCTAGTATCATATATTTCCTCAGAAACAGGTTTTTCAAGAGAAAAAATCGTCGTAAACGCAACATGTGATAATTTACTCTCATTACTTCATCAATAATTAACTTATCGCTATTTGTTTCTTTTACGATAGGTATCAGTTCGAATTCCACCAATCTGAAAGCTCTAATAGTAATTGTTTTCAGTTTACTGGCTTTACACTACTCTTTAAAGTACATGGCAGTGATTACTCTCCAAATATTCCACGAGTTACTTACATTTGCGGATTCCGTTCAGTCTTCAAAATAACCCTACTTGTAGCACGAAAGAACCGTTCGAATGATGCGAGAACGCAAAAGCATATATTTCATATCGTGTGAAATCACGTATAACTTAAACTTTAATGAGCCGAACAGAGTGATGGCATCTGCCGCTGACCAGTTTAGGAAACCAGCACTTCTGATTGACCATTTCTTTTACATACAACCACATATATTTATTTGATTTATTTCGTATAAAAATATTTTTTAGTTAAAAAACACATATAGCAGATATTTATGCGTAATAAAAAAATGCAAATTAATAAAATTATTCTCATGAAGAGGTAAAACAATAGCATGATGTTAGATAAATTCAAAGCAATATAAAAAAACATGTATTTTTATTCTTAAATGGATACTTTTTTTTTTCAGACAATTTAGCACAGAAAATGTACGTGTCTGGGAGAATGGCCCTTATCGATCTTGCTGAATTCACTTGAAAAGAAATAAAATATTATTTATGCATCTATGAGTGTATTGTGAAACATACTTTCTGATCCACATATGAAATGTAATTTGTTAACTGGTTATCGATATTTCTTGAATGCTGCGACTAAATATTTAAAAGTATTACAAATATCTTTTCACACTTTAATTCTGGTCTAGAAATCAAATATCTGCTTTAGTATTTCTAAAGACGATCAGTGTTGTTATAGATACGAATATTGTTTACATGTTCTGTTTCAATAAAAATGACGCAATTCTCGAAAAATCGTTTTATTAAGAATAACATCAAATTTAAATAATTCTTAAACGCTAACAGAACAGCTACTGTGGTTCCATGGGCTTGTCTTACTGCAAGCCATAGAATAATAGAGCAGATTATTCACTTCGAGCGTGGACGTGTTGTGCTACAGCTAAACTACGATGCGAACTTTTTATGCAAATAAAAATGAATGGAGCTTTTAATTTACAATACTGGTGAAAAGATTTTTTTTTATTCAAACGATAAAAAGATTTTATTCATAAAATCCTATGATTAGTAAAAGTATCACATGTTATTCTGAAATAGAAATTGCCACGCTAGTGCTTATATGTTTTCTCACGTTAAAAAAATGTCCTTTACGATCCATAGCAGATGAGATTTTGGAGATATTTTGTGACTGATAGTGCGTCGGTTGTGGATCTATTCGCCTGATTCAGAATTGTTTGGTATACATCTGCGTCAAATTCTGAAGATTTATTGACCACAGTGCGAGACAAGCAGTTTTTGTCTTAAGCTGCGACTATTACAGGCAATATCAAATATTTCCCCAGAAACAGGTTTTTCAAGAAGAAAATTGACGTAAACGCAACATGTGATAGTTTACTCTCATAACTTCATCAGTGACTAATTTATCGCTATTTGTTTCTTTTACGATAAGTATTAGTTCGAATTCCACCAATCTGAAAGCTCTAAAAATACTTGTTCTCTTACTGGCTTTACACTACTCTTTAAAGTACATGGCAGCGATTACTCTCCAAATATTCCACGAGTTACTTACATTTGCGGATTCCGTCCAGTTTTGAAAATAACCCTACTTGTAGCACGAAAGAACCGCTCGAATGATGCGAGATGCAAAAGCATATATTTCGTTCATATTCTTTTCATGCAAATAAGAATAGAATAGATATTTACAATACTGGTGAAAAGATTTTTTTTTATTCAAACGATAAAAAGATTTTATTCATAAGATCCTATGATTAGTAAAAGTATCATGCGTAATTCTGAGATAGCAACTGCCACTCTAGTACTTATATGTTTTCTCACGTTAAAAAATGCCCTTAACGATCCATAGAAGATGAGATTGTGGAGATATTTTGTGACTGATAGTGTGTCGGTTGTGGATCTATTCGTCTTATTCAGCATTGTTTGGCATACATCTGCGTCAAATTCTGAAGATTTATTAACCATAGTGCGAAACAAATAGCTTCTTGTCTTATTAAACTGCGACTATTATTCGAATTCCACCAATCTGAAAGCTCTAAAAATACTTGTTCTCAGTTTACTGGCTTTACACTACACTTTAATTACATGGCAGCGATTACTCTCCAAATGTTCCACGAGTTACTTACCTTTGCGGATTCCGTTCAGTCTTGAAAATAACCCTACTTGTAGCACGAAAGAACCGCTCGAATGATGCGAGATGCAAAACCATATATTTTAGATCGTGCGAAATCACGTATAACTGAAACTTTAATGATCCGAACATAATAATGGCATTTGCCGCTTACAAGTTTAGGAAACCAGCACTTCTGAGTGACCATTTCTTTTACAGACAACCACATATATTTATTCGATTTATTTCGTATAAAAATGTTTTTTAGTTAAAAAACACATATAGCAGATATTTAAGAAAATCTTTCCAAGAATAAGAAACTAGACATTTTAAAACAGATTTCAAAAGCTAGAGAACAGGTATAGAAGCTTTAAGATTATCTTTCCAAAATAAAGAAATTGGACAATTTTATAATGATTTAACAAACCAAAATGGATGATTTGAAACCTATTGATAAATCTGTTAAACATCAATCTTTTACATCGAAAAACAGAAGAGAGAATATCTGTGAAAGTCTAAATGCATATTTTAGATTATTTAAAATATTTGGTGTTGATATTTGCAATACGGAAAATAGCCAAGTGGAAAAACTTATTGCATCCACGTTAAAGATTGTGATAAAATTCTACTGGCTAGCCGTGACTGAAATGATACTTTCTGTGGCATATATGTCATTTTTTGATGACAAACAGACTAAAGTTTTATTAGTTGCAATAGTCATGACTTTAGAAGTATTTGTAATCTGGTGTTATATGATTAAATTTCAATCAAAAATATGCAAAGCAATAGCAAAATTACAAAATTTGCATAGCGTTTTAGGAATATCATGTCCTCAGAAACTCATAGTAATCTCTTATTCATTTTTCCTAATAATATGTATCATGACACTTGTTTTATATACTTACCGCTACAATGATGCAATGTCCAATTATATTTTTCGAGTATACACTTTAGATAAAATAGATATTCGTCATGTAGATAGACGTTTACCAATAATATTGTTCCATATATTTTATTTTGAGCTTAATTATAGTCATTTTTTTACATGTTACTTTACATTATTTTATGTAATTTTTTGTAGCTGTATGAAGCTAATATTATCTAAATATACCAAAACGAATAAACGCATCTTAAAATTTCGCTTTATAACTTCTGTAGATTGCGACGCTTGTTTTATCCGCTACGATGCTATACTGTCTACATTCAAAGCTATCAATTCAACGCTGTCTTTTCCTATATTTTTAGCGAACAGTTATAATGTTTGTGGTATTCTTTACGTAGCTTTAAAAATATTGAGAAAACAGAATAACGTTCGTGCTAAGGATATATTCTTTTTACTCACCAACTTTGCATTATTTACTGGAACTACATTTGCTGCTGCTTCAGTTAATGAAGCTGATAAATTAGCAAAGGAGACTAATATTAAAATTCTGCGGTCTTTAAGAGGAAAAAACAGAAATCAGATTCATGGAAATGTTGAAATTTTATCACAAATATGCCACGCTCCTGCTTTTGCACTTTCTGGATGGGGATTTTTTGAATATACGAGAGGATTTTACCTGACAGCTATTGGATGTCTTGTAACTTACTCGCTACTTATAATTCAATTATGACTTTTATTAATTAGTTTTCACTGATTTATTATTAATTTATAGTACTACATAACTTACGATTTATTAATTAAATAATTTTTATCTGAAGTATTATTGCTCTTAAAGTTTTTAATAATAATATAAAGCACTAGCTGTGTAGCAACCGTTGTGTTGTATTTAAATTCCATGATATCTTTCGATTGTTTGGAGTGGGAAATAAATCTAGTTTTATTACATAATTAAAGTTTCCTCCCTGTTATTACCAAATAAATCGTAATTCACAACGTCATTAGAACTGTTTCCGTTCATTTCACCTTTTTACATTTAAATTTTTTTAGAAACCATTCTTAGAGGGCATTTACATGTTTAAAATAAGCACCATGAGAAATTTGAAGTTTTGAAGGCACCTGCAGTATCACAAAAATCGCAATTTTAGAATGTTTTTTGTTCTTGCACCCTTTTGCATTTCGAATTTTTTAGAAATTGTTCTGTTGTGAGTATTTTCGTCTTAAAAGTAGCAGTCATGTCAAGTTTCAAATTTCTGGCCTTAATAAATCCAAATAATCGTAACATAGAACGTTTTTATAACATTTTTTGCTCATTTCACCCTTTTAAATTTCGAATCTTTTAGAAACCGTTCTTTGGGAACATTTACATCGTAAAAGTAACAGATATGCAAATTTTCAAGTTTTTAGTCACAACGATGTCACAGAAACCGCAACGTTGGAGCTCTTTTATTCCGGCACTATTTTACTTTTCGAAATTTTTAGAAACAGATGTGTGCAACATTTACATTCTTCCGTGGACATTGGTTCAAATGAGTTTGCACTTGGAGTAACTTATATCGCTTTTAGCAGAGTTCGTCGTTAGAAGATGTTCTCAAGTGCTTTTCGCAAACAACAGGCTCGATCAAATTCGAAGAATGGGGGGCACTTGCCGATAGGTTAGCATTTAAGTATTATCTGAGGCAACTGGCGACTGAATAAGCATTTGAAAATGAAGATTCAACAGCTGTTATTCCAACTTACTTTTATACTATTAACCAGTAAACATAAAAATGAAATATTTGTTTTTTAATGTTATCTTTTATGTTTATGCGGCTTAATGATTCGACATTTCGGCCTGATGGATGCTAATTTAACATTAAGAGTTCCAAGCTTTAAACCTCTATAAACTACTACATAACTTCCCGTTTGGATCCGAAGATACAATTTACCGAAGAATCCAAATATAATGTCAAAATTAGGTGTTAGTGTAGAGAATTCTAAGATTTGTTAATATTCCACTATATGTTCACCTTAGCCAAAATTTACGTGAAGCATTAAACGTTATTACTAATCGATTGTTACCAATCACATTTTTATACGATAACTTGCGGTAAAATTGTAGATGGGAGCAGGTTATTTTGTTTTCACAAGTATGCATAAATGATCTAAATTTTTGATCTTTCATTTATTAATCATAAAATATGTTCACTGGTGTTTTTAAAATGTTTCCAAATTTCCAATTTTTAAGAAATATTTATTATTTATTATTCAAAGAATACATTGTTTTTTTTTTTGTTTTGTTGTTGTTTTTTTCGATAGAGGATCATGACAATTAGACTCTTTTTTGTTTCGGAACTAACAAAAATAGCTCATATAGCTGAGTTATGTGAGTATTATTTCGTGCGATGTGCATCAATTCTTAGAAAACCTTCACTTAAACAGCAAAACTCAAAACAGTAGGGTTGTTTAAATACTTGTTTAAAGTTTTGTACAATGATATCTAATAACTTTTAAGATCATGGGCTTTAAAGCTTTAATTTTAAGGGTACATTTGAAGGTTACCTGACACTTATGTCTGAAAATACCATCCTCTTTAATAAAAAGCTACGTGTTTCTGACGACTGGGTTTTTCGCTAATCGTTGCCACAGATTAATCTCGGAAAATAAAACATTTGAAGTTACTGAAAAAATTAATAGCTTGAAAAGTATTTGTAAGAAAATTGTTAGACAAACTGCGTTAGAAAGGTAAAAAATTGTATTTTTCTTGATATAAATTTCAAATTTAATGATTAGGCCGTTTTTCAAATATTGAATTTAAAATAATACCAAATTTCACAATGGAGTAACACAGCGAAACCTTCACGCGTAAAAAGATAATGACAACGGCAATGTATCCTGACGTGTATACTGGCTACAGCACGAGTCACAAATTATAGTAGCCGTATTATTCTGTTAAAAAATAAAAGTGAATTATGATCTCACGAGTGCATGATTTTTATTTAATTCTCAACAAATACTAGATGCGCCATTTCTTTTTAGTATATATATATTAAATGTAAAAAATCTGTCAGAATTAAAAAAAAATAGTTTTCAGCAATGGTCTGTAACCCGCGAAGCCCGGGTTCTATTCCCTAGTTAATGTATAAAAGACTTCCAACTATCTAGCCTAATGTGACGGAAAGGCAGGCCGAGTTCTTTAAATACCCACATCCTACCAATATATCATTACAAACAGACTTCTTATACCAAAACTCGCTCATATTCATATTTTCTAATCTCTTACAAGCGAACCATTTCTGGTGCAGATCGCACCTAGCATTGGGACCTGGTGTATTTTAAAGCCCTATATTACGAAATTAGAGAATCGGTGAATTTTTCATGTTAAAATCATATTTTCTTATTTTACAGCATCATAACTTTCTGAAATTTTCGAGACCACTTATCGCACTATTAACATGGAAGATTTTTTTGAAAAAAGTACTTTAAAATACAAATTAGTTAATAATAAGAATAAAATAATGAAAAAAAATTAAAAATTCCTTTCAAAACCAACGAATTTCATTTTGAAAAAATGCAACATTATAATTGCATATTTGGCGAATTAACTCGCTTTTGGCGTGAAATTAACAATTAAAAATCCAATAATAAAAAATTAAAAGTATAAAAAAAACATATAAAATGTGATTTTAACAGAGAAATTTTATCGGTTCTCTAACTTTTATGTATAGGGCTACAAAATGCACCAGGTCTCGATGCTTGATGCGAGCTGCACCAAAAGTGGTTCCGTTGTTAGTAAAGACTTTTGAAATGTTTTTTTAGGTCCAATACACTAACAAGGACCGCCAAACATGATGCGTACAGATTTTGATGATTTTAAAGTATGTTGTAGAGGTCATACCCCTAATTATTCAGGTCAAAGGTTTCCTTCAAATGGGTTTTAGTTTTCGAGAAATTTCGGGTTAAAGTTCAGTATGCATTTAAATACCCATTAGTTCCCAGACTTGAACAAGAACTCCGTGGTGCTGAGGCTGCGCTCGCGATTTGAGAGCGGGAGGTGAGGGTTCTGTCCTCTCTAGCTACTTTTTTAATAAATTTTATATATTTGTTGCGTTATAAGTTTTATGCAGAGGTATGAATTCTGCATCTTTGAACTTTTTGATATTTTCGTAATAATTCCATTTACATTTTCGAATTTTTCGTGAAAATTTATAGTTTTTGCGCAATTTTTATTTTAATATTTCTGTTCACGAAAATCCAAACTAATTTATATCTTTTTAAAACGTTTACTTATATATTTATCGTAGTTATGAAATAATGCATTTATTTTTATTTGCATTTTCTATTTAAAAAATTTTTAATGATTAAGAAAAAAATAACAAAATAATATATCCTTTTAATATTTGATTTGTTCTAAATATATTGAAATATGTTAACTGCTGAAATACTAAAATATTTATCATCACCGACAATGACATTTTTAGTTTATTAAATATGGAACTAATTGTGTGATACATATCGCAAAAATATTCTAAACAAGTTCCGTATTAAAAATCGCCGTTAAATATATTCTTTACGTAAATTGTTTTAACAATATTGGAAGAATGTATAAATTAGCATATTATATCTTATTTAAATACTTAAATTGTGATAAGTATATTTAAAAATGCATTAAAAGTTGAAAAAGAAATTATGTCAAACGTTATAATTTTCTGCAAAGGAAGCTAAACGAAATGAATAAAAAGAAAATTTTATTTATTCTGATATTACCATAAAAGTCATTGCAGACGATTTTTTTCAGGTATTTTTTATATGTATTGTAATTGACAAACGATTTTTCATTTCTAGTTAAATTTTTCTGTATGGCATCGACTTGTTAGAATGATAAAAAAATTAATTGTATAATATATTGTTTTTTATTTGTGCAAATCAAAAAAATATGTTGAGTTTGAACTTTACAGTTAAATGTATTTAAATAGCATAAAAAATGTATATATAACAGGCTACAATTTGGATGTAAGCGTTACTCTTTAATATTTTATTACTCCTTTCAAGATATGCTGTTGGAATTACCTAATCGTAAATACCTTTAGAAGATTTGAGATAAAAAATATTTTGTATAAATTATAAAAAAATGATAAATTTTCATTTAAAATTTAATAAAGTTAAAAAAAAAAGTATTATTTTAGAACGGTTATTAAAATATAAAGGGTAAATAATAAAAAAATTAAACAAAATCTAGACATAAATTAGTTTGGAATTTCTTCAATAAAAATATTAATTTCAAAACTTTAAAAAAAATGTAAATTTTTACAAAAAATTTGAAAATGTAAATGGAGTTTATTAGGAAAATATCAAAAAGTTCAAAAATGCAGAATTCATAATTCTGCATAAAACTTATAACGCAACAAATATATAAAATCTATTAAAAAAGTCACTAGAGAGGACAGAACCCTCACCTCCCGCTCTCAAATCGCGAGCCCTACCTCAGCACCACGGAGTTCTTGTTAAAGACTGCGAACTAATGGGTATTTGAAATGCATACTGAACTTTAACCCGAAATTTCTCGAAAACTAAAGCCCATTTGAAGGAAACCTTTGACCTGAATAGTTAGGGGTATGACCCCTACAACATACTTTAAAATCATCAAAATCTGTGCGCATCATGTTTGGCGGTTCCCTTGTAAGTTTAAAACAAATTGTTACAGAAAAGGAAGTCCCAGAAGAAAAATATATATTGCACACGTTCTGAGACAAATTTTATAAGGTCTACCTTAATTCCAGGAAACATAAAATCATGTATCTTGTACAATATTACCACAATACATACAATTTAATCTTAATATAAAACGTAAGCCTATTTTTTTTAATTGAACTTATTTTAAAGTTTATTGATAAATGAATACACAAATGTGAAAAGTTAAGCCTGAGATAAAAGAATCAAAACTTGCAGTTTTAATATTTCAGAAAAGTGTTTGATGGATGACTGCTTTTCTCTTACAACACTCATCCAAGAAGGCACACGGCATGTAAGAAGGGGGATTTTTTAAAAATTTCTTGAGCCATGTATTTTTATTTAATCGATCGTTTCTAAAAAGTATTTTAATGGGAAGTGGTAATAATGCAACATTGAACTGCCTCTTTATTCAAGCAGATGAAAATAATATTCTTGGAAGTTTGTTTTCTAGTCCCCTACAAATTTTAATTTTGCATTTTCAATTCGAAACTAGAATCCTTTAAAATTTTTAATATTTCTATAAATATAAAAAAATACGAGGATTGTAAATTAAATAGTGGCAAATTAACCTTGAAACTCGCAGAAGGGCGGGCATGCGCAAATAGGGTATGGGAGCGGTGAGGTGGCGCTGTTGTCGATGTGTAGAGTGCAAAAAACAGTCGATCTGCTTAGAAGGGTAGTTGTTGTGTGGCGTTAAAGTGAGGAGTTTCGTTTCCATCGCTCTAAAACATGTTTTCAAAAGGTGATCAGCGGTCGTGGCTTAAAATCGAGGTTGCCTGTGGCAAAAATGCAACAGAATGCTATCGAGGATTAGTGGAAGCCTGTGGCACAAATGCTTTACCGTATACGACAGTAGCACGATGGGTTCCCCTCCGAGGTCACCGATTTCATGACGTTTCATCTGTACTCCACGCTGTAGGGCGCTCGGTCGCTCACATCAACAATCAACACCTTGCCACTGGTCTACAACGGCTTCCCGACATTTTACAAAAGGTTATAAGCTTTGCTGGTGATTACATAGAAGGAATGTAATGCAATTGTACTTGTAAGTTCATTAAAAATTTATTTATACCTATGTTGCCATTACTTAATTTACAACCCTCGTATATCAAAAGTCCAAAAAATGTCCTTCAAATATAAAAGAAATCCCAAAAAATTATAAAAATGTCTCCCACCCCTCAAAAATGCCTTAAAAGAGAAAACAAATGCAACCGTCATCAACTATCGAAACTCTTAGTTGTAAGTTAAAATTTAAAAAGTCCTTCCAGGCTGTACCGGGAGGAAAAGGCAGCTTTCATAGTCCATGTTTTTAAAAATTCAACTCATTTTACTCAAACACCCGAAGCTAAAATGCTTGGAACCCAATTATAGAAGATCCAATCCCGGTTTTCGTTAATACTGAATTTGAATGCAAATTTCAGCATGGGAGTTCAATGCAACAAAAATCAGATTGTTTCAAAATGTCAGCCACCCTAGAATTTCAAACTGCCATATCTCAGCCAATTTTTAAAATAAAACCAAAACAAAAAATGTTCCGGAATCCTTGTACCACGATCTAACACTTAAAAGAAACAACTTTTTCAATTTATAATTGTTTATACATCTTTTTGAATTAAAAAAATTTTGAAAAAAATTAAGTGGCCGCCATTTTGAAACAAAATGGCGTATGAAGTTGGCCAACGAAGTTGGTCGAGACCTTGGTATGTTCTGTACACATGATCACTCACATTCATATCGGTTTATAAATACGAGAGTTACAGCATTACAAATATCAGATTGTTTCAAAATCTCAGCCACCCTAGAATTTCAAACTGTCATATCTCAGCCATTTTTTAAGATATAGCCAAAACAAAAAATGTTCCAGAATCCTTGTATTGCGTTTTAACACTTAACGGAAACAATTTTTTCAATTTATATTTTTTTTTTACTTCTTTTTGAATTTTTAAAAATTTTAAACTTTTTAACTGGCCACCATTTTGAAACAAGATGGCGGGTGAAGCTAGCCAACGAACTCGGTCGAGACCTTGGTATGTCCTATACAGATACTCAGTCACATCCAAATCGGTTCATAAATAAGAGAGTTACAGCATTACAATTCTCAGATATATATATATATATATATATATATATATATATATACGAGGGGTGTTTTTTAAGTAAGGGCCGTTTGAAAATAAAAACCAAACGAAAGAAAATTTTCAAAAATCAAATTTACTTTCAGATTGTACATACATTTCTCTATTTTTCAACATAGCTGCCAAAAGTTTGCTTAAACACTTATCGTACTTTACAACTAGATTTTGAATACCCTCTTCATAGAAACTTCCCGCCTGCTCAGATAACCAAGAGGTCAAGACCATTTTCACGCTTCTTCATGGTTGTAGTGGTTGCTGCCGAGATTATGTTTGAGATAGCGGAAAAGATGGAAATCGCTTAGCGCAAGGTCGGAGCTGTAGGCGAGGTTGGTCCAAAACTTTCCAGCCAAAAGAGTTCAATAAAGCTCGGCTCTGAGCTGTTTTTTAAGGCCTTCCATTGTCATGGAGTATCAAAATTCCCTCTGTCAGCATGCCGCATCTTTTGTTTTGAATCGCTCTGCGTAGCTTTCGCAGGGTTTGGCCGTACGTCACACGGGGCGGGCGATTCGATAATCTTGAACATTTAAAAAAAACAGAACAGATCTTACAGGTTACCTACAAGCTGCATCTGAGAGCAGTTGTTCCCAATGAATGCCGGGACACGTTGCAAGCACTCGCTGCGGCGCGCACGCCACCTATTAGTGTACACAACAAAACGCCCATTACTTAAAAAAACACGCCTCGTATACCGCCAGTACCGGGAGGGAATGGTAGCTTTCCTATATTTTCGTTTTAAAATTTTAGCTAATGCTACTCGAAACAGCAAGCTAAAATGCAAAGAACCGATTACAGAAGATTCGTTAATACTGAATTTGAATAAGAATATTGCCAAATTAGTCAACTTATAGCCAAGTTGGGTTTTATTTATGAAGACTTATTTTTGGTCGCCAAGTGTCGCCAAGTTTGTCGAGAATTTGGCGCTAACGGATATGAATATATAATTTTATACGTATGATTGGGAAAATGATTACAAAAATGAAAGGTAATAATTTGCGAGAAATCGCGTTCACTAAAACTCATAAATTAATCGTTGATTTCTTGTAATGTGCTGTCTAGTTTCAAAATGTCAGCCACCCTAGAAAATTCCAACTGCTCCATCTCAGCCATTTTTTAAGGTAGAGGTAAAACAAAAAATGCTCCGGAATCCTTGTATCAAGACCTAACGCTGAAGTAAAAAATAAATTTGAATTTTAACTTTTTTGAATATTTATTTTCGTTTTAAATCTGTCATTGGCCGCCATTTTGAAACAAGAGGGCGGACCAAGCTCTCAGTCAAGACATTGGTGAGCTTAATACACACAATTAGTTTCATCCAAACTGCTTTATAAATACGAGTGTTATCGTATGACATAGATCAGATATATATATATATACATATATATATATATATATATATATATATATATATATATATATATCAGCATTTGAACAGAAGGTGGTTTTGGGGTCTGTAGGTCATGATAGGTGAAAATATACCGAAATTTTCCGGAATTGCTTTCCTCCGAACGGCTGCAATAGGTGGCTTTACACTTTTTTGTATCGAAAGCTACCTCAAAATAAAGAAAGAACTGACATGCAATTCTTAAAATATCTCGCAATTTTTATTTCAAATATTTAAGGGGGGAGGGCGGGGATCTGAAATAAATGTAAAGATGGTACGACTTTTTTAGAAAACAAATTAATTAATTTTCTCAAAAGTTTAAGAAAATAAATTGAAATAAGTGTGAATATGCTATGCATATCAGAAAAAAGAATCACTATTCGTTTTACGAGTGTTTTAGATATATTGGTTTCACTAGTACAAACTTTTATTTGAACTCTGAAAATGCACATTCTTAATTTATCATAAACTAACTGATATACGAATTGATTTAAATGTTCTTAAATGCAGCAGAGTTATTGGTATATAGAGGGGGAAATTAGATAAACCGTATAGTCGGGTGACACCGGATTGCCAGTTTTGATTTGCCCTAAACTTCTCTGTAGCAGGTAGATTTATTTTAAATACTTAGCGCTAAGCAAAAAGAAGACGCGGCCATTACAGTATCTTCATTATAGTATCAATATAGTTTCTGGGTTGGAAAGGTGATTTTATCACTGTTTTTGTTTTCAAGTTTCGTATTTTTCAAAATTCTAAAATATGAACATATTTAAGGTTAATGAAACTTCTTACATAATTGTGTGTAGCATATTTAATAAGAATTTATTTCCCATACGAAACTGTTACTAGCATTTATAGGTAGTTTTTTTTTTTTCAATTCCTACTATTAGCTCACACCCTCTATATATTTATATATCTTGTACAAATTTTCAGTAGTCAATAAAATATTTTTTATTCATCCTCTCAAGTTCAAATACATTTTTTTAAACTTGTAGTGGGTGACACTTGATGGTAATACAGTTTTTTCAAATATTAATTCATTAATTAAATTTAATTAATTATTTTTAGTTTTATACACTGCTCAAAACAATTAGGGGAGCACGCGGTTTTAACGAAATTACACAAACTAGATGGAACCCGTCAAAACTTGACGGAAAAAAAATGCAATAACAATATTAGTAAAATAAGCTTCTTTATTACAAAAGAAAGGGTGCTTACGAAACAATCTTTCAAATATTTTATTTTAAAAGTTTTTTTTTCCCCAGTGAATTACAGTACTATTTTCGATGCAAACTCCAAACAAACAATCCGTAAACAAAATGCAAATCAGTTTGACATTACTGCCCTATTCCTCACATCAAGAAAGAATATTTCCTGGACCTATGAAGTATCATACAAATAATATATCCCTACGTTCATCTCATATTCAGTCAATAAAATAACATAGTAAATAAAGCACACATCTCCTCCCCCCCCCCCTGTGATAATGCAACCGAATGAGCTCCTACGCGCAGGTGCATTCCATCTTCCCAAACGCACCGTCGAAATTCGACGTTAAAAAAATTAAAATGGTTTGATCAAAATTTTTAAAATGTCTTCTTTAATCATTGTTCGTTTCAAATCCATATCTTCTGAAACGCATCCATTGTTTTAAGCTAATCAATTTTTATGTAAAGATGAAGAATTTGTTTTACAATAATAAATCAATCTGCAGATAAGGGAGATTTTTAATGTTTTCAAGTGTAATTTATTTGTATGGTTTCTTCATTCCTTTACATAATCAGGATGATTATTCCTTTTCCATAATTAAGAGAAATAATGTAAATAAATAAATATCCAAGATTATTTTTGATTCTGTTTTCATTAATATATTGTAAATTTTACTGTTAAAAGTTACTGATAAATGATACTTTAGTAAATGGGGCTTTTCCTAATTATTTTTTATTATTTTTTATTTTTGGGATTTAATGGCAACATTCTTCCGTTTGTTTATTGGGCGCTACAATTTGGCGAATTATTTGGGGTACTTTTCGGTTAGCCGGGCGCCAATGAAGTATATATATATTTTTTTTTTTTCTTTTCTTTTCTTTTCTGGCGCCGGCTAACCGAAAAGTACCTAATTTGCATAATTTTTTTTTTCTTAATGGGACGACGGGATAATGAATATTTTTGATGGTACCAAAATATTTTTCAGCATTTTATAGTTATATTAAGAAATACATAATTTTAAGATTTGCTGAATCACTTATTTGTTTACTTTTTCAGGCATTATATTATTGAAGGTTGTTAGTTCTCTTATTCGTTTAAATATACCCTACTTATATAAAAATAGCGTGTGTTCTCCGTGGTGTTTCACATAAACGTGGTAAAATTCAGGTTATTAAATTTTATCCAACTTTGCTGTTATAACAGCTGATGAAGCAGTCATTTTTGGCGATTTTTTTGTTGCCTGTAAAATGTTTGTTTTTGGTATAGCCCGAACTAAGAAAAATTTGAGTACTTTTCCATTATACGGACACCATTGTCGCCAAGCATACATTTACATGTATGGCATCGTGTCGGTATAACGGAAAAGAACCAAAATTTGCAATTGATCAAATAATTGAATTTCGTTAAGCATTAAATTTTCTGGTACTTCTCTATTATCCGGTCGACCACTTTTCATAACAAAAAACTATCGCCAAACTGTAAAATTAAACGCCAAAAATGCAGTCCGATTTACTTGATGTCAGAAGCATTATACGTGTTTGTTACGTCATCAAGTGGTTTTTAATTCGACATTTGCGTGTATTTTTCATTATGTTTTACTGATTTATTAGTTATTTCATTAATTAAAATAACAATTGTCCTTAAATTCTTGTATTTTATTTATTTATTTATTTTGATATTCCAATGGCAACGTTCTCCCGTTTATTTGGCATTACAGTTTGGCGATAGTTTTTTGTTATGAAAAGTGGTCAACGGGATAATAGAGAAGTACCAATTTTCGTATTTTTAATCTGAGAAAGAAACAATAATCATGGATTTAATTAATTTTGTAATATGCGGTGCAACCAAAACAATTTTGATTAAATCGGTACAGATATCGCAGACGCACCGGGGTTAATTTTTGGCGCCTAAATGGCGATTTTTGCTTTGTATTGCTACCTGATGTTTTATAATAAATTTGAATAATATGTAAATAAATAAAATAAAATAGGTACTTTTATGTTAGCTGAGCGTCAGGGATAACTCTCCAAATCTTGTTTCAATTGAAATCATTTAAATTGCAACATTTTACGTGAGATTTGTTATTCATATTGATATGTTTATGCTTAGATATTTTATTATGATTATATTCTAGCTAATTAAGTTTTTTTTTTAGATTTTATATTACAATGTTAAAATATTACCAAGTTGATATTAGCTAAAGTCAAAAGATTGGCGAACCACAGAGTTCAGAGAATAAACTCTATGCCTCGCCAAAGTGGGAGTTGCCGACATTATGACGTCATAAGCAGAAGTAAAAGTTTAATTGAAAATTACAGCTAATTAATTAAATTTTCGAACAAACGAATGCACGATAACAAACCTGTGTCCAAATATCTTTCATTAAAAAAAAGAATGGTGCAATTTGATGCAGTAGTTTGTTCTCAGGGATTGTCGAAAGAAATCGCTTAGCGTTTTAAATATATAGATACTTACACCAATAAGTAACTTAAATTAAAACATGCATAATTTAAAGCATAGCAGAAAACAGAAAATTAAAGCTCCATTGGCAAATTAAAGTTCATGACGTCAAAAACTAGAAAAAGGAGATAAGTGAAGAAATCAGGATTTCGCAGAAATGTCTGTTTCACTATCTCAGTTGCGAAATTTAATTGCTTAGCTTTTGTTTTGAGAAAGGATGATTTGAAAATGTCACAACAACGTGATTTACCGGAATCCATAGCTTGGCATATTAGAGATAGACTTGAATCCGGGCAAATACAACGAAGTGTAGCGGACGCTGTTGGAGTTGCAAGAAATGTCCTTGCAAGGCTGTGCAATTGATTCCAAGAAACAGGAAATGTTAGATGCCAACCAGGGCAAGGTCGACTACGTACATCACAGCAACTTATGACCGATATATCCTGTTAACAGATCGTCGAGACAGAAAAGGGGATGATACTCAGTTGCAAAAACGGTAGCTCTTGGCAACACGAGAAAGGGTGTCCAGCCAAACAGTGCGAAATATGCTTCATCAGGGTGGTCTCTATGCACGTAGGCCAATGATCTGTATTATGTTGACCACAAGCCACTGTGCGGCCCGAAGAAGTTGGGCTGCTGAACATCAAGATTGAAGGCTACAGATTGGAGTCAAATGCTGCTTCCCTATTCAGTCTGGAATGTGACACTCGACGTGTTTTTGTATGGAGGGAAAGGAGCACTCGAAATAACCCCATATTTGTTCATGAAAGATCACATTACAGACAAGGTGGGTTGATGGTATGAGCTGGAATCAGCATAGGTGGACGTACGGACCTGCATATAATTTGGAACGGCCCTTTGACGGCCCAAAGGTATGCAGACGAGATTCTGAGACCTTATGTCATACCTTAAGCTTCACCCATGGTGATTCCTTTATTTCCATGCATGATAATGCCTGACCGGATACAGCTCGTCTGTTGGAGAACATGGTTGAAACTTAAACAATACAGCGTATGGAATTGCCAGCATGCTTTCCTGACCTGAATCAGATCGAGCATGTTTGGGACATACTCGGACGACGCATTGCAGCAAGACGAAGGCTTTTTTTCTGTCTGGGACAAGGAGATTGCAATTCTTGAAGAGTGGAACAGTATTCTTCAAAGTCTTATCGACAACCTCATCACATCTATAGAAAACAAGTGTGCGGCAGTCTTAGCTGTTAGAGGGGACCACACGCCGTATTAAACAACTTGCATCATTACTAAACAATACTTTTTTGTAATTTACATGTAACCAAATTGTTGCCCTAAACCATCTTTTCATGTTCTTTTCATCCTTTCAAAGAATTAAAGCTCCCTTACAACTTTTTTTGCGTCTTATTTTCTGTATTGCGCATTGATACACGTGTACTCTCCATTTTATACCCATGCATGGCTGTCTCGCACGATTCTCTTCTTTTATTTGCTTGCTCCCCTAATTTTTTTAAGCAGTGTATTTCATTTCTGTTCAAAAGTATAGACTCACTCCATATTTATAGTCTCCTTCGCCTGCACGCCGCTTGATCTTCGTCCGTGAACAGCCACATTGTTTTTTACGCGTGAAGGTTTCGCTATGGTACTTCATTGTGAAGTTTGGTAATTTTTTTAATTCAATATTTGAAAAACGGCATAATCATTAAATTTGAAATTTATATCAAGAAAAATACAATTTTTTACCTTTCTAACGCAGTTTGTCTAACAATTTTGTGAGAAATACTTTTCGAGCTATTAATTTTTGGTATTTTAGCTATTTAATTTTAATTTAATTTTTAATACATTTCAAAAATTTATCTTATATAAGATACTAGCAAGCTACGCCCGCTACACTGGTCAATTTCTCTTAACGAACTTTTAATCAAACAAAATATTGACATTTCATAATTCATTCTTATATTTTAACAGAATAATAAGGCTACTATAATTTGTGACTCGTGTCAATATACACGTCAAGACACGTCGCCCTTATCATTATCTTTTTACGCATGAAGGTTTCGCTATGGTACTATATTGGGAAATTTGGTAACTTTTGAAATTCAATATTTGAAAAACGGCATAATCATTAGATTTGAAATTTATATCAAGAAAAATACAATTTTTTCTTTCAAACGCAATTTGCCTAACAATTTTCTGGCAAATACTTTTCGAGCTATTATTTTTTTCAGTAACTTCAAATGTTTCATTTTCCGAGATTAATCTGTGGCAACAATTAGTGAAAAACCCAGTCGTCAGCAACGCATAGCTTTTTATTAAAGAGGCTGTTGGAGCAGGGATTGTCACCATCAATTTGCCACCACCACTTTTGAAATCTTTTCTATATTTCCAGAGATTCCATAGAAATTGTAATTTAAAATGATTTTAGAACGCTTTTCGCTCATTTCACCATTTTAAATTTCGTTTTTTTTTTTTTTTTTTTTTAATTCTTAGGGAGCATTTACATCTTATAAGTAGCTACAATGCCAAATTTCAAATTTCTAGCTCCTTCAGTATACAAAAAATCGCAATTGGAACGTTTTTCGCTCCTGCACCCCTCTGGGGTTAGTGGCACCGACATAAAATATAACCTATGTTGGAGTAGGGATGGTCACCATCAGTTTGCTACCATTACTTTTGAAATCGGTTCTGTCATTCCAGAGATTCCATAGAAATTGTAATTTAGAATGTTTTTAGAACGTTTTTCGCTTATTTCACCCTTTTAAATTTCGATTTTTTTTTTTTTTTTTTTTTTTTTTTTTTTTTTTTTTTTTTTTTGTTCTCAGAGAGCATTTACATCTTAGAAGTAACTACAATGCCAAATTTCAAATTCTCTAGTTCCTTCAGTATTAAAAAAAATTGCAATTTTAGAACGTTTTTCGCTCCTGCACCCCCTGGGGTTAGTGAAACCGACATAAAATATAGCCTATGTTGGAGCAGGGATTGTCACCATCAATTTGCCTCCATCACTTTTGAAATTGGTTCTGTAGTTCCAGAGATTCCATAGAAATTGTAATTTAGAATGTTTTTAGAACACTTTTCGCTCATTTCACCTTTTTAAATTTAATTTTTTTTTTTTTTTTTTTTTTAGAGAGCATTTACATCTTAGAAGTAACTACAATGCCAAATTTCAAATTTCTAGCTCCTTCAGTGTAAAAAAAAATCGCAATTTTAGAACATTTTTCGCTCCTGCACCCCCCTGGGGTTAGTGGCACCGACATAAAATATAGCCTATGTTGGATCAGGGGTTGTCACCCTCAATTTGCCACCATCACTTTTGAAATCAGTTCTATAGTTCCAGAGATTCCACAGAAATTGTAATTTAGAATGTTTTTAGAACGCTTTTCGCTCATTTCACCCTTTTAATTTTTTTTTTTTTTTTTTTTTGGTTTGTTTTTAGAGAACATTTACATCTTATAAGTAGCTACAATGCCAAATTTCAAATTTCTAGCTCCTTCAGTATACAAAAAATCGCAATTTTAGAACGTTTTTCGCTCCTGCACCCCTCTCTAGAGATGAGATGGGCTCAGCCCGAGCCCGAAAGCCCGAGCCCGAACACGGGCCCGACACGGGCTCGGGCTCGGATTTTATATCAGTCTTCGGGTCCGGGCGGGCTCGGGCTCATTCTTTCTGAAACTGACAATTTTATTTATTCTCATATAGTAAAAATAAAAATAACTTTTTTCCCCTAAAAAATTACATATTCCATTTTAAGTCATTTAATGCTATTTTGATCAAAATAAATAAAAGGGGAAGCAGACATCTTATTTTTCTTTTCCAGTTTTAGAATGCTACTTTAAAAGAAAATTTGCAATATTTGCAGATTTATGTGCGGTATTGACGCGACGACTGGATGATATGGCGCCAATGGAAAAATATGGCGCGAATAATTTCGATTCTCGTTTGTAAAAGTAGGATATTTTCCAATTGGAACGTTTATTTATTTTTAGATATCTAAAGCGAAGTGAATACTTTCTTTTGTTTGCAGTTAATCAGCATTAGAAAATTTTTGGTCTACTATTGTGTGCGAGTCATATAAATGGTTCTTCATACTTCATATGAAAATAACGTTAGTGATTCTATTTTTCATCATAAACTCTGCTCATGTTCAAACTCTGCTCTGAACATTTACGAAGTCACTCCCATTCGTAAGTCATTCGTAAGTCATAATTGTCATGTATTGCTATTCCGATAAGAAAGCTATCGAAAAGTGTTTCCACTTTGCCTATAAAAGCATAGGATCTTTCAGATATCGGTGCCAAATTTGTAATTTAAGCTGATTTTCAGGAACACGAAATATTGTTTTAATTAAGGAATCAATTAGAATTTACGATATACGCCTATTATAGGAAATAAAAACGGCATAGGAATAGTAATTTCTGCAAATCTCATGCATTTATTCATAAAACACACTTCATTAATGAGACCATCAGGTTTACTTGTTGGGTGAGAAAATTATGAGAATCTCTTAAGTAAGTATATTTTTATTTTATACCAAACTTCTCTTTTGGAAAGATTGAATGCAAATTCCCATAAAATTTAATTATGTGCTGGAGATTAACAGTTATTTTCATGTAAGACATTTTTAAATATGAGATATTACTTTTAAAACATTTTTTTTAAATATTATGCATTTTTTTTTTCGATATCGGGCTCGGGCTCTGATGACACAAAATGTTTCGGGCTCGGGCGGGCTCGGATTTAAAATCGTCGGACTCGGGCGGGCCCGGGCTCTGAAAAGAGAGCCCGAACTCATCTCTACCCCTCTGGGGTTAGTGGCACCGACATAAAATATAGCCTATGTTGGAGTAGGGATTATCACCATCAATTTGCCACCATCACTTTTGAAATCGGTTCGGTAGTTCCAGAGATTAACCCCTACAAACAAACAAACAAACAATCTTTACTCCTTTATAATATTAGTATAGATTTAGCTGGATATAAATTTAGGAATAAATACCGTCAGTGGCGAAGTGTGTAGACCGCTGGAAAAAAATTTATTTTTGACCTAAGTAAGAATTGACTTTAAAAAAAAAAAATACATATATATATATATATATATATATATATATTACTTGTTATGGCCTACTTTGCGATCATCTTTTCCTTAAGGTAAAACCGGATATACTTTGCTCTTTTGAAATATTGTTAATTAAGTTCCTTAGTTAAAATTTAAAAATAAGATATTTTGTTACTTTTCAAAAACTATCTTATTTTTAGTAAGAATAGCATATCCATGTGGCCCTGTTCCTTCATTCCCTTGGGGTTAGACCATATGGAAGTCATACCACGCTGGCGGTGTAAGACAGGATAACTTGACGTATTTTAGAAAAGCATTTATTAATACAAATGTGAGAAAAAAATCAGATATTTAAATGCTATCATTGTACAAGGATAAATACAGAGCCTTTACGAAAAGAGTACTTCTCCATTATCCCGTCGACCACTTTTCATAAAAAAAAAAAAACTATCGACGTTCGTTAATGGGCAAAATCGAACCAAGAGGGAGGGGAAGGGGCGGGAAATGGGTTTTTTAGGTAGATTTCGTAAGAAATACTACCTATTACATTCTCACCTAAGTTGGAAATTTTGAAAAATTTTTGCAGATCTACGCCGATCATGACTCCCAGAACCCAAAACCACCCCCAGTTCAAAAGTTTATATATATATATATATATATATATATATATATATATATATATATATATATCTATGTCACTTTTTTCTGACCACGATAACTGGAAAAATTATGCATAAATCTCTTCCAAACTGATACATAAAATCAAAGGTCATAAAATCTCGGTCAAGTTCGTTAATGGGCAAAATCGAACCAAGGGGGGGGGAAATGGGGGGCTTTTTGTGAAAACAGAAAAATCCTCATAATTTCTTTATTATTATACGTATCTAATCCGTTTAAAGTTATTATTACTTCTAGGAAAAGGGCCGAAAATGTATGTATGACAGATTTTTGATATAATTAATAATGGCCCCAAGGGGGGGAAAAAAGGGGGGGTTTAGAAGAAAAAAAATCATAGCTTCGTCAATTCACAAGATATCAAATCCGCGTAAATGTATTATTAATCCTCTTAGTATTATCTAAAACTTTTATATTGACATGTTTTTTATAGGACCAACCGTTATAGCAAAAAAAAAATTAAAACCAAAACAAACCCCTGCCGGCTCCGCCTGCAAACAAGTTATTTTTCGAAGTAGGCGGTTCCAACTCCCGCATCTTTTCGGAACTGATACATAAAATCAAGGGTCATAAAATCTCGGTCCAGTTCGTTAATGGGCAAAATCGAACCAAGGGGGGGGGGAAATGGGGGGCTTTTTGTGAAAACAGAAAAATCCTCATAATTTCTTTATTATTATACGTATCTAATCCGTTTAAAGTTATTATTACTTCTAGGAAAAGGGCCGAAAATGTATGTATGACAGATTTTTGATATAATTAAAAATGGCCCAAAGGGGGGAAAAAGGGGGGGGGGGGGGGTTAGAAGAAAAAAAATCATAGCTTCGCCAATTCACAAGATATCAAATCCGCGTAAATTTATTATTAATCCTCTTAGTATTATCTAAAACTTTTATATTGGCATGTTTTTTATAGGACCAACCGTTATAGCAAAAAAAATTAAAACCAAAACAAACCCCTGCCAGCTCCGCCTGCAAACAAGTTATTTTTCGAAGTAGGCGGTTCCAACTCCCGCATCTTTTCGAAACTGATACATAAAATCAAGGGTCATAAAATCTCGGTCAAGTTCGTTAATGGGCAAAATCGAACCAAGGGGGGGAAATGGGGGGGCTTTTTGTGAAAACAGAAAAATCCTCATAATTTCTTTATTATTATACGTATCGAATCCGTTTAAAGTTATTATTACTTCTAGGAAAAGGGCCGAAAATGTATGTATGACAGATTTTTGATATAATTAAAAATGGCCCCAAGGGGGGGGGGGGAAGGGGGTTTTAGGAAAAAAAAATCATAGCTTCGTCAATTCACAAGATATCAAATCCGAGTAAAATTATTATTAATCCTCTTAGTATTATCTAAAACTTTTATATTGACAAGTTTTTTATAGGACCAACCGTTATAGCAAAAAAAAAAATTAAAAACAAAACAAATCCCTGCCGGCTCCGCCTGCAAACAAGTTATTTTTCGAAGTAGGCGGTTCCAACTCCCGCATCTTTTCGAAACTGATACATAAAATCAAGGGTCATAAAATCTCGGTCAAGTTCGTTAATGGGCAAAATCGAACCAAGGGGGGGGGGGAAATGGGGGGGGCTTTTTGTGAAAACAGAAAAATCCTCATAATTTCTTTATTATTATACGTATCGAATCCGTTTGAAGTTATTATTACTTCTAGGAACAGTGCCAAAAACTTATGTATGACAGATTTTTGATATAATTAAAAATTGCCTTAAGGGGGGGAGGGAAGGGGGGTTTTAGAAGAAAAAAATTCATAACTTCGTCAATTCTCAATATTTCAAATCCGCTTAAATATATTATAAATCCTCTTAATATTATCTAAAACTTTTATATTGACATGTTTTTTATAGGATCAACTCTTATAGCAAATAAAAAAAAAAAAAAAAAAAATCCTTACTGGCTCCGCCTGCAAACAAGTTTCGTTTCGAAGTAGGCGGTTCCAACTGCAGCATCATCGCAGAAAGGTCATTTCTTCCGCAATTCCCGACAAACAGGCTCCCCACGTTCTGCGTCTTCGAAATCTACCTGTGCCTGTAGGCCGAGCCGTCAGGGATTTTTTTTTATTGAAACAGAAAAAAACACCATAATTTCTTAATTGTGATGCGTATCGAATCTGTTTAAAGTTATTATTACTTCTAGGAAAAGAGCCGAAAATTTATGCATGACAGATTTTTGATATCATTAAAAATGGCCCCTAGGGGGGGGGAGGGCTTTAGAAGAAAAAATTTCATAACTTCGTCAATTCCCAATATATCAAATCCGCTTAAATTTATTATAAATCTTCTTAATATTATCTACAACTTTTATATTGACAAGTTTTTTATAGGACCAACTCTTACGGTAAAAAGAAAATTAAAAACAAAAAAAAATCCCTGCTGGTTCCGCCTACAGGCAGACGTATAGCTCGAAGTGGGCAGTCCCAACTGCCACATCATGGCAAATAGGTCTTTCTTCTGCATTTCCCAATAAACAGGTGCCCCACGGTCTGCGTCTTCTAAATCTACCTGTGCCTGTAGGCCGAGCCGTCAGGGATTTTTTTATATGAAAGGTGGTCGACGGGATAATGGAGAAGTACCACGAAAAGTTTCATTAAATGATAAAGTTTTTGAAATTTTGGCTTCAAAATAGCAATTAATAATAAGGTATACGATCTTGCTCTACTCTTTCTGGCAGTGTTATTTCATTTATACGAGTAGTAAGGGACCGATGAAAAGAAATCGTACCACTCAGAAAGTCGTATTAATAAAATATCACCTTGTTTATATCAGTTTAACTTTCTAACATACATTATTGAGTAATGTATCTTTGAAAAAAAATAATGTTTCATAAACGTACATTAAATGTTTAAAAATATTATAAAAAGTATTGTCGTTAAACAACATGCTAAAAAATATTGACTTACCTACATTTTTTTTCCAAATTTTCCATTTAATTCGATTTTTTTATTTTCTTTAAATGCAGTAATATAGGTTTGTTTTTGTTTGAGATATGATGCATACATATATTTTTATTATTATTATTAAGTCTTACAAAAGATTTAAATTAGTAAAATAATCTCTCCCCCCCCCCCCCACACCTCCTGTGATAATGCAACCGAATGAGCTTCTATGCGCATGTGCATTGCGTCTCCCCAAACGCACCGTCGAAATTCGACGTTAAAAAAATAGTTTTAAAATGTTTTGATCAAAAATTTTAAAATGTCTTCTATAATCATTGTTCGTTTCAAATCCATATCTTCTGAAACGCATCCATTGTTTTAAGCTAATCAATTTTTATGTAAAGATGAAGAATTTTTTTTTACAATAATAAATCAATCTGCAGATAAGGGAGATTTTTAATGTTTTCAAGTGTAATTTATTTGTATGGTTTCTTCATTCCTTTACATAATCA
This sequence comes from Maratus michaelseni, assembly GCA_963931845.1. Classification (NCBI taxonomy): domain Eukaryota; kingdom Metazoa; phylum Arthropoda; class Arachnida; order Araneae; family Salticidae; genus Maratus; species Maratus michaelseni. Next base: position 122,352,748 of record OZ007598.1, read on the forward strand.
AGATGATTATTCCTTTTCCATAATTAAGAGAAATAATGTAAATAAATAAATATCCAAGATTATTTTTTATTCTGTTTTCATTAATATATTGTAAATTTTACTGTTAAAAGTTACTGTTAAATGATACTTTAGTAAATGGGCTTTTCCTAATTATTTTTTTATTAATTTTTTTTATTTTTGAGATTTAATGGCAACATTCTTCCGTTTGTTTATTGGACGCTACAGTTTGGTGAATTATTTGGGAGTACTTTTCGGTTAGCCGGGCGCCAATGCAGTATATATATACATATATACAAATAAATATATATAATGTATATATATATATATATATATATATATATATATATATATATATATATATATATTTATATATTTTACTGGCGCCGGCTAACCGAAAAGTACCTATTTTGCATATTGTTTTTTTTCTTGATAGGACGACGGGATAATGAATATTTTTTGTGGTACCAAAATATTTTTCTGCATTTTATAGTTATATTAATATTGTTATGAATTTTGTATATACTTGTAAATATTCCATTTGTTTAAATTTATTTTATTTTATTATTGTGAAAATTGCAGTATTAATGTATTTCCTATTGAGCATCATGTAACTCAATGCTAAAGGCCTCAGGTGCTTTGTAAGAAAAACAACCTTACACCCTCATCGTTTTTACAATAGAGTTCTATGGGAATATCGCCAAGGAATGGGTTTATCGCCAAGTTGGCGATGGTTTTGGCGACTTATTTTTGTCGCCAAATTTGGCGATATATCGCCAAATGTCGCCAAGTTGGCGACGGATTTGGCGACTTTTTGTGCAACCACCCCCCCTTATACCTTTACATTGGGATCTTTTCACGTTTGGAGTACTCTATCGAGAGTTGAAGGACCTTCTGGTAATTTCTAGCATTAGAAAACCCTGGAATAGTCTGGAAAGATCTCTGAAGTCTATATAAGGGACCTCCACCAGTTCAGTTGAGTTAGTTGTCTGTCAACTGCGATTGAATTCATACGAGAGGCTTTGCATTGAGAACTGTGTTACTCGGATCGATTTTGTCGTTGATACGTCGTATTGAACGCATTGTTTCTGTGTGAAATTTTGCTGCGCTTTTATTGGATTTGAAGATTACTGAATATCTTGTAATTTTCAGAAGATATTTGTGATCGTATTGCACTGTTTATAGTGAATAAAGCCTTTTTATTGTTCTTATATATTGGCATCAGTCCTTTCGAACCCCGAGCTCACAACATTTGGTGTCAGGAGTGGGGTTGAATGCCGATCACCAGAGCAATGGAGGCTGAACTGAAACAATTATTGGAGAAATTAGCTGCGAATCAGGCTGAGATGTCAACCAACCTTGGCGAGATGAAAGAAGAAATGAAAAAGGATATGTCAGCGATGGATGAGAAAATGACTGCCAACCTTGGCGACTTAAAAAATGAAATGAAGAAGGATATGTCAACCAACCTTGGAGAGTTGAAAGACTTAATAGAGGATAAAATAACATCTTTAAATGACAGAATTGACGGCGTGGAAAACAAAGTTGAAGGAAGATTTCAACAAATAGAAGGAAAAGTAGAAGAAATTCAAAAGATCGCCGAGACCGTTGAAGAAAGAGTAGAAGAAAAAGTTCAAAAGATCGCCACGACCGTCGAAGAAAGGATTGAGAGTGTAGAAAAGGAGTTGGAAAATGTGAAGAAACAAAAGATAACTGCCGAAAACTTTCCCGAAGATGTCAAGTATCAAGCTATGCTTCCTCGGACCTCTATTAAACTCTCAACCTACGACGGAAAATCCTCATGGCCAGTTTTTAAGACACAATTTGGGATCGTAGCGGACGCCAATGGATGGGATTCCCAGACAAAGGCTTGCCAGTTAGCTGCTTCTCTACGAGCTGATGCTGCCGACGTCCTACAGACTTTGCCTGCAAATGAACCGCTGGATTTTGAAACGCTCGTCAGTGCCTTAGAATTGCGCTTTGGCGAGAAATGCATGAAGGAATATAGCAGACTCCAGCTCAAATCTCGACAGCAGAAATCCACTGAATCCCTGCAAGAGCTTGCTACGGATGTCGAGAGACTTTCCCACCTTGCTTATCCTGGCTGTCCCACTGAAATTAGAGAAAGTTTAGCTCTGCAACATTTTATCGATGGTGTGCGTGACCCTGAGATCCAGACAGCACTCCGGATTGCAGATCTCAATGATCTAAAAGGGGCTTTGGTTTACGCTCTGAAATTCGAGGCAGCCCAACAAGCTACTAGGAAAGATCGACACTTTGTGCGAGCAGCCAACCTGCCTGAGACGTCGGATAGAGCTGTGGAGCGCTTACAGCAGCAGATGAAGGACATAATGAGACAGATGAACTCCTTAATGGCCAACAAGCCTTACAGGAAGATCAAGTGCTGGAAATGCGGTGGAGAAGGCCATATCCAAATCGACTGCCCAAGACGACCCAGCACTGAAGGTAATAGCTCAGCCGCGAACGGAGGAGCAGGAAAACTGATTAATGGTCATCTCACGGGGTGGAGGTTGCCAGATCTTAAGAAGCCTCATTTTCAAGTATGTGAAATTTCTGCAAGAAGTTGCGGCGAAAACGGAGTTTTTCTAGTCGGAAGTGTGAATGATTTGCCCTGTAATATGATCATCGATACAAGAGCCAATGTGACCATCATTCGGAAAGATCTAGCTCAGCGGCTGAAAGAAAAACTCTCCTGGACCCCGCCACGTGTTATCCTTCAAACTGTGACCGGAGATAAGATCGACATATTTGGAAGAATGACACTGGAAATAAAGTTTGGGAACGCCGCTTACCATCATACAGTCTATGTGGCCGATATTTCAGATCCTTTCATACTCGGACTGGACTTTTTAAAAGAGCATGGATTTACACTGGATTTTAAGAATAATGAGTTACGCTCTGGTCAAGAAGATGTCACTATTTTTAAACTTGGAAATGAGTCCGGGTCCATTCAACGGATCACAGCCAAGGCAGATGTTATCATCCCTCCTCGAACCGAAATGATGATACCTGGGGTAACTGGAAACGAAAGAATTTTCCAGTATGGCTTGACTGGATATCCTGAGAAGAGCCCAAAGGGAGTGCTAATAGCATCAGCGCTGGTAGATCTGTCGAGAGATGTGATACCCGTGAGAATTGCAAACGTAAGTGAAAAGTCTAGAATTATACAGAAGGGTGAAGTGCTTGCAACCTGTGCTCCAGTCACCTGTGTATGCAAAGACCCGAGCTTGATGTTGTCGGAGCCGCCTACAAGTTTAACACCTGAAATTGGACGAGATGAAAATTTATCTCCTGAACAGAGACATGCCGCAGAAAGACTGTTCCAGGAATTTAAGGATGTGTTTTCTCAAAACGAGAGTGATATTGGTCGCACTTCACTGACACGGCATAGAATTGATACTGCCGGCCATCCACCGATTAAACAGCATCCCAGACGTTTGCCGTTCGCTAAACAAGAAGAGGTGTCTAAGCTCTTACAACAGATGCAGGATAGTGACATCATCGAACCGTCATCAAGTCCGTGGGCCTCTCCCATCGTGTTGGTCCGAAAGAAAGATGGCTCCACAAGATTTTGTGTGGATTATCGTAAACTTAACGATATCACGAAGAAGGACAGTTATCCTCTACCAAGAATAGACGACACGCTAGATACTCTTTCAGGACATAAATGGTTTTCCACACTGGATTTGAAGAGTGGATATTGGCAGGTAGAGATCCATCCTGATGACAAAGAGAAGACCGCATTTACTACTGGACAAGGACTTTGGCAATTTAAAGTTATGCCGTTCGGGCTCTGCAATGCTCCAGCAACGTTCGAGCGCCTCATGGAGACAGTGTTAAAAGGCCTGACTTTTGAAGCTTGTCTCATCTACCTAGATGACGTCATCATTGGTGGCCGCACGTTTGAAGAACATCTAGAAAATATTCGAAAAGTGTTAACGAAGCTAAGAGCGGCGAATTTAAAGCTGAACCCTCTGAAATGCAAGTTCTTCCAACGCGAAGTAAATTATTTAGGACACATCATCTCGGCTGAAGGTGTTCGAACAGATCCAGAAAAAGTGTCCGCAGTAAAGAACTGGAAGCGTCCGGAAAATGTCCATCAGTTGCGAAGCTTTCTGGGACTATGCACTTATTACAGAAAGTTTGTCCAGGGGTTCTCCAACATCGCAAGACCATTGCATAGGCTCACGGAAAGCAAGCAGAAGTTTCTATGGACACAAGAATGCGAGAATTCCTTCCAGCAGCTGAAAGAAGCTCTCACATCCTCTCCAGTCCTTACCTATCCAGACCCCGACAAACAATTCATTGTGGACACGGATGCCAGTCACGAAAGTGTCGGCGCTGTACTTTCTCAAGAAATAGATGGCCAAGAACGAGTCGTAGCATACTGGAGCAAATGTTTATCGAAACCAGAGAGGAATTATTGCGTCACTCGTAAGGAGTTATTAGCTATAGTGAAAGCCATAGAACACTTCCATCACTATCTCTATGGCAGGAAATTTCTTCTTCGTACTGATCACGCATCCCTAACATGGCTGATGAATTTTAAGAACCCAGAGGGCCAAGTAGCCAGATGGATACAACGACTCCAGGAATACGACTTTGACATCAGGCATCGTAAAGGCTCATCGCATGGAAATGCTGATGCCTTATCAAGAAGACCGTGTCCCGAAAGTTGTCGCTATTGTTCCAGAGCGGAGAACAAGTATAATCCTGAACATGTCATACGCCAGACGAAGGCTTCACTATCAACGCCACCAGATCCCTGGAGTGATGAGAAGATTCGAGAAGATCAAATGGCCGACTCGGACATCAAACCAATCTTGGAGTTATTAGAATCTTCTAGCACGAAGCCCAGTTGGAAAGACATCTCGACTTATAGTCCTACGACGAAGCAATATTGGGCTCTTTGGAACTCCCTCCACGTCAGGAATGGTGCCCTGTACCGAAAATTCGAATCGGAAGATGGGAAGACATCTCGGTGGCAGTTGGTACTTCCTCGATCCCGAATCCCAGAGGTCCTCGAAGAATTACATGGCAGTCCCACCGGAGGCCATTTTGGAGTCATGAAAACATTACACAGAGTCCGAGAGCGCTTCTTCTGGGGAAAAGCGAGAGCTGACGTCGAACAATGGTGCAAATCTTGCGATGCATGTGCAGCTCGAAAAGGACCAAAGAAACGTAGCCAAGGAAGACTACATCTCTACAATGTAGGAGCACCTTTCGAACGCATCGCCCTTGACATCCTAGGCCCTCTGCCAAGAAGTGCTGATGGCAACAAATACCTCCTTGTTGTCATGGACTATTTCACGAAATGGCCTGAAGTCTATGCCATCCCTGATCAAGAAGCTTCTACGGTTGCGGATGCCTTGGTACACCAGTGGATATCAAGGTATGGAGTCCCCCTTCAAATGCATTCTGACCAGGGGAGAAATTTCACCTCTGCTGTGATTGAGGGTCTCTGTCAACTTCTCGGAATGGACAAAACTAGGACGACGCCTTTACATCCACAATCGGATGGCATAGTTGAGAGATTTAATCGTACCATCCTCAACAATCTCTCACTGCTAGTCTCAAGAAACCAACAAGACTGGGACCAAAAACTTCCCTTGTTTCTTCTCGCCTATCGCAGCGCCGTCCATGAAACAACCGGCTATTCCCCGTCTCAGATGCTTTTCGGTCGTGATCTTCGTCTACCTTGTGATCTGATTTTTGGTCGCCCTCCAGATGCGCCTTCATCGCCAGAGGGATACGTGCAGAATCTCCAGGCACGATTTGAAGACGTCCACAACTTGGCTCGAGAGCGGATCAATATACAGACGGAGAAGATGAAGACCAGGTACGACACGAAAGCCACGGGACATCAATTCAAAGAAGGTGACAAGTTTTGGTTTTATAATCCGACTCGACGTAAAGGACTTTCTCCCAAACTGCAATCGCACTGGGACGGTCCTTATACAGTCCTAAACAGACTGAACGATGTCGTAATTCGGATCCGAAAGTCACCAAGTTCGAAGCCTAGAGTCGTTCATTACGACAGGCTGGCTCCATACTATGGCCATAGTACTTAGTTCATTGATTGTAAATAGTGTAATGTAAATAATGTAAATTAGTATGACCATGGTCTTGTATATAAGTGTAACTAGTAATTATTTATTAATGTAATTATTTATTTTGCTTAGCATTATCATTATTAATGTTATTATTATTTAAATACTTGTATGTAATGATGTCTATGCTTTAATTTAAATTAATTTTTTTTTTAAATAAGTGTACATTTTGTATAATTCAGCATTATGAATGTGTTTAATTGTTATTTTCCATGTTTGCTTTAAGTGTTTTGAACAGTATAGCATTTGTTGGTAACGGGTTTGCTTTCCGATCAAAGGTTGAACTGCCCGGGACGTGCAGTCTTTGAGAGGGGGGCAATGTTATGAATTTTGTATATACTTGTAAATATTCCATTTGTTTAAATTTATTTTATTTTATTATTGTGAAAATTGCAGTATTAATGTATTTCCTATTGAGCATCATGTAACTCAATGCTAAAGGCCTCAGGTGCTTTGTAAGAAAAACAACCTTACACCCTCATCGTTTTTACAATAGAGTTCTATGGGAATATCGCCAAGGAATGGGTTTATCGCCAAGTTGGCGATGGTTTTGGCGACTTATTTTTGTCGCCAAATTTGGCGATATATCGCCAAATGTCGCCAAGTTGGCGACGGATTTGGCGACTTTTTGTGCAACCACCCCCCCTTATACCTTTACATTGGGATCTTTTCACGTTTGGAGTACTCTATCGAGAGTTGAAGGACCTTCTGGTAATTTCTAGCATTAGAAAACCCTGGAATAGTCTGGAAAGATCTCTGAAGTCTATATAAGGGACCTCCACCAGTTCAGTTGAGTTAGTTGTCTGTCAACTGCGATTGAATTCATACGAGAGGCTTTGCATTGTTGCTGTGTTACTCGGATCGATTTTGTCGTTGATACGTCGTATTGAACGCATTGTTTCTGTGTGAAATTTTGCTGCGCTTTTATTGGATTTGAAGATTACTGAATATCTTGTAATTTTCAGAAGATATTTGTGATCGTATTGCACTGTTTATAGTGAATAAAGCCTTTTTATAGTTCTTATATATTGGCATCAGTCCTTTCGAACCCCGAGCTCACAACAATATATACATTTTTTAAAGATTTGTTGAATCACTTATTTGTTTACTTTTTCATGCATTATATTATTGAAGGTTGTTAGTTCTCTTATTCGTTTAAATATACCCTACTTATATAAAAATAGCGTGTGTTCTCAGTGGTGTTTCGCATAAAAGTTGTAAAATTCAGGTTATTAGATTTTATCCAACTTTGCTGTCATAACAGCTCATGAAGCAGTCATTTTTGGCGATTTTTTTGTTACCTGTAAAATGTTTGTTTTGGTATAGCCCGAACTAAGAAAAATTTGAGTACTTTTCCATTATACGGACACCATTGTCGTCAAGCATACATTTATATGTATGGCATGGTGTCGGTATAACGGAAAATAAATAAAATTTGCGATCGATCAAATAATTGAATTTCGTTAAGCATTAAATTTTCTGGTACTTCTCTATTATCAGGTCGACCACTTTTCATAACAAAAAACTAATGCCAAACTGTAAAATTAAACGCCAAAAATGTAGTCCACTTTACTTGATGCATTATACATGTTTGTTACGTCATCAAGTGGTTTTTAATTCGACATTTGCGTCTATTTTTCATTATGTTTTACTGATTTATTAGTTATTTCATTAATAAAATAACAATCGTGTCCTTAAATTCTTGTATTTTATTTATTTATTTATTTTGATATGCCAATGGCAATGTTCTCCCTTTTATTTGGCGTTAGAGTTTGGCGATAGTTTTTTGTTATGAAAAGTGGTCGACGGGATAATAGAGAAGTACCAATTTTCTTATTTTTAATCTGAGAAAGAAACATTAATCATGGATTTAATTAATTTTGCAATATGTGGTGCAACCAAAACAATTTTGATTAAATCGGTACAGATATCGGAGACGCACCGGGGTTAATTTTTGGCGCCTAAATGACGATTTTTGCTTTGTATGGCAACCGGGTGTTTTATAATAAATTTGAATATGTGTGTAAATAAATAAAATAAAATAGGTACTTTTATGTTAGCTTGGCATCAGGGATAACTCTCCAAATCTTGTTTCAATTGGAATCATTTAAATTGCAACATTTTACGTGAGGTTTGTTATTCATATTGATATGTTTATGTTTAGATATTTTATTATGATTATATTCTAGCTAATTAAGTTTTTTCTTAAGATTTTATATTACAATGTTAAAATATTACCTAGTTGATATTAGCTAATGTCAAAAGATTGGCGAACCACAGAGGTCAGAGAATAAACTGTATGCCTCGCAAAAGTGGGATTTGCCGACTTTATGACGTCATAAGCAGAAGTAAAAGTTTAATTGAAAATTACAGCTAATTAATTAAATTTTCGAACAAACGAATGCACGATAAAAAATCTGTGTCCAAATATCTTTCATTAACAAAAAAGAATGGTGTAATTTGACGCAGTAATTTGTTCTCACGGATTGTCGAAAGAAATCGCTTAGCGTTTTAAATATATAGATATTAATAAATAATAGCTTATACCTTTTAGACTAATTAGAATTTTAGTGTTTTAGCTTTGCCTTATGGGATAGAGTATCTCATAGCACCTTCATTTGTAAAATAAAATATTTTTTGAGAAAATGTAGCGTTACTTGCTCTTCCAGTATAGAGAGAAATTGCACTATGCTTTAATTATGGTACATTTTCAAGCAATAATTTGTAAATATATGTTGGACTAAGTAAGAATAAATATGCTATAGAAGTTTAATGTTACATCTCTTAATCATTATGACTGAAAGTAAAAATTACGTTGATTTATGTTTAGCATCATTCTTTTATTAATTATATTTTTATACACGTATGAAGAATTTAAACTTTTCTTATCATGCAATAAATCATGCATTTGTAAAAAATAAATAAATAAATAAATAAATAAATAAAATAAATCTTTTTACAAAATACGGTATTTTTTGGTGTATAAGATGCTTCTTTATATAAGGCGCACCTCAAATTTCCCACAGTTGGAATTTTAGCTTTGCCTTATGGGATAGAGTATCTCATAGCACATTCATTTGTAAAATAAAATAATTTTTGAGAAAATGTAACGTAACTTGCTCTTCCAGTATAGCAAGAAATTACACTACGCTTTAATTATGGTACATTTTCAAGCAATAATTAGTAAATATATGTTGGACTAAGTAAGAATAAATATTCTATAAAAGTTTAATGTTACTTCAGTAAATCATTATGACTGAAACTAAAAATTACGTTGATTTATGTTTACCATCATTCTTTTATTAATTATATTTTTATACACGTATGAAGAACTTAAACGTTTCTTATCATGCAATAAATCATGCTTTTGTAATAAACAAAAATTTTTGCTTTACAAAATACAGTATTTTCTGGTGTATAAGATGCTTCCATCTATAAGGCGCACCTCTCGAAATTTCCCACAATATTTTACGAAAGACCATGTGAATAAACAAGTCCTTCCGGCCTGTACCGTGAGGAAAAGGTAGCTTCCATATTCCATGTTTTTAAAAATTCAACTCATTTTACTCTAACACCCGACGCTAAAATGCTTGGAACCCGATTATAGAAGGTTCAATCCCGGTTTTCGTTAATACTGAATTTGAATGCAAATTTCAACATGAGAGTTACAGCATAACGAAACTCAAGATTGTTTCAAAATGTCAGCCACCCTAGAATTTCAAACTGCCATATCTCAGCCATTTTTTAAGATATAGCCAAAATAAAAAATGCCCAAGAATCCTTGTATCACAATCTAACACTTAACGGAAACAACTTTTTCAATTTATAATTTTTTTGTACATATTTTTGAATTTTTTTTAATTTTAACAGGTCGCCATTTTGAACCAAGATGGCAGATGAAGCTGGTTAACGAACTCGGTCGAGATCTTGGTATGTCCTATGCACATTCTCAGTCACATCCAAATCGGTTCATAAATAAGAGAGTTACAGCATGACAAATGTCAGATATATATATATATATATATATATATATATATATATATATATATCCTAATAATATTATAAATCCGATTGTGTGCAAATGTTAGGCTGAAGCCAGCGTCAAAATGGAGAAATTAATGGCCCTGTATCTTTGCATATAGGTGGATTATAACCCGGAAATGAACATAAACTGGTTTTTGTTTATTTTATTCAAATACTTTTCTTAGTAATTCAAAATTTGATTATTTTCATAGAGAATCAATGGACATTTTTAGATAAAATTTAACCATTTTACTTTATCGTTGCTAGGGCTTTGATCGTTGCCAATAAATAAAAATGCGAAAAAATAATTTTTCCTCAACAATTAAGTTTCAATTGAGCGATTTTCACGTGAAAAATGAAAATAATTCAAAAGAAGATGAATTTCTGTGATATTTGAAACAAAAATATGGAGTATTTGTTATTATACATGAAGTATGAATATCAGTTACATTAAAAAGATCTTTTTCTGTCAAAAACTGCGTTATTATTAGAAAGAAGAATTAACAATAATTATATTATTAAGAAAAATATTTCGCTTGAACCATGGAGCTGTGAAAAGATCCTTCTTGGCTTGAACAAATATGACGTCATAAATAAAACGTGTATTTTCAAATATTCGTAATATTACAAAGATCATGACTATCAGTGTATAATAATATATATACATAATGGACGTCACATTTAAGATGAATAACTGAAATATTTTTTTTATACTGATTAATAATAAGCTTGAATATCAATTAGAAACAGATGTGAGTTTTCTGCTAAAATTCCCGTCATTATTGCCAGGAAAAGAAAATTAACAAGAATTATATCCTTGAAAAGAAATTTCTCTGGGATCAAAGTGACGTCATAATAAAACGGGATTTTTTTAAATATGTTTCAAACGAAGCGTGTATCAATTTCATACATTAATAATCACTGAGTACAGTGGAAGAATAGAGAGGCAATGAACCGTAAAATCGGCTTGCAATATGAAGCCGGTTATCGCTCAAATCATTAGGCCCAAGGGCTGACTTCATTGGATGGAGAGAGGCTGCACGTGGAACAATGACTGGATTCATTGGACGGGGAAAGGTTTTCAAAGCAAGCCTCCAGTTGTTTGGGCCGACTGTAGGGTTGCATTTTCAGCATCACACCAAACATGAACATTTCATCTCTGTTTATTCTCTGAACTCTGTGATTAATAATACAAGCATCAGTAAGATTATTAGGAAAAGAAAATTGAACACAAGTCTATTAAGTTAAAATCTGACTGTGTGTATTTCGCAACTACTCCTCTTAATACAACGTGATTTACTTAACATCGGTTATCATTGATTCGCGGATGTCATATAAACTCTGAGAATTTAAAATTTTGAATTCGATTCCGAGATATTAATATTTTTTTGTAAATTTTAACGAAATTTCTCTAAAAATAGTACTTAAATTACTCCATTTTTGTGGATAAAAAGGGAGAAATAAAACGGATTAATATATTTTTATGCCATTTTCTCATTAAAACTGAAAAAAATTATTTAATTTTCAATTTGAATAGTTGGTGAAAAAAAATCTTGATTACAGTAAAATTTCCGAAAAATAAAAACATATTTCCACATATTCAAACTTTATGAATCAATTTATTCTGCAGAGCAAAAATCGCCTGTCAGCATATTGTCAAGAAATCAAGATTTGTTTCAGCTATAGATTAAATCAAGGACACAAATTTGCTGTTACATGCAAACGTAACACTTGCAATTGCAAAGCTTTTTGCAACCCCAAATTACATGCAAACGTAACATTTACATGTAATTTGCACCCAAATTAATTTTAATTTGAACTGTAATAAATGTTAATTTGCAATGAAAATTACATGCAAAAGTAATGTTTACATATAATTTGGGGTTGCAAAAAGCTTTTGCAATTTAAGTGTTACGTTTGCATGTAATTTTGGGCTGCAAAAAGCTTTGAAATTGAAGCTCCTTGCATTTAGGTGTAGAACTATTCATCCCTATTCACAAGAATTGAATTTAAAGAAAAAGCATATACTATTTCCAATGAATTATTTTTAAATGATGGCTGTTAAAACGTTTATCAAAGTCGTTAAAAGTAAAATGGTTTATCAGGTAAAATTGACATTTCGTTTTACCCAATTCGTCGATTTACACGCCGTCCTTTTTCCATTGGTTGCAGTTTCCTTTTCGCGGTTATTTGGCACAAAATTTTACCTTTTTTAAACTCATTTATGTCAAGGCCCCTATAACAAAGAAATATCGTATTTTCTTCTATGAAATGTGATAAAGAGTTAGTTAATTATTTACGTTTTTAATTATCGGGAGTGAAATATTTTGTTTGATTAGTACATTTATTTTTCTTTTAATGTTACGTGAACGAAGTCACGGGTAACAGCTAGTATATATATATATATATATATATACGTTTATCTGTGTGTGTGTGTAAATCAATATTTGAACGGAGGGTGGTTTTAGTGTCTGGGGGTCATTGATCGGTGAAAATATACCAAACTTTTCTGAAACTGCTTTCTACCGAACGGCTGTAATAGATAGCTTTTAGTAATGAAAGCTACCTAAAAAAGACAATACATAAATAAAAATATTTAAAAATAAAAATATTATTTATAAGAACAATATATGTTATATATAAAACATTGTTTAAAAATTATTTTTAGCAAGAGCCTTATTATCATACAAATCTCTAATTAGAAAAATTATTTTACGAAATCATTCATTTTCTATGATTCTTCATATATAAGTAACAGTAGTCAATGTATCTTTTTTTTTCCTTTTTAAGTAAAGCATTGACAGAAGTGTGATACACATCATACAAAGATGAGAAATACCGAAGACAGTGCAAAAAATAATTACCTTCATTGTATATGACACACTCTATTTTTATTACGCATTTTAAGTATTAAAAAGTCCTTCCGGCCTGTACCGGGAGGAAAAGGTAGCTTTCCTATATCTTCGTTTTAAAATTTTAGCTAATGTTACTCGAAAACTGCAAGTTAAAATGCAAAGAAAACGTTTACAAAAGATTCGTTAATACTGAATTTGAATACGAAATTCGCCAAATTATTGAGCAATAGCCAAATTGGCTTCATTTATGAAGACCTACTTTGGTCGCCAATTTTGGCGATGTTTCGCCGTTTGGCGAGAATTTGGGGCTAACGGATATGAATATATAGTTTTATGCGTATGATTGGGAAATGATTAACACAATGAAAATTTTTGTAATGTGCTGTCTTGTTTCAAAATGTCAGCCACCCTAGAATTTCAAACTGCTCTATCTCAGCCATTTTTTAAGATAGAGGTAAACCAAAAAATGCTCTGGAATCCTCGTATCAAGGCCTAACACTTAATTAAAAAATAAATTTGAATTTTTAACTTTTTTGTATATTTATTTTAGTTTTAAATTTTTAAGTGGCCGCCATCTTGAAACAAAATGGCGGACCAAACTGGCCAACGAACTCGGTTGAGACATTGGTGAACTTAATACACACAATTAGTTTCATCCAAATTGATTTATAAATACGAGCGTTATCGTATGACATAGGTCAGATATATATATATATATCAACATTTGAACGGAGGGTGGTTTTGGGGTCTGGGGGTCATGATCGGTGAAAATATATCGAAATTTTCCGGTATTGCTTTCCTCCGAACGGCTGCAATAGGTAGCTTTATACCTTTTTGTATTGAAAGCTACCTATAAGTGCGTCTTAGACACCGAAAAGTACCATACTTTCTAAACAATAAAAAAACTCCTTTCAATATTTTTTATTATAATATATATATTAACTTTAACACCACTTTACTCGCTAACATACAACTGATTTATAAAAAGGAAGTGGAACCATTGTATTACTCTTCTGGACAGACGAGCAGACAAACCGAAGTCATAAACACAGCTATGTTGGAAAGTGTTAAAAAGGGTGTGTCTTTTACACCGGAAAATACGATACTTTCTAAACAATTACCGTAATTTCCGGCGTATAATCCGCGGATCAAACAAATCTGTTTCAACCAAGAAATTTTATCGAATAATTGAAGTCAAATATTTACAGCGATCCAGTAAGTTACATTTTATAAAATAAAATTTCTGGGTCTAAACATGATTTTTTGATCCGCGTATTATACGTCCTTTCATTATATTTTCATGACATTTACATTCACTTTTATACTACTATTTCCATTAACATATAATTTATTTAAGGAAAAAGGGTAAAGTAGTATGCTACGAAACACACAATCGAATGCCATGACTACGGTCAATTTTTACTAAAATTAGAACCTAGAATGTAAAAAAATAAGAAAACAGTTAGGCAGAAGATCTTTTTTCCAGCAAAAGAAGAAATATTATTAAAATTAAAGAATCCGTACAGAATCTGTACACTGAATCCATGCTGTATGCGTAAACCTATGTTAAAAATAAAACAAAACAAGCAGAATTGTATAACCTGTTTGTTGTAAATCGGTCAAAAAACATATAACCTTCATTATGTGATGAAATTCATCCTATATTGCTTAATTTTCTTTCAATTAAAAACATTAATCATTTTAAATTAATAAAAATGATTTAGGTTAAATAAAGTTCACGTATCTTATACTATATATGCAAACAAATTGTATTTTTTTGCAGATATACACAAAGATAAAACAATATCATGCCGAAACTATTGAAACGAATCGGGGGAAATCCATATTGGCTGTCTTAAACTAAAAGAATATTGATTGATTTATTTCAATTATTAAATTCAATTTCATAAGTGCTTCCATTATATTTTATATCCACAATAAACAATTAAAAATATTGTATAAATATTATTGCAATTAAATTTTATTCCTTAATAAAATATTTGCTTAGCCTTTTTAAAAAGAAAATCAATGTTGCTATAGGTACCAACATTTGTTTTTGTTAACTATTTAAATTTTTACTTCAACTAAATGCGTTGTTTGATAAAGGAACATATACGTTTATCCGAAGTGTCAGATAATAATTCCAAATAAGACTATATTTCATGAGAAAATGGATGTCCTCAAGCAATCTATTGCTATTAATCTCATCAAATACATAACTTATTTTTCAAAAAATACAAGAACAGCGCCCGAAAGTGGTCTCAATACATATTTAGTGTTATTCAAAATATTTGGTATTGATATTTGCAACACAAAGAGCAATAAAATGAACAAAGTTATTGCATCTATAGCGAAATATGTAATGGTATTCTATTGGTTATGCATATCAATAAACCTGTTTTCTTCAGCATATATACTGATTATTGACGCCAAAAGTACTAAAAGGCTTTTAGTTTCAATTTCCATGACTACAGGATCAATTTTAATTTGGTGTTACATGATTAAATTCCAGACAAAACTTTATAAATCAATCGCAAAATTACAAAATTTATTAAATATGCTAAACATTTCACCTCCACGGAAAATCATATTAATCTCGCACTCACTTTTTATAATATTATGTATCATGACAGTTGCATTATATACTCTTGAATACGATGAAGAAAGATCTAAGGACATTTTTCGGATGTTTACCTTCAACGCATTACATACTCTTAATTTAGACTGGCGTATATCGTTAATATCTTGGCATATGTATCATTTTGAGATTTATTATAGCTACTTTTTTGTTTGTTACTTTGCATTATTTTATATCATTGTTTGTCATTATATGATGCGTATTTTATCCAGACATGTTCAAATTAACGAAAGGATGTTAAAACTGCGTTTTATAGCGTGTGCTGATTACGATGCATGTTTTATTCGTTACAATGCTATACGCTCTGTATTCAAAACGATTAATTCAATGCTGTCTTATCCTATATTTTTAGAGAATAGTTATAACGCTTGTGGTATTATTTACGGGGTTCTAAGAATATTACAAAATCAGCATAATTTTTTTCCCAAAGATATTTTATTCTTTGTAACCAATTTTGCACTATTTACTGGAACCTCATTTGCTGCTGCTTCAGTTAATCAAGCCGACAAAATGGCAAAAGAGACAAACATTGAAGTTATGCGATCTTTAAAAAACAGTGATAGAAGTCAGATGAAACAAAATGTCGAAATTGTAACACAGATATACCATGCTCCAGCTTTTGCACTTTCCGGATGGGATTGTTTTGAGTATACTAGGGGATTTTATCTATCAGCTATAGGATGTCTTATAACTTATTCGCTGCTTATAATAAATTGTAACTTCTAGAGATAATTACTGGTGCATTGCAAGTTTGAGTGTCCATAAGTTAATCGTAAGTTTAAAAAAAGGTGAGAAATATGATAGATTTTGTTTAGATTCTTAGAAGGATTTCATTAAAGAAATATTCTTTTTATTGAACTAGTTTCCGATATGCAAAATGCTTTTAGTGCTCATATGAGCGCCATTATTACGTGGCGAATATCAGGCCTTATAATAACATTGTAACTTTTATAAATAACTATCGGTGCATTCATATTAATTATAAATCTCCATGTATTAATCGTTAGTTAAACGTGGTTTAAAATTGGGCAAAATGTGATAGACTTTTTTTTAGATTCTTTGAAAATTTTTATAAAAAAAATTAAAAAGCGGTTTTTTTATGTTAAGTAGTTTACGATATGAAAATGCTCACATTTGTAATCCAACTCCATGGATCTCCCTCTTACTAGTTCAAATACTTTTGAACGCATCCCACTGATGGTTCGGGGACTCAATATCGAAAATTCGTAAAAATTTCGATTTTTAGAATTTGTCTTATCATTTACCACATACTTTACTACGAAAATTTCAAATTGATACTGCATACAGAGTTACAGTTACGGCTGATTTAACAAACACCTGTTATCATATTGTCCTTTTAATTTTCACGCCCACTTCTTTATTTATACTTCACTCAGTCAGTTTACATCACCTTTTATACCTCCTTGACTGATTCAATGTTTTCAAAAATATTCATAGTACAAGAAGAATCATGGCTGCATTCAGTTTGCTTGTATTTGTAACTGATAACGTTGTTTATTTGTATTGACAGCTAGCGTTTTACTTGTTGCTCTTTTGTATTAAATTTCAACTTTTTGTGATAAAAACTTTTTTTTAATACAGAGTTACATTTATTTTTTTTATCTAAATGTGTTAGTTAATGCTTTTGTTATTATTAAAATGGATAAATTCAGAAATCTAATAAATCTGATAAAGCTTTACACATGAACAAAACACGTTGGTGTGGTAAGAAACATTTTTGAAGAAATACTCCTGTGTTAGATCCAAGTTATACCGAGAAAAATATTTATACATTAGTTAAATATCAGAACACCTGTAAATGAACAACTATTCCAAAGATTTTACTTATATACCAAAGATTGGCATCAACCGAACTGTTGGATGGAAAGATGCATTCAATGTAAGACTCAGAATGCCAACGAGAGTCTTCATAGTATCTTATGGTCTAAATTACACTAAGAAATTTTTGTTTACTAATCAAGAGTTCAGCATATGAACAAAACACGTTGGTGAGGTAAGAAATATTTTGAAAGAAATACTTCTGTTTTAGATCCAAGTTATACCGAGCAAGATATTTATACATATGTTAAATATCAAAACACCTGTAAATGATATCTATCTATCTAACAATCTATTCCAAAAATATTAGCTTATATACAAATATTGGCATCAACCAAACTGTTGGAAATCTTATACCGAGCAAGATATTTATACATATGTTAAATATCAAAACACCTGTAAATGATATCTATCTATCTAACAATCTATTCCAAAAATATTAGCTTATATACAAATATTGGCATCAACCAAACTGTTGGAAATCTTATACCGAGCAAGATATTTATACATATGTTAAATATCAAAACACCTGTAAATGATAGCTATCTATCTAACAATCTATTCCAAAAATATTAGCTTATATACAAATATTGACATCAACCAAACTGTTGGAAATCTGCATTGAATATAAGACTCAGAATGCCAACGAGAATCTCCATAGTATCTTATGGTCTAAATGACCCTAAGAAATATTTTTTTACTAATCAAGAGATCAGCATATGAACAAAACACGTTGGTGTGGTAAGAAACATTTTGAAAGAAATACTTCTGTGTTAGATCCAAGTTATACCGAGCAAGATCTTTATACATATGTTAAATATCAAAACAACTGTAAATGATATCTTTCTATCTAACAATCTATTCCAAAAATATTAGCTTATATACAAATATTGGCATCGACCAAACTGTTGGAAATCTTATACCGAGCAAGATATTTATACATATGTTAAATATCAAAACAACTGTAAATGATATCTATCTATCTAACAATCTATTCCAAAATTATTAGCTTATATACAAATATTGGCATCAACCAAACTGTTGGAAATCTGCATTCAATTTAAGTCTCAGAATGCCAACGAGAATCTCCATAGTATCTTATGGTCTAAATGACCCTAAGAAATTTTTGTTTACTAATCAAGAGATCAGCGTATGAACAAAACACATTGGTGTGGTAAGAAACATTTTGAAAGAAATACTTCTGTGTTAGATCCAAGTTATACCGAGCAAGATATTTATACATATGTTAAATATCAAAACACCTGTAAATGATAGCTATCTATCTAACAATCTATTCCAAAAATATTAGCTTATATACAAATATTGGCATCAACCAAACTGTTGGAAATCTGCATTCAATGTAAGACTCAGAATGCCAACGAGAATCTCCATAGTATCTTATGGTTTAAATGACACTAAGAAATTTTTGTTTACTAATCAAGAAATCAGCATATGAACAAAACACGTTGGTGTGGTAAGAAACATTTTGAAAGAAATACTTCTGTGTTAGATCCAAGTTATACCGAGCAAGATATTTATACATATGTTAAATATCAAAACACCTGTAAATGATATCTATCTATCTAACAATCTATTCCAAAAATATTAGCTTATATACAAATATTGGCATCAACCAAACTGTTGGAAATCTTATACCGAGCAAGATATTTATACATATGTTAAATATCAAAACACCTGTAAATGATAGCTATCAATCTAACAATCTATTCCAAAAATATTAGCTTATATACAAATATTGGCATCAACCAAACTGTTGAAAATCTGCATTCAATGTAAGACTCAGAATGCCAACGAGAATCTCCATAGTATCTTATGGTCTAAATGACCCTAAGAAATTTTTGTTTACTAATCAAGAGTTCAGCATATGAACAAAACACGTTGGTGAGGTAAGAAACATTTTGAAAGAAATACTTCTGTTTTAGATCCAAGTTATACCGAGCAAGATATTTATACATATGTTAAATATCAAAACACCTGTAAATGATATCTATCTATTTAACAATCTATTCCAAAAATATTAGCTTATATACAAATATTGGCATCAACCAAACTGTTAGAAATCTGCATTCAATGTAAGACTCAGAATGCCAACGAGAATCTCCATAGTATCTTATGGTCTAAATGACCCTAAGAAATTTTTGTTTACTAATCAAGAGTTCAGCATATGAACAAAACACGTTGGTGTGGTAAGAAACATTTTGAAAGAAATACTTCTGTGTTAGATCCAAGTTATACTGAGCAAAATATTTATATATATATATATATATATATATATGTTGAATATCAAAATACCTGAAAATGAACAATCCGTTCCAAAGATTTTAGTTATATATCAAAGATTGGCATCAACCGAACTGTTGGAAAGGTGCATTCAATGTTAGACTCAGAATGCCAACGCGAGTCTTCATAGTATATTATGGTCTAAATGACCCTAAGAAATTTTTGTTTACTACTAAACAGTTCAGCATACGAACAAAACACATTGGTGTGGTAAGAAACATTTTGAAAGACATACTTTTGTGTTAGATTCAAGTTATACCGAGCAAAATATTTATACATATGTTAAATATCAAAACATCTGTAAATGAATGATTAATCTATTCCAAAAATATTAGTTAATATATCAAAGATTGGCATCAACCGAACTGTTGGAAAGGTGCATTCAATGTTAGACTCAGAATGCCAACGCAAGTCTTCATAGTATATTATAGTCTAAATGACTGTAAGATATTTTTCTTTACTAATCAAGAGTCCAGCATATGAACAAACCACGTTGGTGTGGTAAGAAACATTTTGAAAGAAATACTTCTGTGTTAGATCCAAGTTATATCGAGCAAAATATTTATACATATGTTGAATATCAAAATACCTGTAAATGAACAATCCATTCCAAAGATTTTAGTTGTATACCAAAAATTGGCATCAACCGAACTGTTGGAAAGATGCATTCAATGTAAGACTCAGAATGCCAACGAAGATCTTCATAGTATCTTATGGTCCTAATGACCCTAATAGATTTTTGTTTATAAATCAAGTTCAGCATTCATTAATAAGGAATAACGGTGTACACAGAGGATGAAGGGTGCACAGAATTTAATAAGGGTGTAACGATGTAATATGTCACATGTTCAAAAATACCTGAGTCTTATATCGTGGGAGTCACACATTTTAGATTGGCAGACTTAGTGCTTTACAAATTTGAAAAATCTGGTAGCCAGCAAAAAATGTTTGTTGCCATTAAAAAATATTTACCTCTCCCGTCTTTCTTTAAAAGGATTGTGGTAGATTAATCAGTTTTAATTTGAAACACAAAAATCTTATTTGAAACTTAGAAATAAAGTTGAGCATTTTTTAACATTGCATCTAATTTTAGATTCCACAGAGGCTAGATTGTTACAAGTTCGTACTGTTTTATATAAACCTCCACCGCCCCATTTCTATTCCCGTGACATACTATCCGGCTAGAGTGGAAAATATTGGCGTTTTCTGTGCATGAGATGGAAAATGCCTTTTAAACTTGGTTCTTCTATTAAAAGTACGAGAAGAGAAGAAGATTACTGCTTGCCGCGCACGATTACGAGTGGGGGAGGAAAAACATGTAATTTGAGGTTAATTCTTAGGTCATTTTTTTGCACAAAACAAAAACGCCAGATTAAATATCTTGGTCACCACATAAAAATACCTTTACCGCATTTGTTAAGCCCTGGGCAAACATATTACATAAGAGAAAAAATAGGCTTCGATTCAGAAGAAATAATATGAAATTTAAGCACACGAGACCAGTAATTAAGAAAGCTGTGAACAGAAAGCGCATTTTAGAAAAAAAAGGAAGGCCTTATATTTGGTCCCTGTTGCTTTTAAGATTTTTGTGTAAAGGAAAATAATTTGACATGTTACCAATCTGTGTTTGTAATTCAAAGTTACTTTTATATCCATTTGGCGCTGCTTTATTTTCAATCAAAAGTAAGTAATGGTATTGACATAAATTGAATATCCAGTAACAGTAAGTGTAATATATGTCATTTAGAGCAATTTTAACTCATAAAAATATTTTAATCTTTTTTCAAAGTCAATCTTTAAAAAATACAAATTTTTCAAATTATAACTTTTTGTTTGTATTAAGTTAAAAGTCTATAATTAAAAGTAAAATAAGAACATATACCCTCCTTAACAATTTTTACAGTTGTTTAAGGCTAATGAAGTATCGATAAAAAGATAAACAAAAAAAATGTAATTTAACAAAATTATGTTTAAACGCATTTATCTCAGTTCGTCTGTTTTCAGATTTTTCCAGTCTTGAAAATGCAAAGGCTTTTCCAGATATGATTGAAAGGGCTTGAATTTTTTTCTACTTGAACACCATATCATATATAAGAGATTTAAGGATCGGATTTTTAATATTTTGATAACTTTTTCAATAAAAAATTCACATGTACAAAAACTAGTCATTTTCTCTGTTTTTTTCGCTTGTATTTAGTTTATATATTTTTTCTCTAAAACTATTGCTGTTAAGAAAAATGCAATCCTTAAATCTATTCAAAATATCATTAATTACTTGCAATAAAAAGATCAGGTGAAAATTCTAAAAAATAAAATAATAGTAGAGTTTTTAAATCGGTTGTTAAAATTTAACTTTTTTTTAATTTTGTGAAAAACAAATTTTAATTTTTTTTAATTTTTTTGGATTAAATTATTTGTGTTTAACACTTACATAATAATATCCAGAAATATTTTTGTTCAAGTTGACAATAAAAATATATTATTTTTTTGGGTACGGAGTTCCCTTAATTTAGTTGTAAAAAGTGTAATTATCTCAATCAGATCTTTGAAATTCCAAGTAATTTTTCTCATTTTTATAGGAAAATACATAAACTAAGTGAAATAATTCATGTTCATGCAAAATTTTAATGTATTTACCCTTTCCAGGCTTATTTCGACATGTCCGCATTGCATCCTCTAATTAATGTACTACGGATAATCCGAGCATATCCAAGTCACGACAGAATTAATTGATGAATTCGCGAAAAAAATAGGAGCCAATAACAATTAGGGTTATAGTTTACAACTCACAAGCTTTTATCTTTAGAAGTATCTCGTATATGCTCTGTTACACAGTGTGAATTTTCTTATCCAAGTATTTTGCACTTACGATGACTAACTTTCGTGAAGTATTAAAGTTGCTTCTTCGCTTTATATTACAGCTTTATGAAACTGGTCATCGTAAACGATATGTTACAGAATTTTCACAACATATTTCTTGTGAACTATTTGATCGTTCGGTAGAATCTGTGGAACAATTAGCAATTTATATGCAGTCCGTTTCAACCGTTCATTAATAACATTATAAACTGTTAATCTAGGATTTCGGAGCTGAAAGCTGGCTAATCGAACGGATTTCCTATGACTGTGACGGAAAATTTTCGTTATAAATGTAAGATCGTCTTTATTCATGCTAAATCTGCCTGCATCTTTATTCTGCAAAACATGTCTGGTCTCTTGAAAATGCTACGCATTACACTTGAATAGTATAATTTAGTACAACTCGAAAAAGTACAGTATAATTGAAAATGGAAATGTCTGTCTTGTGACAGTGATGTATTCATTTTAAATTGTATGGCTGTATTAGAATTATAGGTTTCAAGCTAAAGGATGACAGAAAAATATCGATCTATCGAAAATATCTATATATCGGGTTAAAAATATTGATTTTTGACATCGAAGTAAGGCTCTCGATATGTGTCGATATATCACGTTTTTAAATCAATTTTCCAGTACACCGATACTTCTTAGAAATTAATATTTTACATGCGAAAAATCACTTTTAAGTAATTTTCAAGTACATTTCTAAATAAATTTAACTAAATCTATTTTAAAAATTTAAAAAAAAATAATTAATCGAAAAACTTTTTTATTTGCTTACTCGTTTAATAAGGTTAAGAATTTTAGGTAATATGAAAATATCTTTCAACCAGAAGGACCCGTGCGAAGATTTCGCACTGCGATCTTTGTGATTATTTCCTGGTACGTTTTAGCATGCATTTTTAATTAACTAATTTTTCTTTTAATCCAACAACGCGTTTTAACGATATCTGAGTGTTCTATGTCAGAAGCCTGTTCAAAAACTTTTCGAATGATATCTCATTCTTTGTTGCATGTTCTGTATGTGCATAGAAAAAGGAATGTTGACAACAGAAATAATATACATGATCTGCATTGTTTTTTCATAAATGAAATTAAAGCTTTTTTTCAAATCAATGTTGCCACAAAAATAAAATACCACATTATATGATGCTCAACAATGATTATAAAAATTAATAAATAGTTCAAAAGAGGTAAAATGAAATTGAAACGTTTTGAATAAATTAAATATTATTGATTAATCGAAGCAGTGGTATTTTACACGTGTAGAATAAAAGGTATGATTTGTTATATTAGATTGAATTGTAATTTAAGTGTATTTCAATTTATTTTTCTTCGTCCCGTATTTTTTCCCGAAGAAGATGACGTCATCCTCTAATGCAGTTAAAATACAATTGTTATTTTTATTTTCCCTCGCGCATGCCTTTTTCTATCTTGGTTGGTATTTTATTGTTAGGAAAAAAACTATAAGGTATAATTAAAAAATAAATAAACTGTAAATTAAAATAAAAAATAAACTATAAACTATCATAAATAAAAAAAACTACATACTTATCGAAAAATAAGGGTTACTATAATTAGTAAATTGGCGCCATGCTTGGCGCAATTGTATTTGACCTCGCCCGTATAATACGTAAGTACCCCTTTTTTTTATTATAAAACACACACAAATCATTTTATCATAAAACACACATAATGAATAATTTATTATCGTACTTCTCTATTATCCCGTCGACCACTTTTCATAATAACAAACTATCGCCGAACTGTAAGATTAAACGCCAAAAATGCAGTTCCATTTACTTGATGTCAGAAGCCTTATACGTGTTTGTTATGTCATCAAGTGGTTTTTAATTCGCTATTTGCGTGTATTTTTCATTATGTTTTAATGATTTATTAGTTATTTCATTAATTAAAATAACAATTGTGTCCTTAAATTCTTATATTTTATTTATTTATTTATTTTGATATTGCAATGGCAACGTTCTCCCGTTTATTTGGCGTTACAGTTTGGCGATAGTTTTTTGTTATGAAAAGTGGTCGATGGGATAATAGAGAAGTACCCTTATTATAAAACATGCAATGTTTAATTTAATATAAAACACACGCTATCTGCTCTACCTGGTTGCCATACGAAGCGAAATCTCGCCAAAATCTTCGTGTTGCCTAGGCATAAAATCGTCCTTTTGACGCCAAAAATTTAAACCGGTGCGTCTGCGACATCTGTACCACGACGATTTTGGCGATATTTTGCTTCGTATGGCAACCCGGTAGAGAAGATTGCCAGAAGATTGGTAGAGAAGAAAAATAAATTGAATGCATTTCTAATATAAGAAAGCATATCTTTTATTTTAATTTCAATTTTCTTTTTAACAATAAATATTTAAATTAATTCGTGCGGAGAAATCATACTTTATCTTTTTTGTACTGTTTATTTATTTTTATAATTACTGTTGAACATGATATAATGCGGTATTTTATATTTGTGGCAACACAAATTTCAGAAAAACCTTTCATTTCATTCATGAAAAATATACCGAATTAATTTTGAATTAACTACAATTTTTAATCAAAAACGTGTTTTAACGAAATATTAAGTGTGCTATGTCAGAAGCCTGTTCAAAATCCTTTCATATGGTATCTCAATCGTTGTTCTGCGTTTCGTATTTTCTGATAAAAAGGGATGTTGACAGGAGAAATAATATATAAGGATCAGAAAAGTATTCCATTACAATTTACGGGCTTTTGTCTAAACATCGTTAGCGAAATCAGAAATTAGAAGGGAAATAACCTCCCTTATCCCATCGCATTGCATCAAATGACGTCTCAATAAGGTAGTCAATGAGATAGTTGTGTTTGTACAATGAAATTTTTATCACTATTCAACAACCAAGTTTATACAAGTAACATGGCTTATAAAAATGATATTTGGAGATACTTTATCAAAATTAATAAAACTGAAGTTAAAGAGCCAATGAAAAATACCAATATTAAAAATATCATATGTTATCACAAGAAACTATTCAGCCTTCAACATCAAAAGGATCAGATAATAAATTAGTTTTAGTATTTTATTATCTGACTATATTACTACAGTTTTACTATTTTTTTATACTATTTTTAAATGGATTGCCTCGAAAATACTGGAAATAATTCCATCGACTTTATAAACGTAAATCTTAATGAAATAAAGAAAACTGCCCAGTTAAACTGAGGGCATTGAGCTCACAGGCTATTCACACTAATTGTATATTATGCTATTTTTTCAAAGAATAATGCCACTCGAAAAATAAAGAAATCGACAATATATTAAGGGGGGGGATAAGCACCCGTTTCCACCCTTTATACTTAACCAATAAACCCCCAAAATCTAATCAGGCAAGCGCCTTACCACAATGAATTTGTACACAAAATTTGAAAAAAAATCGGATAATTTTGCTTGAAAAACCCATTTATCTAAATTAAGGGAGGTGAGCCCCTCCCCGTTCCCCCCTTTATACTTAACAAATGAAAACCCAAAACTAATCAGGCAAGCGCCTTACCACAATGAATCTATATACAAAATTTGAAGAAAATCGGATAATTCTGCATGAAAAACCCATTCATCTAAATTAAGGGGGATTAGCCCCCCGTTTACCCCCCTTTATACTTATCCAATGAACACCCAAAACTAATTAGGGAAGTGCCTTATCACAATGAGCCTATATACAAAGTTTAAAGAAAATCGGATAATTCTGCATGAAAAACCCATTTATCTAAATTAAGGGGGGTAGCCCCCCGTTTCCCCCTTTTATACTTATCCAATGAATCCCCAAAACTAATCAGGGAAGTGCCTTATCACAATGAGCCTATATACAAAATTTGAAGAAAATCGGATAATTCTGCATGAAAAAACCATTTATCTAAATTAAGGGGGTTAGCCCCCCTTCCCCCCTTTATACTTAACCAATGAACTCCCAAAACTAATCAGGGAAGCGCCTCATTAGAATGAACCTGTAAACAAAATTTGAAGCAAAACGGATAATTCTATCACGAGTTATCGCGTTACGTACATCATACATACATACATACATACGTACCTACATACATACATACAGAACGGGTGGGCACATTAGCTCTCAGGCTTTGATAGCCTGTGAGCTAAAAACGTTTGTAACTAGTGTGCTGGGGCCTTTATTAAACTTCCTTCTATATCATTCTAATACATTAATTTAAATAGCATACTTACACAGAAACAATTATGGATATGAAGTATTATGCTTTTCTTTGAATTTAGCAGTGGCGGCTCGCGACTGGCTTTATTTGGGACACTAAATGCATGGCTGCCAAATTTATTATTTTCTTACCATCATTATGAAAAAGAAATACTTTGTTTTATTTATTGGCAGAAAGTTCTGCCATTAAGCAAGAAAAAGTTTTCTTGTAAAAAATAATGGTAATGAAATTAGTAAATGTTTCAGGCATGCATTTAGTGCCCCAAAAAATGACGCCACGAGCCGCCACTGGAATTTAGTATAGATTACATTGATCAGTAAATAATAATAGACACATCAAGTATCACACTAGTATTTTCTAGACGCTAAACTTGTACAATGTTTACGTTTAAGCTACCAACCAGATCTCGCTGCGCTCGACTTTTATCGTTCAGCATCTTTCGACATTTATCGGCTTCAATTTGTAGTAATTTAAAACATTACTGGAATAGCCGGTAGTCAAACTATATCTTCTATGTACTTTCAACCCCCTCCCCCTCCTAACCACTTCTATTAATAAGCTCGAAACTCAACATCTTTCTTGTCCGACCCTACCTTATGTATTAAATGTAAACTTTGCAAAAAAAGTTGTACAGGTTTGAAGCTTCTTCTGGCATTTTAAGTCAAATTTTGTAACATATTAGGCTTAAAACTTCAGTTATGAATGAAGCAAAAAGGCACATATTAAAATCAAATGAAACAAGTAATTTTGAAACACAAAAATCAACACGACTTCAAGGGACTGTTTCTTAATAATCGACTTTGCAATTCCGCAAAATAAATCACATTATTAACGTTGCTTATTTTTTTATTTACTTATTGAGCGTTTATTACCGTATTTTAGCAAGAATGGTTTGGAACAAGAGAGTATTTCTTGTGACGACCACTTTCAATTTAATCTATGTAGTTGCCATTTGAATATCTTCATAAATGGAGTGGTGGTATAGTCACACGGCGCAACTCATATTGGAAGTTTTCATCCGACAACCCACATTCCAGAACTTGGCAATACTAGACTGGACAAGTTCTATTAAACAAATGAGACAAGTCAACAGACTCTTGGCGATGAGGTATGCTCACCAAGGTTTTTATCAATTTCCTTTCGACCAATCATATTTTATCGCTCGTATATAGCCACTTTCTTTTTTATAAAGGCACTCTAATTGCTCACCACTCAAGATTTTGTCCAAAATCATTTCAACCAATTAAATTTTTTTCACGTATACCACCTCTCTCACATTTATAAAGGCTATCTGTTACTCGTCCCTCACCTTTAAAACGCAGTAGACAATCATATATTAAACAAATACCTGTAAAAAATTATACTCGATACTATGAATCCTTTTAGCTTAAAACCCTCCCTGGTGTACTTCAGTTGTAGTATTCATATCCGTTCTGTGGTTGTTCAGAAAATTTTATAGGAATAACAGAAAAAATAATTTTATTTGAAATACAGTGAACACTGTCTAAGGCGGAAACGATCATAGCCGAAATTTTTTTCGTCTTAGACAGAGTTCACTGTATTGAAAATCATTTTTAAAAACTTTAAATTATTTCCGCGTTAGACAGATTTCCGTCTTACACAGATTCCGCCTTAAACACAGTTTACTGTAGTCTTAACACATTTTTTATTACCATGCTTGTATATGTAGAAAAAAGATTTTAGATTAAAAATCTCAATTTTCTTCTTTTACCCTCAAAATGTGGGAGCTCTAGGAATGTGCTTTTTGGGCTTAAGTTATAATCAAAACCTGATTGCAATACTCCTTAACCGGTGACAGAAATTGTCGCATTACTACTGTGAGCGGTCTCTCAGACCGCACTTTTTATTCATCGAAAGATGAATATTGATGAAACTAATTCTTTCCACCAGTTTAGAAATTAAATAAAACTATTACCCCAAATATCCTAAATGTTATATATTAAAAAAAATTATTTTTACTTTATAAAAATAATATATTCTTAGTGTAGCGTAAATAGTGATACATGTCATACTATTTTGCTTTATTATCATTTACTGTATATATTTCAAACTTACATTATTTAGTGCAGTGTAAATAAATATATATGTGCATTTAACTTAGTAAATATGTAAGATGAGATTTAGCCAGGAAACGGAAAAGCAGTATCGCATAGCGGCACACCCAGGGACTTTGCAGAAAAACATGTGAAGTTGAAAGCCCACACCTTTTCTTCAAGACATTCACAACAGTGATACAGGAGACAGACCAATAGAGTACAACCAAAAAAAATTTATTCCGAAAGATCAATAGGGGTCACCAATAGAAGACAGCCTGGAGTTAAAAATTTGCATAGGTCAGCAGGTCAACCAATAAGTAAGAGACAGTCCTTACGATGTGACACCCCTTTTTTTAATGAGAACAACTGGCTGCAACACAGAGGAGCATAAGAAAAAAATCATTCTCTCTCTGCAATTGAAAATACAAGGTTGCCTCTTCCAGATATTTAAAAAAAAGCATCTCCTAGGATCCCGACGACTGTTGGAAAGAGCCGCTCAGCGCCCGTGACGACACCGAGAGTCCGATAGTCTCAACTCTCTAGCCGACACTAATATTCTCAAAGATGCAGCATCTCCAGCAGTAACTAAGAGAATGCCATTACCGATACCGATGTGCCCTAAGATGCAACAGCCCAAGCAGTGACGAGAAAGGAGCCCCTGCGCCTATGTGTACAATGACTGAGGATCCAGAGTTCGCAGCGCCCTTGTCCAGCCTCTCGGCAAACCGCAAAAGGACTTGTTGCGTTACAACATCTCCTAGAGAATCTCAAGCTAATTCCAACCCACAAAGAATAATTGGTGAGAAAATCAACTTAATCCTTTCCTGGATAAATTAATAAAGATATTATTGCATCATATTTACATTTTAAATTTCTAATAACTTAATTGAATGCTAATGCTTATTGTGTCAAAATTTAGAATTTGGCATATTTGCCTCACAGGTAAAAATACTTATGCTGTGCTGTTATTTAATAAGAATAAAATTAAAATGTGCTGCTCATACATTATTATTGATTTTAATTAAATGAGGCAGAGTAAACTGTATGTATATATCTTGCTTTTCTTTCGCATAAATGAATAAACAGGATATTATAATAAGCAAATATGTTTTTCTATTTTTTTTAGTTTGTTCTATTTTATTTTATTTTAATATTAACGTAAATAATTCTACCATCTCAAAGTTCGATCGTTAAAAATTAATTCGAACCACCTTACCTTTTTATACAGTGTTTCACAACGCCGGTGTAAGATAAGATCCCTACATGTTCTCTTTTCCACTATACCGTCTCGTGAATGCCCCCCCCCCCCCACTCCTTAAAATATCAGTCCAACAAATATAAAGTTCGATAAACTCAAAAGATACTGTTTCTGTACTTAAATTTTTCTACAGGAATATCATAATTAAAACTCCCCTATTCAAAAGCCTCTAGCAATAGTACTATGGGCTCCAAACGAAATAAAATTTCACAAGTATCTACAGTTAAACTGAAGTTACAAGTTAAACAGTAAAATTTAAAAAAGCAGCGATCTGTGATACCGCTAACCGCAGTTAAGGATTAATTCATATTCTGTCATAATTCATATTCAACTTTTTCTCTAAACTTTAAATTTTTAATTTTGTATCTTCACCCAGACAGTTTTGTGCGAAAACGAAATTTTTTTTTTAATACAAAGCATGTGAATTATCAAATTACTTAACAGCGAAAAACGAACAGAGTGAAAAAATGTCCAGACCGGGGTTCGATCCCGGATCCCTTAGTATAGCGCACCAAGTGCTTTACCAATTAAGCCATCCGGACAACATCCAGTCTAGCATTCTCTCACTCTTATATGGCTAGGCTACAACCTTGCAGCACAAGATGGAACACGTCAATCAGGAGCACAACACCTATTGGCATACATGAGACAAATCAAACCCAGTATCGGTGAATATTTATAGACTAATTAATTTTTCAACAGAGCTGAAATTGCGCTGTAAATTACTAAAATACAAAGGATGTGAATTATCACATTACTTAACAGCGAACAACCAACAGAATGAAAAAATGCCCAGACCGGGGTTCAATCCCGGATCCCTTGGTATGTTGTCCGGATGGCTTTATTGGTAAAGCACTTGGTGCGCTATACCAAGGGATCCGGGATCGAACCCCGGTCTGGGCATTTTTTTCACTCTGTTGGTTGTTCGTTGTTAAGTAATGTGATAATTCACATCCTTTGTATTTCAGTAATTTACAGCGGAATTTCAGCTCTGCTGAAAAATTAATTAGTATAGAATTTTTTTTTCTTATGCATTAGTTTAATACCATTTAAAACCTACTTCAGTGGCGCGTTGACATTCGCAAGCTAATTTTAAACCAATGGAAGAGTTCTTTGCTAATTTCTCTTTTGCATTTGAATATTTTAAAATTATATTGCATAGGATATCTGAGGTCAAAGTCTAACGTTGTACATTTGTACTTTTTTCATTTCGCTTGAAATTCATTCTGAGAACACTTTCAATTTTGGAAACAACCAACCATTTTTTCTGAAATTCAAAGTGTTCTTTGAATGAAATTGCAACCAAAATCAAAAAATCTCACAGATACAATGCTAGATATTGACTTTAGATACCCTATACAAAAAGAATCGTTTAAAAATATGCAAATGCGTAAACAAAACTCCTCCGTTTCTTTAACATTATCCTTGACTAGCGTAGGCTTTTAAGAGCATGTACTAATCAGCATACGACATTTACAAACGAATATTAAAACAATGGAAACGTTCTTTATAAATTTCTCATTTGTATTACAATATTTTAAATGATTTTTGAATAGGATATCAGAGATAGATGTTTAGCATTGTATCTTTGTACTTTTACTTGCTCATCATACGTAGTATAGGGTAAGTCTTGTAATCGTTTTAAAAATCGAAAAAAAGAATTGACGGATTTACACGTTTCAGACACTGGAGATTCCGAAAAACATATTTTTAGAAGAAAAAAAATTTGCCGTCCGTCTGTCTGTGTGTGTGTCTGTATGTGTATCTGTGTGTGTGTGTGTGTCTGTATGTGTGTCTGTGTGTGTGTCTTTAAACTCTTTGTCTCCCAAGCAAATTCAGATAGAGACTTGAAATTTGGTGTGTACTTAGTATGTAATAATTGGAAGAAGCTTATTGAATTTCAGTAACCTCGATTATACGGAACTATTTTTTTCGGACTCTCGAAATATTCGTTCTTATAAAAGGTATATAAAAATTTTCGAATTTTTTTATTTTAAGGAGTGAACATAAAAGACAATAATAAAACATAAATTTTGCATGAAGAATGAAATCGATCGCATAATTAGTTGCCGAGATATTTGTAATCCTATTTTCCACACTCTTCGATTTTTCATGACTCTGTATTTCATTCAAATTTCAATTCAAAGATATATTTTAATTGCAAATTAGACGCTTAATCCGACGCAGTAAACCGTTAGTTAATATGATTATCAATTTTGGAGTTATAAGGATGTTTCTTTTACGCAATTCAGTAACAGAGCATTTAAAGTTTATGACGTCATCAAGCCACCATTTTATTCGAATTGCAATGCATTTTATAAATAGTTTACACATGCTTTATTTTCATATTTTATATTATGCACATCCCTGATGGGTAAGTATCCCGGTGGCCCCCAGCGACTAGTTTCGATTTTAATTGAAGTTTCATTCTGAGAACACTTTCGATTTTGGAAACAACCAACCATTTTTTCCGATATTGAAAGTGCCCTCAAAATGAAACTACAACCAAAATCGAAAAAGTGCGAATATACAACGTTACACATCAACCTCAGATAACCTATGCAAAAAAACATCATTTTAAGTATTGAAATACAAACGATAAATTTGTAATGAAATCTTACATTGGTTTAACATTAACTTGCGAATTCGTATGCTGACTAACATAGGCTCTATAGTACATCATACCAATAAAATGGACAAGACAAATCTCTATAACAACATAATATGTAAATATTTTAGCATATTTTGAAGGAGGAGTTCGTGCAACGCGGATAAAATCCCAGAAGTTGAAAAAAGGTTAAGATAAAATTCTCTTACCTTTTCTGAAGGTGCATCTTACTTCTTCGTGTAATCCAGTTAAAGGTAATCCAAGGTAATAATAAATCGATCGCACTTAATATATCACGGTTTCACTGAAAACTAAATTTAAATATTAGTATGAGGCTGAATAAATTCACACATATTTCACAATCTTGATTAACTATATATTGACTAATTTGGATCACATGGACATTACAAGAATTAATATTAACAATTAAGTTTAGATTATATTTGGTTGACATCTTTGAGCTTATTCGCTCTAGTTGTTTACGCGTTTACATTTTGATAGAGGACTGAAGAATTAAAGTCATAATAAAGAGAGTTCAGAGTTTATCATTACATCATTGGAAATTACACATACGTCAGTGGAAATTACACATTGCAAGGTTTCAGCGTAAGAACGTAATCGAAGTAATAATGTTTTATTTGCTGCTATAATTATTGTTCTAATGTCTTTAATCTATTTCATATATTAATAGTTCATCAATTTAGAAAAAGCTTTTGAACATTTATTTGAAGTTGAGTGGTCATAAATCTCACTTTGCAATTCATTATGCGTTGAAAGAAATGTGGATTACTTTGAAGCTATTTCTTTTCTTTATCAAGGTCTTTCCTTCTTTCCCCTTTGCAAGAGGATTTGAAAAAGTGGTTTTTCTGTAAATTAATTTCTCGGATGAGGTTAATATTTACAATATATTTGACATTGAAAAAAAAATATATTCTTTCAACACAAACCTAACAGCGTTGTTATTATCATACCAACTGAAAACTGAAATTGTTATAAATATAAGCACAGAGTTTAATAACAATAAGATGTTATTGCATTGTCTTGCATGTTGGCGTATTACTCTTAAACTATTAAGATTAAGTCTTCTCAGTTCAGAAATAAGACATCTGCTTCGTCGCAAAAATGTTTAAGATCGCAACCTTTAAAATAAAAATGTTGAGTGTTGTCCCCGAAACTCCGTGGGCGCTGCTGGCACGGTGTTTTTCATCTTGGCGCCCCATGCTGCCGCATTGGCCTCGGACTGACCCTGCCTACAAGATATGGTAAA
This sequence comes from Maratus michaelseni, assembly GCA_963931845.1. NCBI lineage: Eukaryota > Metazoa > Arthropoda > Arachnida > Araneae > Salticidae > Maratus > Maratus michaelseni. The sequence goes on from OZ007598.1 coordinate 122,386,796, forward strand.
ATTTAGTTTAGCTAGAAAACGCAAAAATCAATTAAAAAAGCATTGCAACAATTACCGTATATAAAATATATCAGAATTATTTTGTGTCATTGTAAAAGAGGTTTAAATACTACGCGAGCTATTTTTCGTAAGGAAGATTTTGTGTTGTGTCTGAGTAATGCGTATAAATTTCTATCTCGTTGAAATAGAATAACATCACATCCAATCCATGAGAATGGGTATATCTGACACTTTTACCACTTTTACACATAAAATAGTTTAGTACTTAAAGGATTGAAACATCAAACTTTTATATTAAATATTTTTATAGTTAACCAACATATATTTATCTTAATAAAGCATATCCATTATTAAATAATGGATATGCTTTATTAAGATAAATATATTAAGATAAAAACATGATTTTCATGAGTTGAGTTTAAAAAATAATGTGTCTTATGTAAACTTCAACATCTACCAACTATTTAATTTAAGCGTAAAAGCGAAATGCACAGTTGAAGTTCAGACAAAACAAATAAAGTATGCAACTTAACATGTAAATAACATGTCTTATTCCCTCATGTTGCAAACATAATTTTCCAGATTGTAGCTTAAGTAACTACTATTTTGAAATGTTTTTTAACACCTTAAGTATATTTTACTTATTTCTACGTTAAAGAAACTAGGGCATCCCACTCGGGCTTCCCGGGATAGAGAATATATGTGAAAACCATTTATTAATTTTTTAATTGAAAACTCTAATAGATTTTTTACATTTAATAATTTATTTTAGATTGTCCTCTAGCGACACCAAAGAGCATTTTTATATGAAATATATTAATTATATATTCAAAAACAATTTTGAAATTTATTAAAAGCGGCAATTTCGTATTGACCTCATACCAGAAGTTAATAGCCGAAGAAATCGCTAAAAATTTCTTTATCTACAAAAATGTTTCTATTCTGATAATTTCAGCGGTTTTAAGCGCTTATTTCAGTTACATGTCTGTTAAATCTGTGTTTTATTTATACTTTTTTTTATTTTTTTCTTAATGAAGTTTTAATTTCGTTACTGAATATTAGCTGGAAATAAATGCTAAACTTTTTATATTGTTACTTACCCATCATACGTAGTATAGGGTAAGTCTTGTAATCGTTTTGAAAATCGAAAAAAAAATTTTGACGGATTTACACGTTTCAGACACTGGAGATTCCGAAAAACATATTTTTAGAAAAAAAAATTTGCCGTCCGTCTGTGTGTCTGTGTGTCTGTAAACGCTCTATCTCCCGAAAAAATTGAGATAGAGACTTGCAATTTGGTGTGTACTTAGTATGTAATTATGGGAAGAAGCCTATTTCATTTCAATAACCTCGATTAACCGGAACTATTTTTTTCGGACTCTCGAAATATTCGTTCTGATAAAAGGTATATAAAAATTTTCGAAATTGTTTATTTTAAGAAATGAACATAAAAGACAATAAAAAAACATAAATTTTGCATAAAGCATGGAGTCGATCGGATAATGAGTTGCCGAGATATTTGGAATCCTATTTTCCACACTCTTCGATATTTCATGACCCTGTATTTCATCCAAATTTCACTTCAAAGATATATTTTAATTGGAAATTTGACGCTTAATCAGATGCAATAAACCGCTAGTTAATAGGATTATTATTTTTGGAGTTATAAGGAAAAACCTCTTTCAAGCAATTCAGTAATCGAGCCTTTAAAGTTTATGACGTCATCAATCCACGATTTTATTTGAATTGCAATGCATTTTATAAGTAGTTTACACATTTTTATTTTAATATTTTACATTATACATATCTATGATGGGTAAGTATTACGGTGGCCCCCAACGACTAGTTTAAAGTGCAAGCGTATTAAAATTTTGTAATCGTCTGCAAGCGATAGAGATAGATTTTTTTTTTAAATCATGCTTGAAATTTAATTTAAATGTGTATTAAAATTAATAAATTAGTAAATTGCGATACAGTTTTCAAACAAACTGCATTTGGAAGAAGATTTTTTTTCCTATTTATCGGTGTAAAAATTAAAAATATGCGATAATGAGAAATTAAAGAAATTGCAGTAGCAAAAATCACAAAACCGAAATTTCACCGTCAAGTGTTATCATTCGCAAAATGACGTCAGCGTTACGCATGGACACGTTTGTCCTTTATAATATAGATAGATATGCAAAGTCTGTGTTCTGTAACGCTCAAATATTGGCCAGAGATATATGTTTATTTTCATTCTCAGAAAAATTTTAATTTTGAACTGCGAAATATAGATGATGTTAACAGTATGTTAAATAATAATAATAATAATAATAAATAACTATTTCAACTAAGAAAATTTTTTTTGTTTTTTTTTTTGTTTTTTTTTTAAGAGGGGGGGGGGGGGCAAGTGAATTCTAAAGAAAATTATGCTTATTTGATTACTCTATAGCCTATAAATATAAAAAATAGATGCTTCCGTAAACAGCTTCTTAAAAATAAAATCTTGTTTTTCCAGATAATTGTATACTTCTGACTCCTGGAACATTAGAGAGTGGGTAAAAATGAGTTATCTTTAAGTTTATCTTTCAATAACATGACAAAAAAAATAGGACATTTTCCAGAACTCTTTTAAAACAACCAATAACTGCAAATGCCGCACGTAGCTGAATATAAATTTAGTTATTCCAATAAGAAATGAAGTATGAGCAGTTTCAGTTCAAGCCAATCCAAATAAAGTTATGTTTAAACTTCACAGTTTTGATGTGTGAATGATGCGGTGCAGTTCTGTTCACATTTTTGAAGTACTAAATTTGCAACAGCGGAACATTTATTTTCTTGGTAAAAGGCTATTTGGAGAACGCATTAAACAAACTATTTTCCGGCTGAATACTGAAACTACGAGAAACAGTAAATTTCCTAACGAACTGACAGTCATCTAAACAACTAAAATTAATCTACCACCAAACATGACTCAAAGCAATAATTGTTTTATGCTCGTGGAACATGTAAAAATTAACCTATATTCGCTTATTTACTTTTTCAATAAAAATTCATCTGTGAAAAGATAAAGCAAGTGATGATAGTATTGAACATAAATATATAAGATAATATTAATTGATTGTAATAAACAACAAAATATTTTAATACATAATATAATATATTCGAAATTACTTTTCGAAATCCTCTAATTTTAGCTTAATTTTAACCCCAGTATTTTCTAAAAGTTTTCTTTGACTTAGTGAGCCTCAGAAAAATAAGGCGGAGAAAATACTTTTAGAAATTATTGGTGTTGAATGTCAAGGGACCTACACACGCTGAAAAAATTCCGCCTACGACTGCCGAAATTATTGTGTCAGTGCTCAGGCCTAGTATTCAGTGGGCGGTGATTACTCAATGACCAACGAAGTCCGACACTCGGACAAAATGGTACGCCATTTATTGTTTAAATACATATTAAAAGTTTTCTATTTAAAATAGAAAACTTGCTGACATCACATTTTTCATTTTTTAAATAATTTTAATTATTAATATTTTTATAAATTCATTTCTGGTATCTTCAAGAGAGTTGTTTCAGATTATCTTATAAATGTAGACGGAATATTTTGTAATTTTTTTTTCAACTTTTTGGCAATAATTAATTACGTCGATCATTAGAATTTTGTTCACGAGTAAAAAAATGTGTTGATTTATTCGGCATTGGTGGAAAGTTTACACATATATATTGCAGAAGGCATAGCTGCCAACTTTTACGCTCTTTCCTACCACTAAAATTTTATAGTAAATTTTAGCTTATTAAATCGCCGAAATCATGTTATTCAATAAGACGAACATTTCTATTAATTTTTAGTGGTGACAAAAAAGCGTAAAAGTTGGCAGCTATGAGAAGGTAATCCGGTGATCTACATTCGCACGCATCGCTTCTCTTTGTATCTTTATTGATTTTATATACGTCTATTGTTAACAACACAAGCATATTAGAATTCTTTTTTTTATCCTTTCCATTATAATGAGGCAATATCATACGACAGGCTTTGTATTGACGTAGATCGTATAAATTTATTAATGTATTCCGATTCTCAACTATTCTAAATGTATTTCTAGCGTAATTTAATTTTAATTTTACGATGATTGAACACTTGATACAGTTTTTGGAACACTTAGTAGTATTATTTTATTTTATTATTCTGTCCCATCATTGCTATCATTTTAATAACTTTTAGTAGCAATTTGTTAAATATTTACGCTTTTGGAATTTTTTACCATTATATTAATGGGGAACAATAATGTTCATAAACATAAAAGTTCAGCCTCTGTTTAAGAGGAAATAAAAAACATTTATGCCGCCTCTGAAAATACACGAGAAACTGAAACCTTATTGTTCCAAACCAAACATAATAAAGCGAGACTTTTAAAAATAATCAATTCATATACCATTGTTCACATCTAAAAATGATTTTTTCTTCAATCAAATTAATAAATTGCGTATATTCCAATATGGTTTTTATTTCAATGGTTGTTATAACAATTCCTTAGTCTTGTCACCATAGAAATGGAAAATGCTTATTAATTCTATTTATTTCTCTTTTTTGATCGAAACTACAAGGTTTATTTTTTTTTGTTTTACAGCAGTTTAAAAAGAGGAAAATATTGTATTTTTTGATGTAGTTAGAAGGAAGACTAATAACTTAAGATGTATTCCGAAACGAAAATGGAACTATGTAAGATTTATGTTATACGTGGATTATAACGTCGTGGAACTAACTTCGTTTTCATATATGTATTGTTTTTTCATATATGTAATATAAAAAGTGAACCAGTGATCCAAAACGCGTACCTCTTCGTAGCTTTTTTATTCTATGTCCATACTACTATTATCAACACAAAGTAATAGATCTAATGAAAAATATTTTGTCTTTTTCATATAATGAATGAATTGCACACGTCGGGTTTTGTTTTGACGCAGCCCATATAAATTTATTTATATAGTCTAGTATTGACAGTCGATAATATTAATCGATACTTTCTGATTAATAAGAAAAAATTAATTTGGATCCTTCTAGAAAATTGATGTAGACTGGAACCTTAGTTTTACAAGTCCAGCATATATTGGAATGTGAGATTCATTCGATTGTTCTGATTTTAAAAAGTTTATCTTGCTATATGTTTGGTGTTTCTCTCAATCAAATTAATAAATTGTGTACGTTTAAAAATTTGTTTTACATTAATTATTAAAACACACTCATCGTCTTGTCGTCATAGAAACAAAAAATACGTGTTAATTTTGTATTTTTTATTTTATTTTAACGATATGTTTATTTTTTATATTAAAACATATAAAATAGTGACATAACATATAGATCAAATAAAATAACAAATATATTATACATACCAAATAACATAACCATATAGATCAGTAATTCTTAGAGCAGCTAGAGGTAGGTGTGATACTTTGAAATGTATGCTGAAACAGAAATGGCAGCATTCCAGATATTTGTAACACAAGAACCAACTATACGTCTGATTACACATTCAAAAATTAGAAGAAAAAAATTACATGGAAATTTACATACTTATCTAAAGTTATTTAAAATGTTTGGTATCGACATTGGTAACTCTTGGAATATTCAACTGAAAACAACAGCTTCATCTATTAGAAGAAATCTAATGAAGCTCTATTGGGTTTCTCTGACATTAACAATGCTTTCTTCAACATATATAGCATGTTCAACATATGTAACATCTTCAACATATGGGGAGAATCTTAAAAACCTCTTAGATACAGTAATTATGACTCTGACATCATTTTTAATGTGGCGTCATACAGCTAAGTTTCAAAGAAAAATAAATAAAATTATCGAAAAATTACAAAATTTGCAATTCACACTAGAAATTTTACCACCTCAGAAATTCATTACATTTTCTTATTCATTTTTTATAATATTATGCTTTCTATCGATTATTTTATATGCATACCCTTATGACCAAGAGAAATCTAAATTCATATTTAGTGTTATAACATTTGATAGTCGTTATACAGACTGGCGTGTAACGTTATTAACTTGGCATGTATATTACTTTGAAATGCATTATCAATATTTCTTTACATGTGCCTTAGCGTTATTCTACATCATTGTTTGTCGTTATATGATGCTTATATTATCTAGGCACGTTGATATCAACAAAACCATCTTAAAGATGAGATTTATAAGTGCTGCCGACTGTGATATTTGCTTTATACGGTATGAAGCTATTATCTCTACTTTCGATACAATTAATTCATTGCTGTCTTTCCCGATATTTTTAGAGAGTTGTTACAGTGCGTGTGGAGTTCTCTGGGGATTGCTGATGATTCTGATGCATCAAGAAGATGAAATTGCTGCAAAAGACTTTTTATTCTCTTTCACAAACTTTGTCTTATTTACTGCAATTTCCTTTGCTTCTTCTGCTGTTAATGAAATCGATAAAATGGCCAAAAAGACGAACCTCAAAATTCTACGATCACTGAACAAAGCAGAGAGAAATAAGACGAAAGAAGGAGTTGAAATTTTGTCACAAACGTGTCATGCCCCAGCTTTTACACTTACTGGGTGGAATGTTTTTGAATATACAAAAGGATTTTATCTCACAGCACTTGGGTGTCTTACAACTTACACACTGCTTGTAATAGACTTATAAGCGTGTCAGCATTTACTTCTGAATTTTTTTTTCATCTTGGAGTTTCACTTAGTGCAAAATACTAAAGTAAATTATCTTTCATATGAAGCATTTTGTTTTTAACAGAAGGTATTCGAACAGAAAAATCTTTATGAACCTTGCAATTTCAAGAGAAGCAATTATGCGCATTTTTTTCATGCGCTTTAGCGTTATTTTACAGCATTGTTTGTTGTTGTACGAATCTTACCTAATATTATCTAGGTAAGTCGGTACCATTATAAACATTTTTAAACTATGCTTTTTATGGTTACCAACTGCGAAAATTTCTTTATGCGTTGCAGCGCTATTCTCTGCATTTTCGATACACTCAATTCTATACAATCATTCACAATATTTATTGAGAGACGAAATAATGCTTCTGGAGTGCCCTGAAACAGTGCTGCTGTTTATTGTTATAGGATTCTTACATAATTCCTATATTATCTAGGTATGTAGATATCATTAGAAATATTTTTAAACTATGCTTTTTATGGTTGTTGACTGCGATGCTTGCTTTATATTTTGCAGCGCTAGTCTCTGTACTTTCAAAGCGACCAGTTCTATACAATCATTCACAATATTTTATGAAAACCGTCACATTGTTTCTGGAGTGCTCTGATGCAGTGTTATCGTTTATTGTTGTATGATTCTTACATATTTTCTATATTATCTAAGTATGTCTCTACCACCAGAAATATTTTAAAATTATTTCTTTTTTATGGTTACCGACTCCGACACTTTCTTTTGTGCTAGTCCCTGTACTTTCAAAATAACCAATTTTATACCATCATTTGCGATATTTTCTGAGAGCTGACACAATAGTTGTGAAGTTCTCTGGAGCAGTTTTGCCATATTCAGAATTTGTTTTTAAAAATAACTATCTCTATTTTAAAAAAAAATTGTTTTATTTAATTACAGATATTAAACAAAGCGAATGTTACTAGTCGGTAAAAGTGTTAGATATTTTGAATAATAAAATTCACCAATCTGGCAACACTGCTCTGGACATTTGTGGTGATGCATCAAGGGTATTAAATTGTTCTAAAAGTGTTTTCTTCTCATTCACGAATTTTATCACTTTATCCGCAATATAATTTGCTTCTTCTTCTTCTTCTTCTGTTAATAAAATTGATAAAATGACCAAAAACACAAACTTCAAAATTCTATCATCATTGATCATCACAGAGAAACATAAAACGAAAAAATAAATTGAAATTTTGTCAGAAACATACCATGTTCTACCTTTTGCTCTTTCTGTAAGGAATATATTCGAATATACGAAAGGATTTTATCCCACAGCTTTTGGATGTCATATAACTTACTCGCTACTTATGATACAATTATAAAATTTTAAACAATATTAACTGAATTATTGTTAACTTTTCAGTGCTTTTCATTGACATTTGCATTCAGTTGAGGATGATTCAAGAAATATTATACCAGTAAAACAAAACTAACTAAATGCATTTGATTTTGAATGCAAAAAGTTACATAACAGACATTTTTTTAAACTAAGTAACGAAACGAATATTGTTTGTATAAATGCATATGGCTTTATTTATTTTTATTATTATTACTGACCCATCCTACGTAGTATTAGGTAAGTCTAGTGATCGTTTTAAAAATTGAAAAAAAAATAACGGATTTACACGTTTTAGACAGTGGAGATTCCGAAAAACATATTTTTAGAAAAAGAGAAAATTTGCCGTCCGTCTGTCTGTGTTTGTGTCAGTAAACGCTCCAATTCCCGAACAAATTGATTGAGAGACTTGAAATTTACTATGTACTTAGTATGTAATAATGAGAAGAAGACTACTGAATTTCAGTAACCTCGATTATCCGGAACTATTTTTTCGGACTCTCGAAATATTCGTTGTGATAAAAGGTATATAATTTTTTTCGAAATTGTTTATTTCAAGGAGTGAATATAAAAAAAAAAAAATTTTAAATTGCATAAAGAATGAAGTCGATCGAATAATTAGTTGCCTATATATTTGTAATCCTATTTTCCACACTCTTCGATTTTTCATGACACTGTATTTCATTCCACTTTCGATTTAAAGATATATCTTAATTGGCAATGAGACGCTTAATCCGACGCAGTAAACTGTTAGTTAATATGATTATCATTTTTAGAGTTATAAAGATGTTTCTCTTACGCTATTCAGTAATAGAGCATTTAAAGTTTATGACGTCATCAAGCCACGATTTTGTTCGAATTGCAATGCATTTTATAAATAGTTTACACATGTTTTATTTCATATTTTATATTATGCATATCCATAATGGGTATGTATTACGGTGGTCCCCAACGGCTTGTTATTATATTGTGTTTAAATCCAATTTGTTTAGTTTGCTTTTTTTCGGAAAAATAACAGCAATTCGATAATTTAAAAAAGTCCAAAAGAAATATTTTCTGAAAAAATAAGTAGCGTTGATCAAAGTTTAAACAAACACAAAGTTTTCATGCGGCTTGAAATTATTTCGTGACCGCATTCATCTGATACAACAAAATAATGTTTTTGTTGTTGTTGTTGTTGTTTTATTTTATGTTTTTACCCTCCTAATTATAATTTATATAGAGCCAGGGTGATTAACTTAATCGTATTTATTAATTATCTTTAATTACATATTTGAACTTATTAAACTTTGAAAATATTTAAAAAGAATTATTTCCTCTAAGTAACGATTTATGGATAATAAAATTATCTAACATATTTTCTGTTTACAATCCGAATAAGTAACTGTCTTTCTTGTTGTAAAACATAGAAAAAAAAAGTTTCTGCAGAAACATTTTTTTTTTCAAAATTTCTGGTAGTATTTGAATAAAAAAAAATTTAAAGTTTGACAGATATGCTTCTGCACATGCCCGAATGATTCATTCGAATAATCAAAATAATCGTTATGCCTATCACTAGATTAAATCGAAAAATACAAAATAAATTAACTTTGGAATAACAGTTTATTTAAAAGTATGGTGCTACGTTTCACACCTATAGGGCTGTGCATATATAACGTTATCACTTTAGGGGGAGGGGGGGGGAGGTCTGGCACTTGATATCCTAAGATATCTCTAGGGGGAGGTGTAATGTCTCTTGTATATGTGTGGGCGTTCTAAAGGAAACAGGCCGTTCTAGACGACGAACACAAGTTTAATTCTTGACATAAAGTTGACATAAGAATGACGAAGACAGGTACATCACACGACATTAAATAAACATAAAAGATTATTCATATTTTTCAAGATTCATGACCGATAACATTTACTCACGGCCATTTTCATACTATTTCTGTTTCCATAAATCAGACGACGTTCTTCGCCGCTAACATTCCAAGTTCTACTGCCGCGCGCTTTCGTTTCTCCAGAAGGGGGCGCTACTAGAGCAAGAAGAGGCATGAGCAATCCTCACACCTCCCCCTTTCGAGAATTTGATTTAGTCTTTTGAGACAAATCAATATCTGGTAAATATCTAAATAAACAAGTAAAACATATTAATACAAAAATTCAAACACTTAAAGAATATCAAAGAAAATAAACAAACAGAAAAACAGAATACACTATAACACTAATACTAATATTTTAAAGTTCGAGGATAAAGTTAAAGTTTTTAAAGTTAAAGTTCAGACTTGTAACACAGGAACAAAAGAATGTTCAAAGTTTTTAAGTCCAATGTGAGGCATGTAGCCTACTTAGAGAGTCAGCATTCGCGTGGAGTTTCCCACGTCGGTACGTTATTTGGGCTTGAAAACGCTGTAGTGCAAGGGCCCATCTTTGAAGGCGCGCACTTTGAGGTGCACAGTCTGTGAGAAATTTCAAAGGATTATGGTCGCTCACCACAGTTACGTGCGAACCATAAATATAGTGTTCGAACTTTTCCAGGGCGAAGATAACAGCATAAGCTTCCTTTTCGATGGTAGCATAACCTTCTTGGCATTTGGAGAGCTTTTTACTTGTAAAAGCAATGGGATGCTCTTGTTCATTTTCATCTTTTTGAGATAGACAAGCTCCTATCGCATACGAAGAAGCATCTGCATGTATAACAAATGGTTTCTGAAAGTTCGGGGAATAACAGATGGGTGATTTACTGATCGCCTGTTTCAACTCAAAAAAGGCTTTGTCACAATCCTCAGACCAAGTAACTTCATTAGGGGCACGTTTCTTGGTAAGTTCAATCAATGGACGAGTTATGTCGGAGAATGAAGGAACATAGGATCGGTAGTAAGATAGAAGACCTAATATGCTTCTGACATCTTTCTTTGACTTGGGAACTTCTAAGTTTTGTATCGCTGATACTTTGTCGGGATCGGGTGCATGTATACTAGATCCTACCACCTGACCTAGAAATTTTATTTTTTCTCGTTTCCGCCGTCTTCCTGTACTAAATGTATTGTTCATTCGGCGAAAGCCATCACGTGTATACTGTTTCTTCTTCACAGTTTCCTTTATTTTCACTTTAACATAATTTTTAGAAAGTTCAGTTTCATTTTTATTTTCGTCGATCGTCACTTCCTTAGTCTCTGGAAACTCCTCAATCTTCTCAGATTTTTTCTGGCATTTTTCTAACATCATGTTGTCAGGATGATTTAACTTAAGGAATACATCGGGTTCTTTGTTTGCTATTTCATGTGATTTCAAACAACCATTGACTATAATGTAGTCGGAATTTTCATCGTAAACAAGAGGTTGTTTCTCGCTGAACTCAATCGTGTTGGACTCGGAACTTCCATCAAGTGTTTCTGGCATTGTATTATTGAAAACAGAGTAAGATTCTTCTGTTGTCTTGACATCAACTTTTGAATCTTCATTTTCAGAAATTATGCTTAGTCTTATATTTTCTTCCTTCATGTCTGCTGATGCAATCAAATATTTATCCGAAGCACTTGCATTCTTTTTAGCATAAATTGCGGTTTCGTATTCGGTTTCTTCAACAGGCGTGTCTGCATAGTTTGAGGATTCAAAAATTGAAGTTACATTGTTAACTATGGGAGTATCAGTCATAATATTGTGTTCACTCTGTAAATAATTTTGGACTTTTAAATCTTTTGAATTATGTAAAATTTCTTCTGCTTGCCTAATTTGGGGATCTTCTTCCTTATAATGAATTTCCGTTTCGGTTTGATCTCCACTCTCTACTACGATTAAATCGGCAACAGTACATATGTCATTTTCATTATTATTAGTTTCTTTCGTGATCGATTGTGTAATACTAGTACGCGGGTTAGAGTTATTTTTCGTCTCATCGAATAATTTATCCAAGTGATATAAGAAATTCTCATGAACGGAAAAGCTATTAAATTCATTTTTGTTAGCTGTCGAACACTGATTTAACGAAGGGTCGTTTTTCTGTTGCCATTTAAATTTCTCTGAATCATTTATAAAAGTATCAGGGTCGTCGTCAGGTGTATGGTCAATGTTCTCATTTGCATTCGCATTTTTAACTGACACATGGTCTAAAATTGAAGCAGACAGATCTACAGTGTTGGTTTCTTTTGTATTGTCACTTATCGCGTCAACATTACAATTTAATGCCTTATCATTTTCATTATATTTATCCAAATCATCTAACTCATTATATGTATCAGGAGAAAGTAATAAATCATTAATTAAATTATCAACCACAGCACATGTTATCATAATATTAGGATATATCTTGGGGTTTAATTTATCAACTGCAATACTCAATGGGATATTTATTAAAGGAGCTTTCAATTGGTGTCCGAATGCAGATTGCAATATTATGGTACCACAAGGATTTTTAAGGTATTCGGGTACACAATTAGCCTTTATTATAGAAATTTGAGTTCCACTATCGACTACGCCATGTAATATTTTATTACCACATTCGATATCTACTGTCGGTAATGTTTCAATTAATTTCGTTTCTTTTCGCGGTGTTCTCAAATTAAAAAACTCATCTGACCTTATTCTTGCAGTGAGTGCTTTTTCATTTGCATTCGAATTATCTTCCCTATCAAATTTATTGGCATTGCCAAATAAATAACTGCATATTGTAACATTATGGTATCTGCCGCAATTCGTGCATTTTTTATCTTTTATGGTACAATCTTTAGCGACGTGTTTACCCCTCTTCAAGCATAAAAAACAGCGTCCTTGTGCTTTTAATTTAGCTATTTTCTGATCAACGGGTAATTTATTGCACTCCTCAGTCGAATGACTATTACAAGAACAAAATATACAAAAGGTTTCCGCGGTAATATGAGATACTTCAGAATTAATTCTATCACTAGCGAACATTTGTTTACGAAATGCAGTGGAATCATTATTATACGACTGATTTAACCTTGGGTTATCTAAATTGCCAGTTAAATAATTTTGTTTTTCTCTCGACTCTATTTCGGTACGAATAAATAATAACAAATCATCGATACTTGATTGCGTGTCACTGGAATTTTTTATACATTGCTTATTATATTCTAACGAAAGATTATATGGCAAGGATTTAAGAATTATTGGTGTCAACAGGTTATCAAATCCATTTGATTCAATGTCTAAAGACCTGAGACTTCTTATTTGCGATTGAATCGTATCAAATAATTTCCGTAGAGCGGTTACATCATTTGTTTTCAATACAGGTTTCAAAGATAATAAAGTATTTATATGTGTCGTCACAATGAGATCCTTTCGGCCAAATTGTTGTTTCAGAATTTGGACAGCTTCCAAATAATTTTTATCTGATAACGCAAACCCGGAAATATAATTATATGCACTACCACCTAAATAACTTTGTAAATAGCTCATTTTTTCGATATTTGACAGTGAATCATTATCATGGACTGCTATTTTGAATGAGTTCCAAAAGTTTTGAAACTTACTTATATCGCCGTAAAATTTCTCAATTTTTAATGTAGGGAGTTTAACAGATTGCGCAACTAATTCTGTGTGCTTATTATCGGCGTGAGATACGGGGGAAATTTGGCTTTTGCTATTATTTTTCAATTTCTTATTAATTCTAAATTTCCATAAAGTTATTTTTTCATGATATTCTATGGAGGCCTTCGCGTCTTTTTCGATTTCATCCTCATCATTAATTAGCGCTAAAATTTGTTCATCTTCTCGTTTAAGATCGATACCTTTTTGTTCTAGCTGAGCTAAATTTTCTTCTAATTCCACCAAATTCGGCGATTCTAAAACCCATGCATCTTCGATCTTTTTAATAATAGATGTAATAGATGCTTTTATTACCCCTCTAGTTTTTTTAAGTTTAGTCAGTTGATCGGCCATACTTAAACAATAAAATTTACCTTACCTCTGTATAGGTTATCCAAAATTTTTCTTCACTATAATCGTTCACTCAGTAATCAAAATTTACAGCCTGTTTTCATCCATTAGTTCTGACACCAGTGTAATGTCTCTTACGTATGTGTGTGGGCGTTCTAAAGGAAACAGGCCGTTCTAGACGACGAACACAAGTTTAATTCTTGACATAAAGTTGACATAAGAATGACGAAGACAGGTACATCACACGACATTAAATAAACATAAAAGATTATTCATATTTTTCAAGATTCATGACCGATAACATTTACTCACGGCCATTTTCATACTATTTCTGTTTCCATAAATCAGACGACGTTCTTCGCCGCTAACATTCCAAGTTCTACTGCCGCGCGCTTTCGTTTCTCCAGAAGGGGGCGCTACTAGAGCAAGAAGAGGCATGAGCAATCCTCACACCTCCCCCTTTCGAGAATTTGATTTAGTCTTTTGAGACAAATCAATATCTGGTAAATATCTAAATAAACAAGTAAAACATATTAATACAAAAATTCAAACACTTAAAGAATATCAAAGAAAATAAACAAACAGAAAAACAGAATACACTATAACACTAATACTAATATTTTAAAGTTCGAGGATAAAGTTAAAGTTTTTAAAGTTAAAGTTCAGACTTGTAACACAGGAACAAAAGAATGTTCAAAGTTTTTAAGTCCAGTCCAATGTGAGGCATGTAGCCTACTTAGAGAGTCAGCATTCGCGTGGAGTTTCCCACGTCGGTACGTTATTTGGGCTTGAAAACGCTGTAGTGCAAGGGCCCATCTTTGAAGGCGCGCACTTTGAGGTGCACAGTCTGTGAGAAATTTCAAAGGATTATGGTCGCTCACCACAGTTACGTGCGAACCATAAATATAGTGTTCGAACTTTTCCAGGGCGAAGATAACAGCATAAGCTTCCTTTTCGATGGTAGCATAACCTTCTTGGCATTTGGAGAGCTTTTTACTTGTAAAAGCAATGGGATGCTCTTGTTCATTTTCATCTTTTTGAGATAGACAAGCTCCTATCGCATACGAAGAAGCATCTGCATGTATAACAAATGGTTTCTGAAAGTTCGGGGAATAACAGATGGGTGATTTACTGATCGCCTGTTTCAACTCAAAAAAGGCTTTGTCACAATCCTCAGACCAAGTAACTTCATTAGGGGCACGTTTCTTGGTAAGTTCAATCAATGGACGAGTTATGTCGGAGAATGAAGGAACATAGGATCGGTAGTAAGATAGAAGACCTAATATGCTTCTGACATCTTTCTTTGACTTGGGAACTTCTAAGTTTTGTATCGCTGATACTTTGTCGGGATCGGGTGCATGTATACTAGATCCTACCACCTGACCTAGAAATTTTATTTTTTCTCGTTTCCGCCGTCTTCCTGTACTAAATGTATTGTTCATTCGGCGAAAGCCATCACGTGTATACTGTTTCTTCTTCACAGTTTCCTTTATTTTCACTTTAACATAATTTTTAGAAAGTTCAGTTTCATTTTTATTTTCGTCGATCGTCACTTCCTTAGTCTCTGGAAACTCCTCAATCTTCTCAGATTTTTTCTGGCATTTTTCTAACATCATGTTGTCAGGATGATTTAACTTAAGGAATACATCGGGTTCTTTGTTTGCTATTTCATGTGATTTCAAACAACCATTGACTATAATGTAGTCGGAATTTTCATCGTAAACAAGAGGTTGTTTCTCGCTGAACTCAATCGTGTTGGACTCGGAACTTCCATCAAGTGTTTCTGGCATTGTATTATTGAAAACAGAGTAAGATTCTTCTGTTGTCTTGACATCAACTTTTGAATCTTCATTTTCAGAAATTATGCTTAGTCTTATATTTTCTTCCTTCATGTCTGCTGATGCAATCAAATATTTATCCGAAGCACTTGCATTCTTTTTAGCATAAATTGCGGTTTCGTATTCGGTTTCTTCAACAGGCGTGTCTGCATAGTTTGAGGATTCAAAAATTGAAGTTACATTGTTAACTATGGGAGTATCAGTCATAATATTGTGTTCACTCTGTAAATAATTTTGGACTTTTAAATCTTTTGAATTATGTAAAATTTCTTCTGCTTGCCTAATTTGGGGATCTTCTTCCTTATAATGAATTTCCGTTTCGGTTTGATCTCCACTCTCTACTACGATTAAATCGGCAACAGTACATATGTCATTTTCATTATTATTAGTTTCTTTCGTGATCGATTGTGTAATACTAGTACGCGGGTTAGAGTTATTTTTCGTCTCATCGAATAATTTATCCAAGTGATATAAGAAATTCTCATGAACGGAAAAGCTATTAAATTCATTTTTGTTAGCTGTCGAACACTGATTTAACGAAGGGTCGTTTTTCTGTTGCCATTTAAATTTCTCTGAATCATTTATAAAAGTATCAGGGTCGTCGTCAGGTGTATGGTCAATGTTCTCATTTGCATTCGCATTTTTAACTGACACATGGTCTAAAATTGAAGCAGACAGATCTACAGTGTTGGTTTCTTTTGTATTGTCACTTATCGCGTCAACATTACAATTTAATGCCTTATCATTTTCATTATATTTATCCAAATCATCTAACTCATTATATGTATCAGGAGAAAGTAATAAATCATTAATTAAATTATCAACCACAGCACATGTTATCATAATATTAGGATATATCTTGGGGTTTAATTTATCAACTGCAATACTCAATGGGATATTTATTAAAGGAGCTTTCAATTGGTGTCCGAATGCAGATTGCAATATTATGGTACCACAAGGATTTTTAAGGTATTCGGGTACACAATTAGCCTTTATTATAGAAATTTGAGTTCCACTATCGACTACGCCATGTAATATTTTATTACCACATTCGATATCTACTGTCGGTAATGTTTCAATTAATTTCGTTTCTTTTCGCGGTGTTCTCAAATTAAAAAACTCATCTGACCTTATTCTTGCAGTGAGTGCTTTTTCATTTGCATTCGAATTATCTTCCCTATCAAATTTATTGGCATTGCCAAATAAATAACTGCATATTGTAACATTATGGTATCTGCCGCAATTCGTGCATTTTTTATCTTTTATGGTACAATCTTTAGCGACGTGTTTACCCCTCTTCAAGCATAAAAAACAGCGTCCTTGTGCTTTTAATTTAGCTATTTTCTGATCAACGGGTAATTTATTGCACTCCTCAGTCGAATGACTATTACAAGAACAAAATATACAAAAGGTTTCCGCGGTAATATGAGATACTTCAGAATTAATTCTATCACTAGCGAACATTTGTTTACGAAATGCAGTGGAATCATTATTATACGACTGATTTAACCTTGGGTTATCTAAATTGCCAGTTAAATAATTTTGTTTTTCTCTCGACTCTATTTCGGTACGAATAAATAATAACAAATCATCGATACTTGATTGCGTGTCACTGGAATTTTTTATACATTGCTTATTATATTCTAACGAAAGATTATATGGCAAGGATTTAAGAATTATTGGTGTCAACAGGTTATCAAATCCATTTGATTCAATGTCTAAAGACCTGAGACTTCTTATTTGCGATTGAATCGTATCAAATAATTTCCGTAGAGCGGTTACATCATTTGTTTTCAATACAGGTTTCAAAGATAATAAAGTATTTATATGTGTCGTCACAATGAGATCCTTTCGGCCAAATTGTTGTTTCAGAATTTGGACAGCTTCCAAATAATTTTTATCTGATAACGCAAACCCGGAAATATAATTATATGCACTACCACCTAAATAACTTTGTAAATAGCTCATTTTTTCGATATTTGACAGTGAATCATTATCATGGACTGCTATTTTGAATGAGTTCCAAAAGTTTTGAAACTTACTTATATCGCCGTAAAATTTCTCAATTTTTAATGTAGGGAGTTTAACAGATTGCGCAACTAATTCTGTGTGCTTATTATCGGCGTGAGATACGGGGGAAATTTGGCTTTTGCTATTATTTTTCAATTTCTTATTAATTCTAAATTTCCATAAAGTTATTTTTTCATGATATTCTATGGAGGCCTTCGCGTCTTTTTCGATTTCATCCTCATCATTAATTAGCGCTAAAATTTGTTCATCTTCTCGTTTAAGATCGATACCTTTTTGTTCTAGCTGAGCTAAATTTTCTTCTAATTCCACCAAATTCGGCGATTCTAAAACCCATGCATCTTCGATCTTTTTAATAATAGATGTAATAGATGCTTTTATTACCCCTCTAGTTTTTTTAAGTTTAGTCAGTTGATCGGCCATACTTAAACAATAAAATTTACCTTACCTCTGTATAGGTTATCCAAAATTTTTCTTCACTATAATCGTTCACTCAGTAATCAAAATTTACAGCCTGTTTTCATCCATTAGTTCTGACACCAGTGTAATGTCTCTTCCGTATGTGTGTGGGCGTTCTAAAGGAAACAGGCCGTTCTAGACGACGAACACAAGTTTAATTCTTGACATAAAGTTGACATAAGAATGACGAAGACAGGTACATCACACGACATTAAATAAACATAAAAGATTATTCATATTTTTCAAGATTCATGACCGATAACATTTACTCACGGCCATTTTCATACTATTTCTGTTTCCATAAATCAGACGACGTTCTTCGCCGCTAACATTCCAAGTTCTACTGCCGCGCGCTTTCGTTTCTCCAGAAGGGGGCGCTACTAGAGCAAGAAGAGGCATGAGCAATCCTCACACCTCCCCCTTTCGAGAATTTGATTTAGTCTTTTGAGACAAATCAATATCTGGTAAATATCTAAATAAACAAGTAAAACATATTAATACAAAAATTCAAACACTTAAAGAATATCAAAGAAAATAAACAAACAGAAAAACAGAATACACTATAACACTAATACTAATATTTTAAAGTTCGAGGATAAAGTTAAAGTTTTTAAAGTTAAAGTTCAGACTTGTAACACAGGAACAAAAGAATGTTCAAAGTTTTTAAGTCCAATGTGAGGCATGTAGCCTACTTAGAGAGTCAGCATTCGCGTGGAGTTTCCCACGTCGGTACGTTATTTGGGCTTGAAAACGCTGTAGTGCAAGGGCCCATCTTTGAAGGCGCGCACTTTGAGGTGCACAGTCTGTGAGAAATTTCAAAGGATTATGGTCGCTCACCACAGTTACGTGCGAACCATAAATATAGTGTTCGAACTTTTCCAGGGCGAAGATAACAGCATAAGCTTCCTTTTCGATGGTAGCATAACCTTCTTGGCATTTGGAGAGCTTTTTACTTGTAAAAGCAATGGGATGCTCTTGTTCATTTTCATCTTTTTGAGATAGACAAGCTCCTATCGCATACGAAGAAGCATCTGCATGTATAACAAATGGTTTCTGAAAGTTCGGGGAATAACAGATGGGTGATTTACTGATCGCCTGTTTCAACTCAAAAAAGGCTTTGTCACAATCCTCAGACCAAGTAACTTCATTAGGGGCACGTTTCTTGGTAAGTTCAATCAATGGACGAGTTATGTCGGAGAATGAAGGAACATAGGATCGGTAGTAAGATAGAAGACCTAATATGCTTCTGACATCTTTCTTTGACTTGGGAACTTCTAAGTTTTGTATCGCTGATACTTTGTCGGGATCGGGTGCATGTATACTAGATCCTACCACCTGACCTAGAAATTTTATTTTTTCTCGTTTCCGCCGTCTTCCTGTACTAAATGTATTGTTCATTCGGCGAAAGCCATCACGTGTATACTGTTTCTTCTTCACAGTTTCCTTTATTTTCACTTTAACATAATTTTTAGAAAGTTCAGTTTCATTTTTATTTTCGTCGATCGTCACTTCCTTAGTCTCTGGAAACTCCTCAATCTTCTCAGATTTTTTCTGGCATTTTTCTAACATCATGTTGTCAGGATGATTTAACTTAAGGAATACATCGGGTTCTTTGTTTGCTATTTCATGTGATTTCAAACAACCATTGACTATAATGTAGTCGGAATTTTCATCGTAAACAAGAGGTTGTTTCTCGCTGAACTCAATCGTGTTGGACTCGGAACTTCCATCAAGTGTTTCTGGCATTGTATTATTGAAAACAGAGTAAGATTCTTCTGTTGTCTTGACATCAACTTTTGAATCTTCATTTTCAGAAATTATGCTTAGTCTTATATTTTCTTCCTTCATGTCTGCTGATGCAATCAAATATTTATCCGAAGCACTTGCATTCTTTTTAGCATAAATTGCGGTTTCGTATTCGGTTTCTTCAACAGGCGTGTCTGCATAGTTTGAGGATTCAAAAATTGAAGTTACATTGTTAACTATGGGAGTATCAGTCATAATATTGTGTTCACTCTGTAAATAATTTTGGACTTTTAAATCTTTTGAATTATGTAAAATTTCTTCTGCTTGCCTAATTTGGGGATCTTCTTCCTTATAATGAATTTCCGTTTCGGTTTGATCTCCACTCTCTACTACGATTAAATCGGCAACAGTACATATGTCATTTTCATTATTATTAGTTTCTTTCGTGATCGATTGTGTAATACTAGTACGCGGGTTAGAGTTATTTTTCGTCTCATCGAATAATTTATCCAAGTGATATAAGAAATTCTCATGAACGGAAAAGCTATTAAATTCATTTTTGTTAGCTGTCGAACACTGATTTAACGAAGGGTCGTTTTTCTGTTGCCATTTAAATTTCTCTGAATCATTTATAAAAGTATCAGGGTCGTCGTCAGGTGTATGGTCAATGTTCTCATTTGCATTCGCATTTTTAACTGACACATGGTCTAAAATTGAAGCAGACAGATCTACAGTGTTGGTTTCTTTTGTATTGTCACTTATCGCGTCAACATTACAATTTAATGCCTTATCATTTTCATTATATTTATCCAAATCATCTAACTCATTATATGTATCAGGAGAAAGTAATAAATCATTAATTAAATTATCAACCACAGCACATGTTATCATAATATTAGGATATATCTTGGGGTTTAATTTATCAACTGCAATACTCAATGGGATATTTATTAAAGGAGCTTCAATTGGTGTCCGAATGCAGATTGCAATATTATGGTACCACAAGGATTTTTAAGGTATTCGGGTACACAATTAGCCTTTATTATAGAAATTTGAGTTCCACTATCGACTACGCCATGTAATATTTTATTACCACATTCGATATCTACTGTCGGTAATGTTTCAATTAATTTCGTTTCTTTTCGCGGTGTTCTCAAATTAAAAAACTCATCTGACCTTATTCTTGCAGTGAGTGCTTTTTCATTTGCATTCGAATTATCTTCCCTATCAAATTTATTGGCATTGCCAAATAAATAACTGCATATTGTAACATTATGGTATCTGCCGCAATTCGTGCATTTTTTATCTTTTATGGTACAATCTTTAGCGACGTGTTTACCCCTCTTCAAGCATAAAAAACAGCGTCCTTGTGCTTTTAATTTAGCTATTTTCTGATCAACGGGTAATTTATTGCACTCCTCAGTCGAATGACTATTACAAGAACAAAATATACAAAAGGTTTCCGCGGTAATATGAGATACTTCAGAATTAATTCTATCACTAGCGAACATTTGTTTACGAAATGCAGTGGAATCATTATTATACGACTGATTTAACCTTGGGTTATCTAAATTGCCAGTTAAATAATTTTGTTTTTCTCTCGACTCTATTTCGGTACGAATAAATAATAACAAATCATCGATACTTGATTGCGTGTCACTGGAATTTTTTATACATTGCTTATTATATTCTAACGAAAGATTATATGGCAAGGATTTAAGAATTATTGGTGTCAACAGGTTATCAAATCCATTTGATTCAATGTCTAAAGACCTGAGACTTCTTATTTGCGATTGAATCGTATCAAATAATTTCCGTAGAGCGGTTACATCATTTGTTTTCAATACAGGTTTCAAAGATAATAAAGTATTTATATGTGTCGTCACAATGAGATCCTTTCGGCCAAATTGTTGTTTCAGAATTTGGACAGCTTCCAAATAATTTTTATCTGATAACGCAAACCCGGAAATATAATTATATGCACTACCACCTAAATAACTTTGTAAATAGCTCATTTTTTCGATATTTGACAGTGAATCATTATCATGGACTGCTATTTTGAATGAGTTCCAAAAGTTTTGAAACTTACTTATATCGCCGTAAAATTTCTCAATTTTTAATGTAGGGAGTTTAACAGATTGCGCAACTAATTCTGTGTGCTTATTATCGGCGTGAGATACGGGGGAAATTTGGCTTTTGCTATTATTTTTCAATTTCTTATTAATTCTAAATTTCCATAAAGTTATTTTTTCATGATATTCTATGGAGGCCTTCGCGTCTTTTTCGATTTCATCCTCATCATTAATTAGCGCTAAAATTTGTTCATCTTCTCGTTTAAGATCGATACCTTTTTGTTCTAGCTGAGCTAAATTTTCTTCTAATTCCACCAAATTCGGCGATTCTAAAACCCATGCATCTTCGATCTTTTTAATAATAGATGTAATAGATGCTTTTATTACCCCTCTAGTTTTTTTAAGTTTAGTCAGTTGATCGGCCATACTTAAACAATAAAATTTACCTTACCTCTGTATAGGTTATCCAAAATTTTTCTTCACTATAATCGTTCACTCAGTAATCAAAATTTACAGCCTGTTTTCATCCATTAGTTCTGACACCAGTGTAATGTCTCTTCCGTATGTGTGTGGGCGTTCTAAAGGAAACAGGCCGTTCTAGACGACGAACACAAGTTTAATTCTTGACATAAAGTTGACATAAGAATGACGAAGACAGGTACATCACACGACATTAAATAAACATAAAAGATTATTCATATTTTTCAAGATTCATGACCGATAACATTTACTCACGGCCATTTTCATACTATTTCTGTTTCCATAAATCAGACGACGTTCTTCGCCGCTAACATTCCAAGTTCTACTGCCGCGCGCTTTCGTTTCTCCAGAAGGGGGCGCTACTAGAGCAAGAAGAGGAATGCGCAATCCTCACAGGAGGGGAGGTTGTCTTTTGATATAGTTATCATTCTTAATCAAACCCTTTTTTTTGTAACATTTTCACATTAAAATACTCCGTTTTTAGCTTCTATTTTCATGAAAATACAATTATTAGTAAAACTGTTAAATGATTATAAAATTATTTCATCCCAAAATATGGCATACCCCCAACATTTGCATTCTTTTTCATCTGCCATTTGAGAAACCAGGTGCGAAGTATATTTGAAATGATGCTTGTTGTGCCCGGGCGCGCCGACCCAGTGTGCTATGTGTGCGGCGCACACAGGCGCCAAAGATTTAAGGCTAGGAAGAAATACTTGAACAAAAAACTTAATTTAATTATATTAAAATTAATTTCAATTTCTTGAAAAATAGATTTTTTTTTTATTTATTTACCACAAACAAATTATTTATTAACCCTTCAAAAGCCATGTAGCAGGATTTGTTCAATTTATACATTTTAATACCACTATTTCGGAATAGTAATTCTCTTTTAAACTATACGTAGAATTTTTTATATTAAACAACTCAAATATTACTATTAAAAAATAGTGGAATTACAAATTATTACAAATTAAATTATAATTTAATTGACTTCTTCTCTTCATTTGAATCAGTTAAGTGTGCGAATAACAAATGTAAAACCATATATGTATATCACTGTAAATATATAAAAAAATAACAAAGAAAAAATTGTAAAAATAAAGAGACGGAAATAATAAAAATTGATAACGATATCATTGAAGGAGAGAAGTCCAATGAATGATAACCTATGATATCGTAACGCGGGAGGGGTCCAAAATTACCAAAAAGTTCATATCGTTACATGTGTACAGCCCTTATTCTTTTAAAATAAAGAATGTAATGAAAATAATATTGAAAGTTTCAAGTAGATTAGTATATAAAAAGACAATTTCATTTGTTACATAAATTACTTGACGCAATCTATTTTTAATTTTTATAAGCTAGTGGAAAAATAATGCAATATCTCATACATACCAAAATTATCCTCATGACAAAAATGGTGGTAGTTTATTTTTTTCCATAAATATGCAATTTAAGGAGGTCAGGTACACAAAAATCATCAAATTTTTGAAAAATATTTTATTGTGTTGTAGAATTCTCTGTTTTTATCCGTTTAAAATGACGTTTAAATCATGTTTCTATCTTAAATAGAACAAGATATTATTATTATTTTTTTTTTAATCTAGCTTTTTGTAGTGGTTGTCATGGAAACGTTTTTGCGTTTTTTTGCATGATGGGTTCTTTTAGGCATTCTCGTCTTTAAATCGTTATAAGTCAAAAACAGTTAAAGATAAATGGTTCAAACTTGGAATTGGAACAAGTCTTTTTCAGTTATTTTACTTTAATTTTGAACAGCAAATTTGAAAAAAATATTTACTTTTTAAAATATGATTTTTTTTTTAAGTTACATAATTTTTTTTTAAAGTTTTTACTTTAAATATTTTTATTTTATTTTTTTATTAATATTTTTTAAAATGCGGAATCAAAATTAAAATTTATATATTTCTGTTTATTTAAATTAAAAAAAAATGAAATTCTACAAATAATATTTCGAGTTATAAGGATTTTAAATTACCCCACTTTTTTAATAAATTTTAAATTTAAATTGTTTTTAAAAAAGTTATGAGAAGTTTTGTCATGTGATTTTGTTTACAGATAATATGGTTAACCATCACAAAAAAATTCAAAATTTTAACTCAATAAATATTTTTTTTTTATGTGTCCCGGACCCCTTTAAAATTTTAATGAACTACAATCTGGGCCATAAAATATAAAAATCCAGATATATACCCGTTCAAATTATTACTTAGGTGACTTTTCATATATTTTCTGTATATTTATTTATAAAAGTAACTATAAAATTTCAGGAAATTCTCAGATATTTAAAAAGGTAATTCATTATTCTCCCAATCTCATATAAACTGTAGATTGTAAAACTATTGATTTTATGCTTTTGTTATCTAATAAGTTACCGTCAGTAAAAAAAAACACTTCAAATTTACAAACATTTGAACGATGGTATTCTGCAATGTATCTGAAATGAAACATCACGCACTTTAGAAGTAAAATAATGTACAATTTCTAATTATCATTGATGTTAGCACTTAACAAAGTAGGGAAAGATCGTGTAGCTCCGGACACTTGGATAAATTGCAAATGGAAAACAAATGAATGAAATTTCTGTCTTTATTTTATACTTAAAATAAAATTACGAACTTCTTTAATGATTTTAATTAAACATTGCTAATAATACCGAATTATTTAACGAAATATACGGAAAATAGTTTGGTATTTTTTTGGCGTCACAAGAAACGGCGGGTAGCCCGGACATATTAATCAATGGTGTCCCAACCGTTTTTTTGGCATTACAAACATCACTATTATAATAAAAATCCGATGCATCTATATAAACACAATCTTAATATCTAATAAAGATCATCTAAAATAAGGTCTAATTAATTTAACTAATATTTCTTAATATCTCATATATCATAATATCATAATCTCTCTGCAATAACGTTTGATCGGAGCAACGAAAATTTATTGACGAAAACTAAAAACTCACTCACGAGTAACTTACTCGGCGCCCAGGTCGCAATTAAACTGTATTTTTTTCGACTCTAGAGGACGTTCATTTACAATAACTGTTTATTTACGCAACACTTTTAATTTCTTAGAAATTGAAATGTCCGCGGCCACCCGACTTTACCCTAAACAAATAAATGTTAAAGTAACATGTTGAAAATGAAACATTGTCAGTTGATACCAGTGTGATCAGTGTAAATAGTCAAATGTAAAATTTTACAGAAAATCAAAACAATTGATTTATTGCTATTCTTAATTGCCGTTACAAAAAAATCACTTCAATTTTTCAAACATTTGATCGATTATATATGGGGATTATATCTGTCCTTTATTGGTTGTTTTCGCTTCTCTTCTTAGTCTGTCTAGCGCCGGCGATTTTCGTGCTACAGGTACCATTCCAACGCTTTTTATGGTTTTTCACTATGAAGATCACATTCCAATAAAAAAAAAATCCCTGACGGCTCGGCCTACAGGCACAGGTAGATTTCGAAGACGCAGACCGTGGGGCGCCTGTTTGTTGGGAATTGCGGAAGAAATGACCTTTTTTACGATGATGCGGCAGTTTGAACAGCCTACTTCAAAACCTAACTTGTTTGCAGGCGGATTCGGCAGGGATTTTTTTTTTTTTTATTTTTTTTTTTTTTTTTTTTTTTTTTTTTTTTTTTTTTGGTATAATGGTTGGTCCTATAAAAAACTTGTCAATATAAAAGTTTTAGATAATATTAAGAGGATTTATAATAAATTTCAGCGGATTTGAAATCTTGGGAATTGATGAAGTTATGCATTTTTTCTTCTAATCCCCCCCCTCCCCCCTCTTAAGGCAATTTTTATTTATATCAAAAATCTGTCATACATAAATTTTCGGCCCTTCTCCTAGAAGTAATAATAACTTCAAACGGATTCGATAAGTATCATAATTAAGAAATTATGGGTTTTTTTCTGTTTTCACAAAAAGCCCCCCCCCCCCCCCCCCCCCGCTGGTTCGATTTTGCCCATTAACGAACTTGACCGAGATTTTATGCCTCTTGATTTTATGTATCAGTTTCGAACAGATGCGGGAGTTGGAACCGCTTACTTCGAAAAATAAATTGTTTGCAGGCAGAGCCGGCAGGGTTTTTTTTTTTTTTTTTTTTTTAATTTTTTTTTTTTTTTTTTTTTTTTTTTTTTTTTTTTTTTTTTTGCTATAACGGTTGGTCCTATAAAAAACTTGTCAATATAAAAGTTTTAGATAATATTAAGAGGATTTATAATAAATTTAAGCGGATTTGAAATCTTGGGAATTGATGAAGTTATGAATTTTTTTCTTCTACCCCCCCCCTTCCCCCGCTTAAGGCAATTTTAATTATATCAAAAATCTGTCATACATAAATTTTCGTCCCTTCTCCTAGAAGTAATAATAACTTCAAACGGATTCGATACGTATCATAATTAAGAAATTATGGTATTTTTTCTGTTTTCACAAAAAGCCCCCCCATCCCCTCCCCCTTGGTTCGATTTTGCCCATTAACGAACTTGACCGAGATTTTATGCCCCTTGATTTTATGTATCAGTTTTGAAAAGATGCGGGAGTTGGAACCGCCTACTTCGAAAAATAACTTGTTTGCAGGCGGAGCCCGCAGGGATTTTTTTTTTTAAATTGTTTTTTGCTATAACGGTTGGTCCTATAAAAAACTTGTCAATATAAAAGTTTTAGATAATATTAAGAGGATTAATAATAAATTTACGCGGATTTGATATCTTGTGAATTGACGAAGCTATGATTTTTTTTCTTCTAAAACCCCCTTTTTTTCCCCCCCTTGGAGCCATTTTTAATTATTTCAAAAATCAGTCATACATAAATTTTCGGCCCTTCTCCTAGAAGTATTAATAACTTTAAATGGATTCGATACGTATAATAATTAAGAAATTATGGGTTTTTTCTGTTTTCACAAAAAGCCCCCCCCCCCCCCACCCTCCCCCCTTGGTTCGATTTTGCCCATTAACGAACTTGACCGAGATTTTATGCCCCTTGATTTTATGTATCAGTTTGTAAAAGATTAATGCAGAATTTTTCCAGTTATCGTGGTCAGTAAAAAGTGACATAGATAGATAGATAGATAGATAGATAGATAGATAGATAGATAGATAGATAGATAGATAGATAAAGTTTTGAACTGGGGGTGGTTTTGGGTTCTGGGAGTCATGATCGGCGTAGATCTGCAAAAATTTTTCAAAATTTCCAACTTAGGTGAGAATATAATAGGTAGTATTTCTTACGTACATGCCCGATCGACGAAATTCATGATTTTTACATGGCCGATCGACGAAATTCTTGATTTTTACGCACCCTATCGACGATATTCGTGATTTTTACGCGCGCAATCTACGAAGTTCGTGATTTTTACGCGCGCGATCGATGAAATTTATAATTTTTATGCACCCGATCGACGAAACTTATCATTTTTACTTACCCGACCGACGAAATTCATGATTTTTACGCTCTCGACCGACGAAATTTGCAATTTTTTCCTAAACTAATTAGCGAATTACGCACAATTCCTGAATTTTTGGAGATGTTGGCCACTTTTGGTGACCAGGTTGTGCATGTGTAATGTATTTCAAGTTGTGGGTAAGGCCTGATTACCCAAAAAAACACATGAAGCACGTGCTTCCACTCTAAAATTTAAGAGGGGCCCCCAAAATGACTGCAAAATGGGGCCTCTAATTTCCACATTGTAAAATCCGTTAAATTTACAGCAAAAACTGCTGGCAGCACAGTTGCCAGCAGTTTTTACGTAAAAATCGCAGTAAAATTCGATGTAAATTTCATCGCATATTTTCTGTCGTTTCAACGGTTATAATTGTAGTAAATTTCACAGCCATTTTTTCGTACAAATTACCACAAAAAGTGCTGTAATTTTAACAGTCATAGTTCCGTACAAATTATCACAATAACTACTGTAAGTTTAATGTGTATAATATATATTTTATTATATATATGATATATATATAAGAATTCAGATATAATTAATAAAAAGTTTTATTAATGTGACAAAACTCAGACATCAAATATTCATTATAATACTATGTGTAAATACATATATAGAGAGAGAATATATTTGTAGGACTAAAATTAGAAACACTTCATTTCTGAAGGGGGAGAAGAATTTAGATAATATATATTTTTTTTTAGATAATTGGACTAGAATTACAAACTTACCTTAGAAATATGTTTATCTAATACAAATATAAAAAAACTATTTGTAATTAAACACTGTTATATAAACAATGCAGGCTCGTAAGCGTAAGTTAACACACCATTTTGTTGGCTTTCGCAGTCGCGCGGGAAAAAGTACGCAAAAGTAGAAGTTCTTTGCGCAGATCATGCTAGTAAAATGTCTTTGCGCGCGCAGACGCCTGTCAGTAAAATGAACGATGTTATCTGATTGGTTGTTCGTATGAAAGGATGTTAAAATCTGAAACACTGATTAAATCTACTGTTCTATTTGCGGTATTTTTACGTACGGAAATATTACGTTGCGATCTACTGCAATAAATACAGTGAATTTGACAATCATTTTTTACAGTGCACTTTTAATTTTTTGCATTGATTTTTTTTTATTTTTGTGGAGGGATAAGTTTTCCTAATGCAGTAGAACATCCACACTACTTCAAAAATTTATCTAATAAGAAAATCTAAATGTGATAACTAATTGTGGCTGTTAACTAATCATGGCATCCGGATGTGCTGATTAGAAAAAGCCCTGGTAACTGATCATACAAAAACTATATATACTACAATTATATACTACAGTACTCTATATAAAGTAAATACAGAGAACATGAAAAAAGCTGTTTATTGAAATATATTAATTTGGCTAAGTCACTCTTGTGTATAATACTTGCAGCTTGTATCATTGACGAATTTAGGAAACTTTTACTGAATGAAAGGGGTCACCAAAAATAATGCTGTGCTTTCCCCGGTTCCAGAAGTTAATCGGTCCCTGGTTGTGGGTTATTATTTAGTGCATGAACATACCTTTTTTATTATTATCATATCTTAATTCTAGACAAATATTTTTTTAAGGTATTTATGTTGTTAGCTACATAAGTACCTAAGCTTATTGTGACTTATGTAGTTAGCTACATGTTGTGTATAATTTTGCTGTTAACTTATTTAAAAATTTAAAATAGATTGGAAATCAATATCTCAAGTTTGTTCAAAACAATGTAAATCAAAATATTTTTATTTAGTACATAAATTACTTGTTTTGTGTAAAGTCATATATATATTTCTTTTTTAATTAAATATTCAGTGACATAAATGTACTTACTGGCTACTAAATAAATTATTCTCACTAGCCAGTAACTGGCTACTAAAAAAATCAACCTACCAACCAATGGCTACTAAGCGAAATTCCTTATTTTCACCTTTAGGGTCAACATCAGGTTCGTTTGAAAATATTTTCCTTTTAAAATATAAAATCATTCAACACTGATTTTAGGTATAAATAAGGTTTTTATCACGGGCCATAATTAAAATAATTTTAAACCAACATCTATTTTTATTATTATTATTATTATTATTAGCTTAGCCACTAGGTTTCTAAACATTCCAATGGAAAAAGCAGAATCCTCCCTTTCTTCCTTGACAGCAATCACTTTAATGCTGCCATCTATGTGTCGCATTAAGAAAGAAAATGTCCTTAAATCAATTTATCTGTTTAACACATTCTATCACTCTATAATTTTGTTTTCTTTCAAAACATACTTTTTTATCATTATATTTCAATTTAGAAATTTTTAAAAGCATAGAAAATTATTTGATTAAAGCATTGTTTTGTTAAAGAGTAATTATCTGCACTTCTGATAATGTTGCAATTTTTAATTTGTCGTATTAAACTATAATTGAAATAATTTCTAAACATCATATTTTATTTTATTCTATTACTGTGTAATTTTAAATATGTAATAAAAATTATTTTCAGAAAATTTTAAGCTTCTAAACATTCTAATGCAAGCACTGCTGAAAGCAGATTCCTCTCTTTCGTACTTACTGGCAATCGCTTTAATGCTGCCATCTATGTGTCACATTAAGAAACGAAACGTCCTTAGGCCAATGTTGATAATTAAACCTATTTTATCACTCCACAATATCTTTTTCTTTCTTTCATTCTGTCAAAACATATTATTTTCCACTATTTTTTTCTTTTCTTTTTCCTTATTATTTCCTTATCTTTTCTTTATTAAGTAATTTTAAAACATAGAAAAGTATTCGATTAAACCGATTAATTGCCAGATACTTAATATACATAACGATAAAAAATATTGCATCAAGTATGAAATTAGTGAAATGAAAATCTGAAAGTAATGAAAAGTATCTGAAATAAAAATTATTGCGTCTTATTAATGCAGAATACTATTGCAATTTGTTTAATTTAAACATTTCAGATTAAAATAAATGTGAGTTGTTTTCTATGACTTACTTGATTTCATTACTTGTTTTTTTTTTTTTTTTTGTTTTTTGTTTTTTTTGTTTTTTTTTTTAATTACACTTTATGGAAAAATGATTTGTTTTCTGAAAAGTGCATATCTTGTTCACATTTATTTACATTCCTTTTAATTAAAATTTTAAGGAAAATAATAGATTTGTTTTCTAAAAATATCAAAGTCTTT
The DNA here is from genome assembly GCA_963931845.1 of Maratus michaelseni. Classification (NCBI taxonomy): domain Eukaryota; kingdom Metazoa; phylum Arthropoda; class Arachnida; order Araneae; family Salticidae; genus Maratus; species Maratus michaelseni. Next base: position 122,417,998 of record OZ007598.1, read on the forward strand.
TCTTTTTTTTAATTTGTTTAAATTTTGGCATAAATATTTGATTCTGTTTCTGAAAATCGTTTGTCGAGCGTTTATTTTAATTTATTTATTTATTTTTTAATCGGAATATAAAAAGTTTAACAGACATTGTATTTGTAAGAAATAATTTCGTTATTTTTGTTAATTTGTAGAACTTTATGTATAAATTCATTGGTTTTAAAATTTAAAATATCCCACAAGCTTTATAAATTAATAAAACCAGGCATTCTGTACACTATTATAGCATAGAAATCATTAATTTAACTTTACACTACACTACACTACACTACACTACACTACACTTACAACACGCTTAACTTCACTCCGCATCCTGTACCAGTGTACAGGATGTAGATGAAAATCGTTTTTAATTGAAAACTATAATAGATTTTTTTTTTCTTTCATTTAGTATATTTTCTTAGATTGCCTACCAACTACATCAAAAAGAATTTTTGGTCCTTTCATATTAGCCTCATGCCAGCAATCCATCACGAACCATTTCACTATTTCACTTTTGAGATTCTAATTATTTCAGTGCTTAACCGCATAGTTCGATTACATGTCTGTTTGTTGTTGATTGTTGTTGAATTGACCTAAGGGCCTGGTGAGCAGCTTTTTATTTCTATACAGCTGGCATGATCCTAGTCTCCTAATTTTGAACCAATTCCAGATGAGAGACCTGCATCTGGATTGGCACTCCCAGAGGTAACGCTTATATAGAACTTGGAGGACATTAGAGCCACGAAGAGATTTAACTTGCACCAGCTCCCATTAACGTACATTACATGTCTGTTAAATTCGTAGTTCATTTGTTTGTATATTTGTAGTGTTAATTTCAATGCATTTAACCTTTTCCTCCAAAACTTTTTTTTGGAGGGGAGGGGGGTGATTAAATTAAGGGGTCAACTTATGCACCGAATACACCCAAATATGCCATTTAAGGTGTTATTTATGACTACTGATTATTTACACGCGGGATATAGGTCGAGAGGGGGGGTGGGGGAATGCCCTCCGTTGGGATATTTCAAAGGGATCCTAACCCTAATTTACGCTAGGTTCGAAGAAAACCACGGAAAACTCCGAACTATTAGGCCGACGGACACGATTGGGTGTGAATCCATCAGCTCCGATCTACCAGATTTGAGAACATAACCTCTCGGCCACTGGTGGGTGCCTTTTAAGGGTGAGACACCAGTTAACACCGGATCAACTAATACACCTGTAGGTTGCTTTTTATCTCACTTAAGCTTGTAATTTTTGTGCTAGTGCTTATATTATACTGGGTGCCTCTTCTTATTGTTGACCAGTAGCTAATTCCTCAACCGTTAATTTTATAAGTATAGCTCCACTTTTGCAAAATTTTTCAAACTATGCCACTTGCAAATGCTTCAAATTTTGTTATGCATCATGGGAAATCCATTTATGACAATGTAGTTTTTTTAATTGTCAAATTCACTTTTACATTCAGTCCCTGCGTCTTATAAGTTATATTTAGAAAAACTTTCTCGGTGCTCTAATAGGTAAAATTGTAAAAAAAAAAAATCACTTTTCCTACGATCAAAACTTATCGAGTGAATTTTCAGCGTTTTCCGGCATAATGCATTTTTTTAACGCATTTTTTCGTTTTAATGACTGATCCACTGGCCATTGAGAGGTTCTGTTCTCATAGCTGGTACACGGGAGGTTCTGGGTTCGAACCCATGTCTCTCTCGTAGACTTAACCTTCTGAAGTTTTCCATGGTTTTCATCCAACCTGCTTAAAAGCTGCGTAAATACGAGTTAGGAACCCATAGAAAGACCCCCTATGGAGAACTCTTCAGTGATGATATACTTTCTTACCTGAACTAAATTTTATTTTAATATAAAACATTCTATAAGCATGAAAAATTGATTTTATAAAAGAAAATTTACAATTTTTTTTTACTAACGAGTATAATGTATTGACCGCCATAGAATTCGCGCTACCATTAGCATACAAATATCTAGGATTTTCTAAAAATAGGACTGAGTTTTTCAAAGAAATGTTAAAAACTACTTCCTATAAGTATGTAATTTAATAGCCAAAAAAACTTACATGACATAAACTTTTCCTCAAAATAATAATTAAAAAAATGTTTTTTGCTTGTTTGTTTGTTTGTTTTTAATTTTGACAAAAAATGTTTTTATTATTATTATTATTATTATTATTATTATTATTATTAAAATGTAGCTTAACGTAACGGAGACAGTGACGAAATTAATTCAGATTATTTTTATGATTTCTGTTCACAAAAATCATAAATATCACACTTTTTTTTTTCTCAAGAGTGTTTTTTTAATTCTTTATCATAACAAAGAACCACAGTGAAACTTGTCAAAACCATACTTTAAAAATGAAAAACAAATTATACATAACACATAAATTATGAAGGATTTTCCAACTTCACAAGAATAGTGCAACAAAATCTGCGCTTTTGGTGCGTCAAAACAAGATAAATATTATACACAAACATACAGGAACACAAAGTATTTTTTATTGTTCAAAATACTACATTCAAAACAGGCAACACATTAAGGCAAACTCTGTGTTCTGTTTTCTACAGAAAAGCTTTGTCATTGAACTGTTAACAATAAACATTTTCTTGCAAATTATAGGAAGCTACATGAGCTTCACCTATGCTTAATTATGTTTCATAATACATAAATTTTTGTATTATACATTCAAACTTGCAAAGATACATGTTTTAAAGTACCTATCGTCCATAACTCCATACCTCAACTGGAAAAAAAATGAAAAAATCGTAAATGTGGAAACACAAGAGGCCGTTTCAATTAAATCCCTCCCCCCCCCCCCCCCCCCGATCGGAAAACTTACCAGCGTGATTATTCATTAATAACTAAAATTATTTAAATATGGTTTTCACCATCGTAAAGTAGACGTCAGATACCGACGTTGTGCGTTTTCAAGAATTGTCTCCTTAAATTTTAAGTTATTCTAAGTAGATGATAAAATTTCATCAAGTGGAAATTTCAAAGTTTACAAAGTTTTTTTTTTTCTTTTATTAATTCGTAAAATTTAAGGTGCCTGACTACGTACGGAGCAATTTTTTCTAAAGAAGCTATTTAATTATTTTTGAACTTATTTTTATTAAGATTATAACTAGAAACTGTGAAAAAAAGCAAAACATATTTCATTCATTGATGAAATTTTGGTAAATGGGGGATTTTGTGGTAAAATTTAGTGAAATTTGGCCCAATACTCAAAACGCTCTGCAGAAAATTATATTGTATGCATCTTAATTTAGTTTTTACACTTCATACGTATGACAGTGGGGAAGGCAATAAACTAAAATCTAAGAGATATTTTAAATGTTGCAAAACTTATAGCATATCACACTTTTTTACATGCTGATTTTCATAAAATTCATCGATGTCATTCCACAAAAACATCCATAAAACAAAAAATATTTATTTTAAAATTAAATATTTAGTTCATTGCCTTTACAATAGTGTAAACAACATGCAATTTAAATTTCATAATGATATTCTAATAACTGTTTGAGAAATCATGTTTTGTGCTATGGAATTTTCACTAAAAATTACATTTTCCAAAAAATACAATTTTAGATTTATGTTTTACTACAAAAATTTACACAGTAATATGCATCTAAATATCACTGTTTTTATGATGCCAGGGTTCGTACGGGTACCGTTACTTTTCCAGGTGACATACCAGTATATTTTTCTAAAAAAATACATCAAGTTCAAACGTGCGAAATTTCACCTTATTTAAGAAGAGATTATCTATAAGAAAATACTGGTACCGAATAATTTCCTGGTCTTAAAATTCCAGTACCCGTACGAACACTGGATGCATACTCTTTTTTTTAAGTACTGAGCTTCTGTTTATTTCTAGAAGGCCATATTTTTGCTTCCCCCCTCCCAGTTAGTACCTCTAAATAGTACTTCCGGTCCTTTAAACAGTACTTCGGGTTTGAATGACAGCTGTTGAATAGTTTTAAAACCGCTACGACTCTGGTTCTATTTATCGTACAATAAAAATAAATACACTTTTGGAAAGGTAAACAGTTGGTCTTTAATAAAATGTAATAAAATTGTTTTGAAAATATTGGTCGATAACAACTTTGTAAACGTAGTCAGATACCTTAAGAAGACAATTTTTAAGAACGCACAACGTCGGCATCTGACGTCTACTTTATAATGGTGAATACCGTATTTTAATAATTACATTACAGGGTGGCTACTAAATACTGTTACACTCCAAAAAATAAGAATTAATTTTAATCTTTTGATAAACAATTTATTTCTCTATTTCAGCGTTTGGCAATTTTCTGTTAGTACAGACAATTTTTGTATAAAGCAAATATTTAAAATTATTTTAAAGATGGAAGTCAAAAGAATGATGCTTAAACAGTTCTTTGATCGCGGATTTTCCGCAGGTAAAATCTTTAAGCAATAAAAATGCCTTGGTTTTAATAAAACAGTTATATATAGAACTTATAAATCGATTATTGGATACTAATAGCTGTAAAGATCGACCTAGGTCTGGTCATCCACGCTCAGTTCGCAGAAAAGAGTGCCTCAAAGGAATTCGTGAAAAGATACGAAAAATTCCACAACGTTCTGCAGATAAAATGGCTTCAGAAGAGAATTTAAGTCGCAGAACTATACAAGTTATAAATGAAGACCTGGGTTTTCGCACTTATCGCAAAAGAAAAGTTCAAGGTTTGACTGCTGCACAAAGAATTAAAAAGATACAAAGATGCAAGAAATCTGAAAGATGCTGAATCGGCATGGTAGGAAATGTTTTGACAGAATAATATTTTCTGATGAGAAGCTATTTTAAACTGAACAGTGTTATAAGGCTAAAAATTATGTCGAATATTCAGCAACCTTTGAGGATATACCTGAAAACCTTCGAACTGTTAAACGCTTTCAGAACAAGAATCCTGTTATGGTTTGGTTCTGCAGTGTCAAACAATGGAAAGTTGCCTTTGAAATTCATCGATAAAGGGATAAAAATCCATGCGGAATATTACAAACAGGACATATTGGCTACACATATATTGCCACATGCTGACAGGTTGTATCACAAAAAGAATTGGTTATTTCAGCAAAATTCTGCACCTTCGCACCGAGCTAAATCAACACAGGCTTGGCTTCATGTCAATTGTCCGAACTTTATCATGCAAGAAGATTGGCTACCTTCTTCACCAGATCTAAATTCTTTAGATTAATGCGTCTGGGGAATTTTAGAGGGTAAAGTAAATAGCAAACAACACAGAAGTTTAGACTCTCTCAAAGCTTCCATACTGCATGAATGGGACCGATTACCTCTTAAAAATGATTCGTAGGACAATGGCATAAGAGATTATCTTTGGTAATCGATAAAGATAGCGGTTAATTTAAGTAAAATTATTTCCAGGTAAACTTCATCATGTTCATCATGTTAGTGCATTTATCATTTTGTATTTTATATTTGTAAAATAAAATGACTTAATAGTTGTAACAGTATTTAGTAGCCACCCTGTAGGTAATGAGCAATCGCGCTTCAAAATATTCCCATAGGTAAAATCATAATATGGAATTTCGTGATTGGGGAGTTTCAGTGAAACGGCCCTTTAAAAGAATCTACAAGCAAAGTTAAATGAGAAGTATCAAAATAATACTAATAATACAGGGTTCGTACGCCTCAAAGGTTTAAGGAATTTGAATACCTCAATTTTCATAAAGTAAAACCCGCCATATTTAAACACAGATTTATTTATTTTTCATTAAATACAACAAATATTACTTTACAAAAAATCTGGTGTTCTTCCCCTGAGGAGTATTAACCGTGTAATAATAATAATAATAATAATAAAGGTCTATTCAGACAGCCATATACTAAATAAAATAATACAAAAATATTATAAAATATAGAATAATACAAAAAGGCTACATGGTGATAAAAATAAATAAAAATAATAAAACATGAAATAGTTACAATTATAGTAAAAAAAATTTTTACAGATTATCCTGCAAAGGATCATTGGATAAACATGTGCAGGGATTGACAGTCCCTCTGAAATTAATAAATTATTTCCAGTATGTGTAATAAATTTCAGACTTTCATGCTTTTCAATAATAAAATGAAATTTTTTTAACAAATCAGTAATAACTTGCAATTTTTCAACTACCATCTCAAGGGTATTTATATAAATATTAGAATTGAGATTATTTACAAAATTTTGTGGGGAATTTTCAGTTTCATTATTTAGTCCTAGTTGCAGTAGAAAGATCACAATTAAATTTTGGAGGAGAAGCTTTTGTTTTGATAAAAGGGTAATTTTTGGAATAACTTTTTGAGCTTTTCTTAAAATTCTTGGTGTTCTTAGGACATCCACTAAAGTTTGTCATGTGATTACCGTAACAATTGATGCACTTAAGCTCACATTTTAAATGTATTTTGCAGGTATATGTTTTATGAGTCCCAGCACATTTTAAACATAGAGGATTGGATGTACAATTGTCTGAGCTGTGGTGATATTTTTGACAATTATAACACTGTTGGGCTACCGTGGAACGATATGTTTTTTTGTTTAATGTGAAAGCCAAACTAGGTATCAATATCAAAAATGATTTTGAAATTATCAGAAGGGAAAATATCACAGAAAAATATAGGCATTGGAACCTTGGTCTTAAAATTTTTAAGTTGTGAGACCCGATGTATTGAAAAATTAAGATTAGCTAGTTTCTTTCTTCCCTCGTCAACTTTGTAATCACTGGGCATACCTTTAAACAAAACTTTGCGTGGGAGATCATTGTGAGGCTTAATAGAAAAGAATTATCTGTTAAAAGAATTCTCATCAATCATTATTTGAAAAAATCATCACAGGACTGAAAAAAAAAATTACATTAAATCCCCATCAACCTTTTTCAGTATAACGTATTCAAATTTATTTTCAAGATAATCAGTAATATTTCTCTAGTTGTAAACAACTTCTATACTAAACGGTCAAGTTTTTGAGATTTCTATTAGAATTAGAAAAAGCTCTGGAATTAACATTTTATAGAGAAGTACTCGGAACACTATTCATAACAATACAAGATGTAATTGCATTTTGATTTCAATTTTGAGAAGATAAATTCTCATCAAAAATTGATTAATGATATGTCTCTCACAAGACATATCATTAACCGACAGAATTAGAAGAATCATCAAACATTTTACTGTCTACATTTGAATCAACATAATTTAGAAAATTAACATCTTTCTTAATTTGCTGGGAATCAGGTAATTTACAAGCATGGTCCTCTTTTATACTCTTTTTAGCATCATTAACATCAGAATCATTATTAGAATTTCTTTTATATCCAATATCTGGCTTAAATGTACCACTAATTTCATGCAGAAGTATAGCACTCTAAAGCAAGTGCACATTTATTAATGAAACTAAAAAATGAAAGGCTGATACAATTTATTATAATAAGGATATCATATAACGTATACTGAATGTATCTACCATCTGTACACATACAGAATGCATAATGTATGCATGCATTCAAATGTATTTGTAATGTGACAATTTCTTCATTTAGCCACTAATTAAAGAACGAATTGTTCTGTAATATATTCCCTACATTTCCCTCCCTTTCAAGACGTACCGGAATGGAAAGCCACAGTAAGGCCACAGTAAAGTTTATTAGAGTGACTTATATATCCCAGTCAATAACTCTTCAAGTGACCTTAAAGCAGTAATAAATACCCATAAAATTTTTAAGAGTGGCACTAAATGTCGTTATAACTTTCTAGCACTTAAGACTACTTGAGAACCTCTTGAAACTACTCAGAATCCTTTAAGAACGATAGACCATCCCTATTTACCAAGGACATGGTGCCCAAAAAAGGACTCCCAATCGAACTGCTGAGAAAAGCAGATCTCCCGTAACTCTGATTAACCACAGCGTTATGTACGACGGGCAAAACTTGACTAGACAGCCGTTAAAGAGTAGTTTGGTCTCGAAATGAGACAGCTAAGAAATTCTGGATAGACCCACCGGTAGAGGTATTAAGTCTACCAAAAGTTCGGCCCTGTTGAGAACTAATAACAGAACTTATAAAGTGCAATATAAGTGTAGTGTGTTGTACTCCGTGAAATTGTATTGTGTACGTTAATAAAGAACTATTTAGTGTAACTTCGCCATTTTCTTAAGTTGCGTTACAGTAATAACAAGATGGGGCCACAAGTCATTGGGCTACACATGTATATGATTTTCTCTGAAAACTTTCCCAACTCGGGTGTTCTGCACTGAAAATAGACCAATTAAATCAGCTCGACTTTTTCTGATATCATTTAGAAGTACATCTTTTTTTAGAGATGTTTGAAGAGAATTTGTGCTAAAGACGTTCAAAATGTATTACAATTGTTCAATTGAATGTTCACCACACTAATTACTGTGAAACAGCAAATAGTTAAAAAAGTCTAAGAAAAGGCCTGATAATCACCTAATAATAATGGCGCTCTTATGAGCACTGAGCATTTTTCATGTCGTAAACTAGTTCAATAAAAATGATAATTCTTTACTGAAATCTTTCCAAGAATCTAAAAAAAAAAAATCTGTCACATACATTTTTTTTAAACTTATGATTAACTTTGGATATTCATATTTGCAATGCACCAGTAATTATCTCTACAAGTTACAATTGTATTATAAGCAGCGAATACGTTATAAGACATCCAATAGCTGATAAATAAAATCCTCTTGTATACTCAAAAAAATCCCATCCGGAAAGTGCAAAAGCTGGAGCATAGCATATTTGTGACACAATTTCTACATTTTCTTTCGTCTGAGTTCTGTCTTTGTTTTTTAAGGATCGCAGAACTTCAATATTTGTCTCTTTTGCCAATTTATCCGCTTGATTAACTGAAGCAGCAGCAAATGTGATTCCAGTAAATAACACAAAATTTGTGACAAAGAATAAAATATCTTTACGGAAAATTGCATGCTGATTTTGTAATATTTTTAAAACCGCGTAAAGAATACCACAAGCATTACTACTATTCTCTAAAAATATAGGATAAGACAGCAATGAATTAATTTCTTTGAATACAGAGAGTATAGCATTGTAACGGATAAAACATGCATCATAATCAGCGCAAGCTGTAAAACGCAATTTTAATATGCTTTCATTAATTTCAACATGTCTGGATAATATGCGCATCATACAACGACAAACAATAATATAGAATAATGCAAAATAACAAAGAAAAAAGGATCTGTAATGAACTGCAAAAAAATATATGTGCCATGTTGTAAATGATATATGCCAATCTAAATTAAGAGTATCTAATGTATTGAAGGTAATCATTCGATAAATGTCCTTAGATATTTCTTCATCGTACGCATGAGAATATAATGCAACTGACGCGATACAAGATAGTATAAAATATGAGCAAGAGATTAATATGAATTTCCGTGGTGGTGAAATTTGTAACATATTTAGTAAATTTTGTAATTTTAAAACTGATTTATAAAGCTTTGATTGGAATTTAATCACGTGACACCAAATTAAAAAAGATTCTGTAGTCAAGGATATCGAAACTAAAACACTTTTAGAATTTTTAAAATCAATCGCTATACGGTACAGCATGGAAAATGCGAGTAGTGACATACATAACCAATAGAATTTCACAAGATATCTCACTGTGGCTGCAATAACTCTTTCCACTTTGTTACATTCTCTGTTGCAAATATTAATACCAAATATTTTAAACAATCTCAAATAAGTATTCATACAACGATCGACATTTTTTCTTCTGTTTTTTGAAAAAGTAGAATTGTAGTTGATGACATTATTAGCAACGGATTGCTTGAATACATTCATTTTTCCTTCTGCAATATTTTTAAAAGTATCTCAGTTGTTTTATTTCTGGATTCTTTTATCCACCACTTAATTAGCATTCGTCAGGTTGAAAAGTCGCAATATTCAATAGTATAAAATTAAGTGATAATCTTTTAAAATAAAAAAATATCTATATTTATTTTTACGTTTACAGTAACAGCTGCTGAATCTTCATTCTCAAATATATATTTAGTCGTCAGTTTCGCAAAACGTTCGTTCCGCAAAAGAAACTGCTTATTTAAAGTAAAATCTTAAATAGTTAAACATGTAAACAATATTTGTAGTTATAACAACATTGATCGTCTTTTTTAAAGTTTGATAAAACATTTTGTTAATTAAAAAAATAATAATAATAAAATTACAATGTTATTTGACAATATTTTTGGTTACTTTAATCTCTAGATAGGAAATATAACGCCAAGCACTTACGAAATTACATTTAAATAATATAAGTCTTTGTCGTAAATAATCTTATTTTTCTTAGATCTATTATATTAATATTGATTTCTCTGATTGATTTTAATAATTTTGATATCGTTTTACTTGGTATACTGGAACAGTGAAAAAAAGCTTTCTGTATATATTTTTTATTTAATTTAAATCATTAATAATTAATTAAAAATAGTATTAAATTAAGAAGCAATTACTTTAAATTTCATGGTATTACATGGTTCATACGCTTTTACCACAAATTTTTAATAGAATTTTTCGCAATATTCCAATTTTAATTACTTAATAGGCGTATAGCCAACATAGTGAAAAAGTACCCAAGCCGGGACTCGAACCCGGGTGATCAGTGTAACGCACTGACGTTCTACCAACAGAACCACTTGGGAACGATACTCAGCTTAGAACTTTCTCACTATAACATGTTGGCAAGGCTACAAACGCAGCACAAGATGGAATATTTTCCATGAGCCACCAAACACGAAATCAAAGGAAATCCAGCATCGATAATTGAATAAATTCATATTTAATACTTTGGAAATTTTTCCATAGAAAATTTTGCACGCCTTGCTCTCATAATATTCAAATTTTAATTGCTAAGTGTAGAGCCAACATACTGAAAAAATACCTAAGCCGTGACTCGAACCCGGGTTATAAGTAGCGCACTGACATGACGTTCCAGCAACTAAACCACTTGGGAACGATACCCATCTTGGAACTTTCTCACTATAATTTTTTGGCTTATTTAAATGCACAAAAGTACTACAAATCCTACAATTAAACGAGAAGTAAATTAAATTTCTGCTATTTAAAAATTAAATAGAAAAATTCTATTAAAAATTGTGGTAAAAGCGTATGAACCTTGTATTAATTAAGCAAATCGTACTTTTTTTATGCCAGTCTGTTTTTTATTTCTTTTATTTCTTTTACTTTTAGTGTTAGTTTATTATAACTAGCACCCGTCAAATTGAAATGTCGCAATATTCAATAGTATATATTATATTCAATAGTATATATAGGTATTTATTTAGTCGTCAGTTGTCTCATTTAAAGCTTAAATGGTAATATATCAGCAAGTGCCTCTATTCTTCTACATTGGTCAACATTATCTTTTGCGAAAGGCACTGCGATGAGAATATCCTCTAAATGACGAACTCTACTAAAAGCGACGTAAGTTCTCCAAGTAAAAACTCTTTTGGATCAATATCTACAGCACTTTTTGACAAAGTTAAACCCTGGGATATGTGTATGGTGTAAGCGTATGCAAAGGATCACTAACTTCCTGAACATGTTTTTTTTTCTTTTTTTTTCTTTTGTCGAGATTTAGAAATAGATGCGAGTCTTTCAGTTAGAAATGACCTATAATAATCATCAAGTGCAACCATTACTGCCTATAGTAAGCATGGAGACCGGAGTCCTAGTAGAAGACAATACCTTTTACCGTACCAATGTAATGTATAACAAAACAAATCCGTACCTATATAAAATTCTTGTTAATCCCCCCTTTTTTAATGCTACATTGTCTGAAGTAAATACAAATAAATAGATTCAAACTGCGTTGTTGTTGTGACCCAAAGGGCCCGGTTTTGCAGCTTTCTATTTCTATATAGCTGTCATAATCCATCCACTACGCTTGATCCATAATCCTGACTCGTAAATCTCCTAATTTTAAACCAATTCCAGATGAGAGATTTGCATCTGGATTGGCACCCCCAGAGGTAATGCTTATATAGAACTTAGAGGACTTTGGAGCCACGAACAGATTTAACGTGCACCAGCTCCCATTAACGTACACGGTCTCACAGCAGAGGCAGACGAGAGAGGATAGATGATGCACCCTCCCACACACTGACCTTGGTCGATGCTGCTTGGCTTTCGGTGATCTTACGAGAACCGAGCTTTACCGTCCGCGCCACTGCGGGACAAAAAAAAATGCACATTATTATTTTTATTTTTTTTTAAACCTTTAACTTGATAAAGATTGTAAACAAAAGTGTTGAATTGTACCGTTGACTGAGTTCGATTTTAAAAAAAAAATTAATTTCATGTACCGTATATTTTTCAAAGAAAGAAATGTTTATTTTAAATTTTAATGATTATGTAAAAAAAGATTTAAACTTCATTCCACGTATTTTCATATTAAAAGTCGCAGAGACCTAGTTTCAGATGATTAAAATACTTCTGCTGGTGAAAATGATGTCATTAATTTAATTTTTTTCATAAACCTGTACCATTTTACAGCGATTGCGTCTTAATTTAAGTAATTTTTTCTGCCTTTTCATTATGCCCTGCCGAAACTGAGATTAAGACAGTTAGTTTAAGGATTCTTTACTCTCTTTTTTTTTAAAAAAAATAAGTTTTCATGATAAAGAAATGGTAACTATAAAAATTTTGCGAAAATATTTGTAAAAATATTTGAAACCTTTATTTCACTACCCCCAGTATCGTAAAAACACCAAAAATGAGCTGTATGAGCCTAAAACGTGTGAAAAATTCCAATACACACGCATACATACACACATACATTAAAAAAAATTGTTTAAAAATAGAGTAAACTGATTCAAGTAATTTCAAAACATAAAAATATACCAAAATGTTCATAATCTGTTTTTTATCATGATTAAAATTTCTTTCCTTACACTATATACGACCGGGAAGTTTTATTAAATGAAGTCACGTTCTGATGAAAAAATTGTTGTAGCGATATAACATGAACAAAAGCGCTAAAACTATTTATTTACATAACAAGAACGAAAAATCATGCGTCAAGCATAGATTATATAACACTTTCCAACACTTCCAAAATAATTTTACGAATCATTTCCATTTAATAAGGCGAAAGTTAATATTTAAGTAAACATTTTGGAAAACGCATAACATATTTAAAAACCCAATTTCCGGAGTTACCAACAATATTCGAAAAAAATATCCGAATTCTTTTGTGCAGCCCTGTATAAGACCTACAGATTTGTATATGAACTACATAGAATGCTAAATTTTAGTTCAGCTAGGAAACGCGTAGCACAGTTTAAAATTCTCCTTCTAGAATTTCCGCCAAGAAACGGAAATATACTCGAGAAATTATATGCTGCCCTGTATACGATCTATAGAATGTATACACACCAAATAATAGACAAAAAATGAGTTACATTTAAAAACGCGTTCAGCAACAGAAAAACCACTTCCAGCAATAATTTTTAACAGACAGTAGCGAATTCTTTTCTATGTCCCTGTAAATGAACGATGAATGCCATTCACACCATAGTAAGCCTCTTGTAAAGTACCTTAGTGTATATATTTCAATATATTTGAAATAGTGAAACATTATTGACATAAACCTCCGATTTTTCGCCATATACCGTAATGTAACGAAATTCTTTTGAGTGTCCCTGGAACTATAAAAGAACTAAAAGTGCTATGCACACCCTATTCCATAGTAAGCCTCTTGTGGTGCACCCCGGTGATATATATCAAATTCAATGTGTTTGAAATTGTGTAACATCATTAAAATAAACCGCAAGTAATATTTCACCATAGACCGTAATGCAAGGGAATTCTTTTGACTGTCCCTTTAAAAAAAAACTATAAGTACTACACGCTTCATTTTCATTACCGAACATGCCATAGTAAACCTCAATAACATATACTAATTGCCTGTCAATCCGAATATATTTACGCGAGTTAGAGTACGGACAGACAGACGGCAGACTCACGGCAGACAGACAGACAGTGAAACCGAAATCATAAACACTTTTCAACTATGTTGGAAAGTGTTAAAAAGGGAAAATATATAGAAAATAACTTAATATATGAACTTCTATGGGCTTTTGGGGCCGACGACGTTTTTCAGGGCGTTTGGATTGGCGAATGTTTTTGATTTCCTATACCCGGCGAAATCCTTTCCAACATAGTTGAAAAGTGTTTATAAATTCGTTTTGTCTGTCCATGCTCTAACTTGCGTAAATATACTCTGATTATCAGGTAATTCATATATGTTATTTAGGTTTACTGTGGCATGTTTGGTATTCACTATGAAATGCGTAGCATTTATAGTTCCTTTACAAGGGCACTCAAAAGAATTCCATTACATTATCGTTTATGTGGGGAAAAAATTTTCGCAATGTGTTTTAATGATGTTACATTATTTCAAACATATTTAAATTGGTATACAACCAAGAGGTGCATTACAACATGCTTACTGTAAAATATGGTGTGCACAGCATTTGTCGTTAATTTACAGGAACACACAAAATAATTCGTTTAGAGTACTGTCTATGAGAGATAATTGCTGGAAGTTGTGGTATACACTTTTAAATTTGACTTTTTTTAGAACATTATTTGGTGTGTATAAATTCTATAGATCATATACAGGGCGTCACAAAATAATTCGTAGGTATTACTGCCTATGGGCGTAAATTACTTAACTTTGTTTTTTAATTGTATTATACCTTTTCCTGCGAAACTATATTTTGTATACTAAGAGAAGTTTATGGAATATAAATAAATTCAGATGCAACTGAACTAAATTTTAGCTTACTATCTAGCGTATATAAAAATCTATAGACCAAATACAAGGCATTACAAAAGAATTCGAATACTTTTCCGATTAGAGATGGTAATTGCTGAAATTGGAGTTTAAAATGTGCTATGCGTTATCCAAATAATTTACTGAGCTATCATCTTTCCCCTTATTACGAAACTACTTCACTCACGCGAAAACACCCGCTCGCTAAGGTAAATCGTATGGAGGAAATATTTTAAGATATCTCGTTTGCATTTCAAAATTTTTAAATGATTTGTTTTAATTGGATAGCTGAACCACAAGATGGGGCTACACATGTATATAATTTTCTCATGAAACATTTCCCGAATCGGATGTTCTGCACTGAAAATAGACCAATTAAATCAGCTCGACTTTTTCTGATATCATTTAGAAGAACATCTTTTTTTAGAGATGTTTGAAGAGAATTTGTGCTAAAGACGTTCAAAATGTGATAGAATTGTGCAATTGAATGTTCACCACACTAATTACTGTGGAACCGCAAATAGTTAAAAAAGTCTAAGAAAATGCCTGATAGTCCCATAGTAACAATGGCGCTCATTGAGTACTGAGCATTTTTCATGTCGTAAACTAATTATATAAAATTAATAACTCTTTAATGAAATCTTTCTAAGAATCTGAAAAAAAAAATTCTCACATATTTAACTTTTTTTTTTAAACTTATGATTAACTTATGGATACTAATACTTGCAATGCACCAGTAATTCTCTCTACAAGTTACAATTTTATTATAAGCAGCGAATACGTTATAAGGCATCCAATAGCTGATAAATAAAATCCTCTTGTATACTCAAAAAAATCCCATCCGGAAAGTGCAAAAGCTGGCGCGTGGCATATTTGTGTCACAATTTCGACATTTTCTTTCATTTGATTTCTCTCTTTGCTTTTTAAAGCTCGTAGAACTTCAATATTTGTCTCTTTTGCCAATTTATCGGCTTGATTAACTGAAGCAGCAGCAAATGTGATTCCAGTAAATAATGCAAAATTGTTGACAAAGATTAAAACATCTTTATGGAATATTGCATGCTGATTGTGTAATATTTTTAGAACCGCATAAAGAATACCACAAGCATTGCAACTACTCTCTAAAAATATAGGATAAGACAGCAATGAATTAATCTCTTTGAATACGGTGAGTATAGCACTGTAACGGATAAAGCATGCATCATAATCAGCGTACGCTGTAAAACGCAATTTTAATATGCGTTTATAAATTTCAACATGTCTGGATAATATGCACATCATACAACGACAAACAATAATATAAAATAATGCAAAATAACAAAGAAAAAAGTATCTATAATGAACTGCAAAGCAATATATGTGCCATGTTGTAAATGATATATGGCAATCTAAATTAAGAGTATCTAATGGATTGAAGGTAATCATTCGATAAATGTCCTTAGATTTTTCTTCATCGTACGCATGAGAATACAATACAACTGTCGCGATACATAATATTATAAAATATGAGCAAGAGATTAATATGATTTTCCGTGGAGATGAAATTTGTAACATATTTAGTAAATTTTGTAATTTCATGACTGATTTATACAGTTTTGTTTGGAATTTAATCACGTAACACCAAATTAAAAACGATCCTGTAGTCAAGGATATTGAAACTACAAGACTTTTAGGATTTTTAAAACCAATCGCTATACAGTACAGCATAGACAATACGATTAATAACATACATAACCAATAGAATTTCATTAGACATCTCGCTGTGGATGCAATAACTCTTTCCACTTTGTTACATTCTTTGTTGCAAATATTAATACCAAATATTTTAAACAATCTTAAATAAGTATTCATATAACGATCGACATTTTCTCTTCTGTTTTTTGAAAAGGTATAATTGTAGTTGATGACATTATTAGCAACGGATTGCTTGAAGACATTCATTTTTACTTCTGCAATCTTTTTAAAAGTATCTCAGTTGTTTTATTTGTGAATTTTTTTATTTTTTTATCCACCACTTACTTTGTCGCAATATTCAATAGTATTAAATTAAGTGATAATCTTTTAAAATAAAATATATATATATATTTATTTTTACGTTTACAGTAACAGCAGCTGAATCCTCATTCTCAAATATTTATTTAGTCGTCAGTTTCGCAAAACGTTCGTTCCGCAAAAGAAACTGCTTATCTAAAGTACAAACTTGAATAGTTAAAAACGTAAAAAATATTTGTAGCTATAACAACATTGATCGTCTTTGTAAAAGTTTGAGAAAACATTTTATTAATTTAAAAAATAAAATTGCAATGTTATTTGACTATATTTTTGGTTACTTTAATCTCTAGATAGGAAATATAACGCCAAGCACTTACGAAATTACATTTAATAATGTAAGTCTCTGTCGTTAAATAACTTCTTTTTCATACAACTATTACATTAATATTGATTTCTCCTTATTGATTATAATAATTTTATTTCAGATAGGAAACACGTAGCACAGTTTAAAATTCTCCGTCTGGGATTTCCGCCAATAAACGGAAATATACTCAAAAAATTTATTGCTGCCCTGTATATGAGTTATTGATCTATAGAATTTACACACACCAAGTAATAGACAAAAAATGAGTTAAATTCAAAAAAGAGTTCAGCAACTGAAAAAGCACTTCCAGCAATTAATTTTAACAGACAGTAGCGAATTCTTTTGTATGTCTCTGTAAACGAACGATGAATACCATTCACA
Source organism: Maratus michaelseni (assembly GCA_963931845.1). Classification (NCBI taxonomy): domain Eukaryota; kingdom Metazoa; phylum Arthropoda; class Arachnida; order Araneae; family Salticidae; genus Maratus; species Maratus michaelseni. The sequence continues at coordinate 122,435,611 of OZ007598.1, forward strand.
CAATATTCTATAGTAAGCCTCTTGTAAAGTACCTCAGTGATATATATCAATTTCAATATGTTTGAAATAGTGAAACATTATTAAAATAAACCTTAAACGATTTTTCTCCATAGACCGTAGTGTATCGAAATTCTTTTGAGTATCTCTGGAACTATGAAGGAACTATGAGTGCTATGCCCACCCTATTCCATAGTAAGCCTCTTGTAGTGTACCTCATATACAGGGTCATTCATAATTCCCTCCGGGGTTTGGAAACGTTATAGTAAAAAAACGAAGACGAATATGAAAAAAAGAAACATATGAAATTATTCCGAAACTATTCAAGTTTTACTTACATACATTACAGGTGTTCTATGTGTGAACCCTTGGTCACACGGCATACATCCATGCGATAGTCCAGTTCCTGCCATACTCCGTTTCTTTAAATTTCCGGTACCACACATGAATTGTTTTGTCAGTTGGTCCTTGTTTTCGATATTTATTACGAAATGCCCGTTGAACTGACACCACTGATTCAGATTTAAAGAAACGGAGTATGGCAGGAACTGGACTATCGCATGGATGTATGCCGCGTGACCAAGGGTTCACACATAGAAAACCTGTAATGTATGTAAGTAAAACTTGAATAGTTTCGGAATAATTTCATATGTTTCTTTTTTTCATATTCGTCTTCGTTTTTTTACTATAACGTTTCGAAACCCCGGAGGGAATTATGAATGACCCTGTATATCAAATTCAATGTGTTTGAAATTGTGTAACATTATTAAAATACAGCGCAAATAATATTTCACTATAGACCTAATGTAAGGGAATTCTTTTGAGTGTCCCTGTAAAAAAAACTATAAATGCTACACGCTTCATTTTCAATATCGAAGATGCCATAGTAAACCTCAATAACATATATCAATTTCCTGTCAATCCGAATATATTTACGCAAGTTAGAGCATGGACAGGTTGACGGCAGACAGACAGACAAACCGAAATCATAAACACTTTTCAACTATGTTGGAAAGTATCATGAAGGGAAAAGGGGGAAATATATAGAAAATAACATAATATATGAACTTCTATGGGTTTTGGGGGCCGACAACGTTTTTCAGGGCATTTGGACTGACGGATGTTTTTTGATTTTCAATACCCGGCGAGATCCCTTCCAACATAGTTGGAAAATGTTTATGTATACGTTTTGTCTGTCCATGCTCTAACTGGCATAAATATACTCTGATTATCAAGTAATTGATGTATGTTATTTAGGTTTACTGTGGCATGTTTCGTATTGACTGAAATGCGTAGCCTTTATAGTTCGTTTATAAGGGCGCTCAAAAGAATTCCTTTACATTATGGTCTATGTGGGAAAATTTTTTCGCAATGTGTTTTAATGATGTGACACTATTTCAAACATATTTAAATTGATATACAGCACAGAGGTGCACTACAAGATGCTTACTATAAAATATGGCGTTCACAGCATTTGTCGTTAATTTGCAAAGGCACACAAAGGAATTCGTTTAGAGTGCGGTCTATGAGAGATAACTGTTGGAAGTGCGTTTTCAGTTGTGGTATACGTTTTTAAATTTGATGATTTTTTTAGCATATTACTTAGCATGCGTAAATTCTATAGATCATATACAGGATGTCACAAAAATTCGTATGTATAAGTGAGCCTATGGGCGTGAATTGCTTAACTTTGTTTTTTAATTGTATTATACATATTCCTGCAAAACTATATATTGTATACTAAGAGAAGTTTGTGGAATATAAATAAATTCAGATTCAACTAAACTGAATTTTAGCATACTATCGAGTATATATAAAAATATATAGACCATCTACAGGGCTTTACAAAAAAAATTCTAATGTTTTTTTCCAATTATAGATGGTAAAATTGAAGCATTTACGGATTGTTTACAGAATCACTTAAAAAATCTGGATTACATTACAACCGATGGATATTCACTGAATGGCATGTGTTTTATTGATTTTATGCCATTTCAACCTCTTTAAAGTTTTATTATGTTACTTGGAAAATGAAATATTAATTCAGTTTGTCCATCTGAAAGCTTGTCAATCCAGGTTTCCATTTTATTAAGGATTTATCTGGATTTCAGCAAGCACACTTTTAAAAATCGATACTATAAGGAATTTTGGACACAAAATTTAAATAACAATTAAATGGAATTTTACTTCGCATGAAATCGCAAAGCTTTCTGATGGAGGTACTGCGGACAATAATCATCGCAGAATGTCTTGCTCATAATTCGAGGAGAAACTAGATTATGGAAACGTTCCAGTGGACCTCGTTTATGGAAAAACTCTAGGTGACACCGACTGCAGAGAAACCACAGAAAATGCTCAGAAAGATAATTTAAGCTCTTAATAAATCACAGAAACCAATTCGACAGGATTTCAAGATAAAAATCAGGTATTTTATTCAAGCGCACTACAGTCGTTGAAATGCACCAGAGTTACTCGAAGAAAATATATCAAATACATGAATGTTATGGATGGTTATAAATAAGAAAACGTTTTAATAATGTCATTCTTTTAACTGTCCAGGGCGAAAACAACTTAAAAGAACTGTATCGCAATTATGGATGATTGTTACCCTCTTTTACCAGTTATGCGTATAGATAGATCCAGCAGACAGGTCACCGTTCCATAGATAGGAATAAGTATCATTCGTTACCTAGATGCCGTTTATTTTGCTTTTATTGTCAGATGTTGCGGCCCCTTTTATGTGGTTTTATATCGCTTCTTTTTATGTGATATCGCTTCTTTTTATGACTGACATTTTAGATTTGTTGCTTGGCGGAATCATTTACAACGAGTTGTTTTTGATGAGATGGTTATTAAATTCCTACTATTAGCTCACACTCTCTATATATATATCTTGTTGGAATTTTCAATCGTTAATAAAATATTTTCTATTCATCCATTCAAGTTCAAATAATTTTTTTTAAACTTGTACTGGATGACAATTGATGTTAATACAGTTTTTTCAAATATTAAATCATTAATTTAATTTAATTAACACCTTCACACGTAAAAAGATAATGGGGCTGTTCACGGACGAAGATCAGGAGGCTCGCGGGCGAAGAGGACTATAAATGTGGAGTGAGTCTGCACTTTTGAACAGAAATGAAGTATAAAACTAAAATTAAATAATAAAATTAATTAATTAATTAATTAATTAATTAATATTTGAAAAACTGTATTATCTCTAACTGTAACATCGCTATGGCACTTTATTGTGAAGTTTGGTAATTTTGGAAATTCAATATTTGAAAAACGGCATAATCATTAGATTTTAAATTTATATCAAGAAAAATACAATTTTTTTAACTTTCAAACGTAGTTTGTCTAACAATTTTGTGAGAAACACTTTTCGAGCTATTAATTTTTGGTAATTTAGCTATTTAATTTTTAATACATTTGAAAAATTTCAAAAATTCAAAACATTTCAAAATGTAAGATATTTAGCAGGATATAAATTTAGGAATAAATACCGTCAGTGGCGAAGCGTGTACATCGCTGGAAAAAAATTTCTATTTGACCTAAGTAGGAATTGACTTTTAAAAAAAAGTTTTTTTATTACTTGTTTTATGACATGATCTCGAGAATGAGATAAAGGAAATCAATCGAGGCTCTCACGGTTACGGTTACAGTTACACAATTTTCAAAAAATTCAAATGGCAACACCCATTTTTTTCTTCGTAAAATGATCTTCAAAGAGAAAAAATATAAATGACACTTAAAAACTAAATTTAGCAATGAAAATAGTGAGATAAAAGACTCACAAAGAAAACCACAGGTGAGAACAATTGCGCCCACACAAGCAACAGAAAAGAAATAATTTTGCTCGAATTCCAACATTTTTAAGCTTATGGATTTACAAACGATGACCCCCCCCCCCCCCCCCGTACTGTATATACATACTTATATCCAACTTCCATACATATAATAAATGTAACAACCTTCCTTTGGCAAACGAAAGTAATTGTAGCTAATATTCTTTACTCGTAACTTAAATAAAAGATGATAAATCTATTAGATTAAATAGCATACAAGAGACTATGGGTAACAATTAATCATGGCATGAAGACAGTGCAGAATCTCACATTTGATGGCGTTACCTCAGGCTCACTGGGTGGATTATATGTGCATACCTAGAATTTTAACACTTTGCCGTCCGCATGTCTCGTAAAAATACTTCTATTCGTAAAATGTTGAAATGATTGATTGGCACTAGAATTTAGAAACACATTTATTCGAAGATAAGTAAAATCTTTTCTTCATGTACCTGATAAAAGGGGATTTTTCATTGCAAAATTCTGGTGCCAATGTAGTATTTAAGGATTAAAATTTAGTTACTTTACGTACGACACCACTATGGTGTCGCCGGACGGCAAAGTGTTAAATGCCCCAAGAAACAAAAATCTATTAAGATGTATTCGGGTGACACTTCCGACCACGGAAACACAAAATGGCGGTAGATGACAATGTCACCAATCTGTTTTTGCAGCACATGTGAAGCACGAAGTGGTTTTCTTTGCGTTTGTTTTACGCCGGCATTTCTACAGCTAAAATTAGTTTTTTAACGCTGTTTATGTTTTTTCATCGAGAAGATAATTTTAAGAGATACTAAAAAAAAAATTGAGTGTTACCATTTGAAATTTTTGAAATTTTGTCACTGTAACCGTAACTGTAAGATGTCTATTGTTGTTTTATACCTCATTCTCGAGCCCATGTCATACAATAATCACGTCCCAAATGGCATCCCATTTCCTTGAGCGGTACGGTCGCTAGGGGCTCAAATATCGGCAAAGTTACGCCCCCTTGTTCATACATGCTTATATCCAAATTCTATTCAAATAATAACTATAACAACCTTTCTTCGGCAAACGAAAGTAATAGTATCTAATATTCTTTACTCGTTATTTAAATAAAACGTAATAAATCTATTAGATTAATGCAAAAGTAAATTGAGCCTAATATTTGGTACCTGGTACACTGTAAAACATTTGTGTAAGTTTACCATGGTTTTTGTGTGTAACGTTACACAAATTCTAGAGTAAACTATTCTAATATTTTTAAAACTCAATTCCGTGGAGTTCTCTTTCTCAAGCACATGAGGAATATCACACCTGACGCATGACCAGAACGTAGGAAAACCAAGCGCATGCGCAATGATAAAAATGGTCACAGGTCCAGGCCCAGGACGCGGGAATGATGAAGCAGAGGGAAAAAATAAACACCATATCCGCTAACCCTTACACACGGGGCCTTTCGCCTTCAGAATACGAAGTTTCAACGAGTAAAGTCATGTTGTGATTCTGGAAGATTATAAAACACATCTTGTAACAGAAGAAATACATGAAAAGGTAAGAATTTATGCTGTTTAATATATTGTATTCATGTTTTTTATACTCATTAGCTTTTTAATATATTATTATTCATGATATTTTTCATTTTACATCTATTTTTACGATACATATACTAACCCTAACATTCGCGATATAGGATGTTGTTCTCCATAGATATCTTGATTTAAAAAAAAGTAATTATATGCATTAAAATAATAATATACATCCGTTTTTTCTTATTGTAACCTATTTTACATTGTATTCAATAAATTTAATTTATTTATAGTATTTATAGGAATTTAATATCTTGATGATTATTTTCCGTCAGTAGTATTGAGTTTATCAGGAATCGATGTATGTTTTGTTTTTTTTTTTTTTCTTGGAACATTTTAGGAAAATATAACTTATTTTTGTGAAATTTATTATATTTTTTGTAAAAAATAACGTTTTGTTTCGAAATATTAAATCCAGTTACACAAATTCAAACAGCACTTATTAATAATAATTTCTTCAAGTCCTGCTAAAGTTTTCCTTTTTGCAAATTACACATTTTAGAGCATAACAAAATAAATAATGAAGAGTATGCATTTCTGAAATAAACTTTTGTTTGTGAAAGAGTTATTTCGTCAAGATTATTTTTAGTAATAAAATTTTTGTGAAAGGGTCTGTTAAGGGATTTTGTGAAACAACAAGTTTTATTAAATGGAATTTTGTGGAGAGCCCGAAATAGGTTCTAAATTTTGCGTCGATCAGCCCCTGTAATACATTTTTATTTTTTCATATTCTAACATTTAAAATATTCTAAATTAAAAATTGACTTCAAGGTTAACTCATTTTGCATCTTTTTTTTTTTAAGATTGTGAATTAAAAGTTTAAAAAAAAAAAAAAAAAAAAAAAAAAACAATAAAATTTATAATTTGTATCTGATAAAATGTATATCCATGAATCTTTTTTTGCTAGCAGATCCAAATCTTGCATATTTTATTTTTGCATGTGTAAATTAAAAAAAAGCTTTTGATGTTGAAATAAAATGCTGTTGGTTCATATTGTTTCTTATTGATTTTTTTTTAATGAAATGAGTGAAAGGTATATGTATGGAAGTGTGTTCTTTACAAAAAGTCTATTTAAAAAAATAAAAAAAAACAATCAGCATTATTTATTTTGTTATGTTTTAAAATGTGTAATTTGCAAAAAGGAAAACTTTAGCAGGACCTGAAGAAACTATTATTAAAAAGTGCTGTTTGAATTTGAGTAATTTAATGTCAAGTATTTTAAACGAAATCGCTGACATGTTAATGACAAAGGTTGAAAAAATATTTGACGATTTATCACTTTCAGTGTTTTATAAATCAAAACATTTTAACTTTTATTATTAAATATAAATAAATTAGTCAATAAAATTAAATGACGTGTTTATAATAAGTAAATATGGATGAAAATTATTTTGAAAATGAGAAACAAAAATGTTTTGATTTATAAAACGAGATGGCGGACCGTGGGAGAATTCCAAAGCTGTTCTGCAATGTTAAAATATTGGCTGTTTGTTACTAGCAAATGTTAAAAGATTCAAAATATTTTGGCGATCACTGGCGTCTGGCTACCATAAAAGTATTTTTTGTTCTTCCATGTTATAATGGAACCCCCCGCCCCCTCTCCCCTGGCATTTACAGCAAGATTATAGTTATCATTTCTCCAAATTAATCGCCAAACTCCTGTAAAACCATACACCATATTACCATATTCATTATACATACTTCTCAATAATTATAAATTCAATCATAAGCAGATATATTTAATTCTTTTATTCTCTCTTTCTCCTTATTATTTACACTGCTGTTTTTTTATACAAAAATTTTAATAGTTTACATTTTACAGGATTCATATTTACTTGCATTTTACATATGTAAATCCCAGGAAATTTATGAAACACTCACAAATTTTACAATTCAAAGTCAACAATTATCCCAATATCTCAGTTATTGTCTGATTTCTAATGCCCATTGCCACTTTTTTTTTTTTTTTTTTTTTTTTTTTACAGCAATGAAAACAATTGAGAAATTGGGAATTATTTTAGTTACTGAGTTCTAAGGTAGTCTTCCAAAAATTCAATTCCAATTTTGTGGATATTATTTATGATAGATTGACTTGTTTCGATTTTCATATTTTATAAATGTAACTCTATCTTTCCTGATTTATTGGAAAAACTTATCAATGGCGATGTCTTTGAGAATGGGTGACAAAAGTGTTAAGTTTTCTATACCTGAAAGTTTTAAAGATTTTGAGAAAATATCATTTTTTATTATAATGTTTGTTTTCAGTAGCTTCTAGTGAATGTCTCCAATTATAGCAGATATTAATATATGAAATATAATAATAATAATAGTGTAAATTTTTTGATGGACACTTTAAAAATTTATTTTGATTTAATAAATAAACAATTTTTTTTTATATAAATCTTTTTATAGAGCTTTATAAGTGTGATTTTTTTTAATCGTTTTCTTTCTAAACTATATTCAATTTTTCACTGAGTCTTCATTTGAACATGTTTATGTGATTATTTATGTTGTAATTCCTTATACCATATCTTGTGAACATATAATTTGAAAAATGCTGTTTTTTTTAGGGTGCTGAACCCTACTTTTTATTAAATTGGCAAAATGCATTCTGCTTTATTATTATTGTGAAATTACGGGGATCGATCCAGGAAAAATTTGGGGCCTATTTAGGGCTCACAAAAATGTATTTAATAAAATGTATGCTCCTTCACAAAATTCAATTTATAAAATGGGTCCCTTCACAAAATTATATTCCATAAATCTTACTATTTATTATTTTTTTATTATTTTGTGATGTTTTAAAATGTGTAATTTGTAAAGAAACAAGTTCACCAGAGAGGAAAACTTCAGCAAAAGGATTTAAAAAAGTTTTTGTTTATAAATGCTTGGTTCGAATTTGATTAACTGGATTTCATCTTTCGCTACAAAATGTTATTTTTCACAAAAACATAATAAATTTCACAAAAATAACCTTTACTTTTCACAAAATGGGCCCTAAGAAAAAAAAACCTGCATCGACCCCTGAATTAATCTTTAGTTGTAACCACATATTTCATGTAAAACATTTCTCCATTCCATGCCAACAGTACTTCTAAGTCTGTGTGTCCATGTCCTAGCAAAAATATTGAACTTTAGGTATTTACAAAAAACAGGAAGTTATTAAATAATGTTGTAGTTCAATTCTATATTTCAATTTTTAATCATAAAAATCATTAAAAGTAAATGTAACTTTATTTATCATATTAAAAAAATAGATACTCCACTCCCCACCCCCTATATTGCTACTAAACACATTACTAATATATTTCCTCATGAAATAATGACTTTTCTACTGAAACTTGTGCCCTTTTTGGGAACTAGCACCGTGCCCTTTTTTCTTTGCAGAGTGAATACTAAATTATTAATTAGTAATTAAAGCATAAAAATGTATTTTATTTTCCTAATAAGAGAGTTAATTATGCACCAGTTATTAAGGTTAAGCAGTACTAACAATTTAGTAATGAAGCAGTTAATAATTTTAATAAATATAAAAATCAATAGTATTTTATATAATTATTACAAGGTATTGATGTACATAACATTATATGCTACTAACTAATGAAATTACTAATTTGTAGTTTTTATCATTTCTGTAATTACTAACTAATAATTATAAATTTTGTAATTAAAGAATAAAAAGAAAAAGTTACTAATATGAGGATTTTGTTAATAGATAACAGATTAGTTTTGGAAAGCTAAAATTCTTGGTAGCTACTCTGTATTTTAACGCAGGGGAAAAAATCCTAAAAATCCATTTAAATTTTTTAAAAAATCTTCTCTTTTTTTTTCTTTTTCTTTTTTTTTATACTTTTTGTACAACATATACAAAGGTTATTTTAGCTCTGCTTGCAGTAAACGCATTTTTTTCTAAGGCAAGCCAATTTTACATTCATAAAAGCCCTATCTCCAAAAAAATGTAGAATAATTAGTGTTTTTGCATCATAATTTGCAATATAAAAATTGTATTGTAAATTTTTTTTTAATTGTATTTTCTGTTTTACAAGCTATTTCTTTTTTTCAAAATCATTGTCGTCCTCTACAGATTTAAAAGTGATTTATTTTTATTTGTATGAATATAAAATTTTAAGATTTTTTTTTCTGTTTTTATCAGGGCTGTGGACTGTGCAGTCATGCCCATTTTTGAGCAAAAGAATGAGTCGCTAAAAATCAGTCCGACTCAGACAGTTTTTTGGACAGTGATTAATGAAATGAGTGAAAGGTATGTATGGAAGTGTGTTCTTTACAAAAAGTCTATTTAAAAAAAAAAAAAAAAACACTCAGCATTATTTATTTTGTTATGTTTTAAAATGTGTAATTTGCAAAAAGGAAAACTTTAGCAGGACTTTAAAAAGTGCTGTTTGAATTTGAGTAATTTAATGTCAAGTATTTTAAACGAAATAGGTGACATGTTAATGACAAAGGTTGAAAAAATATTTGACGATTTCACTTTCAGTGTTTTTTAAATCAAAAAATTTTAACTTTTATTATTAAATATAAATAAATTAGTGAATAAAATTAAATAACGTGTTTATAATAAGTAAATATGGATAAAAATTATTTTGGAAATGAGAAAAAAAAAGTTTGATTTATAAAACGAGATGGCGGACTGCGGGAGAATTCCAAAGCTGTTCTGCAATGTTAAAATATTGGCTATTTGTTATCAGGGATCTGTTTAGGAAAAAATTGGGTCCTTTAAAGGACTCTTCACAAAATTTTTCTTTTAAAAAAAGGACCCTTCACAAAATTACTTTCTCTAAAACAGGACCCTTCACAAAATTCTTTGTCTTAAAAATAGGTTTTTCACAAAATTTTTCCATCTTTAAACCAAACATTTCACAAATTAATAATTTAAAAGTAAAATCTGACCTGTCACTTTTAACATATATAAAAAAATATATAGTTTTTATATCCATATATCTTCTTAAAAATGCATAAACAAGAACCTGAATATAACAACTATTTCAAATTCACAAAATTATGATTAGATTTTTCACAAATATAAAAAGCTGTTCACAATTTCACAAAAACAGGACCCTGTGAAAAAAGTCTGAACAGACCCCTGGTTATAGCAAATGTTAAAAGATTCGCAAGATTCAAAACATTTTGGCGATCACTGGCGTCTAGCTACCATAAAAGTATTTTTTGTTCTTCCATGTTATAATGGAACCCCCCCCCCCCACCTCTCCTGGCATTTACACCAAGATTATAGTTATCATTTCTCCAAATTAATCGCCAAACTCCTGTAAAACCATACACCATATTACCATACTCATTATACATACTTCTCAATAATTATAAATTCAATCATAAGCAGATATATTTAATTCTTTTATTCTCTCTCTCTCCTTATTATTTACACTGCTGTTTTTGATACAAAAATTTGAATAGTATACATTTTATAGGATTCATATTTACTTGCATTTTACATATGTAAATCCCAGGAAATTTATGAAACATTACTCACAAATTTTACAATTCAAAGTCAACAATTATCCCAATATCTCAGTTATTGTCTGATTTCCCAAGCCCATCGCCACTTTTTTTTAACAGCAATCAGCGGTAGAATTGATTAAAAAAAGTCACTGGTTCCAAGGACTAGTAAGCATGAGAATTTACTGGTCCGCAGTCATCATCACTGGTCCGCTTCATAAAATTCTATTAAGTCCCTTTAAACTTTTGTGACCTCCCCCCCCCCTTCTCCTAGAATATAAACCAAACTTCCTTTGCAGTTATTCAAAATTTTATAAATAATAAAATTTTAAAATGCTGTAAAATTATAATTTGCTAAAAATTAAATAAACAGTGCATAAAGAAAAACTATAAAATTATTAATTTTATTTCCGATTATTTATTTCAACTAAGGTTTAATGCATTTTTCTTTAAGTAAAATAGAATTGTGTGATTTGTGTTTGGGTGTGGTTTTCTCAGTTGTTACCTGTCAGAGATGGAAAAAAAGTTACTGGCCCTGCGGACCACTAAATTTTTCAAATTAGTGGTCAGATTGAATTTTTGGTAGTCTCGGACCAACGTACTACCAAGGATTTCGAACGCTGGATGAAAACAATTGAGAAATTGGGAATTATTTTAGTTACTGAGCTCTAAGATAGTCTTCCAAAAATTCAATTCCAATTTTGTGGATATTATTTATGATAGATTGACTTGTTTCGATTTTCATATTTTATAAATGTAACTCTATCTTTCGTGATTTATTGGAAAAACTTATCATTGGCGATGCCTTTGAGAATGGGTGACAAAAGTGTTAAGTTTTCTATATCTGAAAGTTTTAAAGATTTTTATAAAATATCATTTTTTATTATAATGTTTGTTTTCAGTAGCTTCTAGTGCATGTCTCCAATTATAGCAGATATTAATATATGAAATATAATAATAATAATCGTGTAAATTTTTTGATGGACACTTTAAAAATTTATTTTAATTTACTAAATAAACTTTTTTTGAAATCTTTTTATAGAGTTTTACAAGTGTGATTTTTTTAATAATCGTTTTCTTTCTAAACTATATTCAATTTTTTACTGAGTGTTCATTTGAACATGTTTATGTGATTATTTATATTGTAATTCCTTATATCGAGTGAACCTTATCGACCATATCGAGTGAACATATAATTTGAAAAATGCTGTTTTTTTTAAGGGTGCAGTACCCTACGTTTTATTAAATTGGCAAAATGCATTCTGCTTTTTTTTTATTATTATTGTGAAATTAATCTTTAGTTGTACCCACAGATTTCTTGTAAAACATTTCTCCTATCGATGTATTTCTAAGTCTGTGTGTCCATGTCCTAGCAAAAATATTGAACTTTAGGTATTTACAAAAAAACAGGAAGTTATTAAATCATGTTGTAATTCAATTCTATATTTCAGTTTTTAATCATAAAAATCATTAAAAGTAAATGTAACTTTATTTATCATATTAAAAAAATAGATACTCACCCCACCCCTTATATTGTTACTAAACACGTTACTAATATATTTCCTCATTAAATAATGACTTTTCTACTGAACTAGTGCCCTTTTTGGGAACTAGCACCGTGCCCTTTTATCTTTGCAGATTGAATACTAAATTATTAATTAGTAATTAAAGCATAAAAATGTATTTTATTTTCCTAATAAGAGAGTTAATTATGCACTAATTATTAAGGTTAAGCAGTACTAACAATTTAATATTGAAGCAGTTAATAATTTTAATAAATATAAAAATCAATAGTATTTAATATAATTTTATATAATTATTACAAGGCTAAAGTTTTTCTTTCTGGTTAACTATTTTTGTTTGTAATTCCACATTTTAAAACTTAGCAAAATGAAAATAATTAATAAAGAGTTTGTTTTTGTGGAATGGAATTTTGTGAACGCCCCTACCCGAAATAGGCCCCAAAGTTTTGTCTGCATTGATTTCTGGCAAGCAAAATTCTATCTGTTATTTATATCAACCAAGTAAATTAAGAATGCAATTCAAATTTACTTATATATTTAATGGGAGGGAGGGGGAAGTTATAATCAATACATGGATTTACTATTTTAAGACCTTTTCTAATTAATGAATGTCTACTCACAATTTAACCTGGCAATTTAATTTAGCATTTTATCTTTTTTTAAATTTATTTATTTATTTATTTTGGGGGGGGGGGGGGGGGTTGGTGGTATAATAAGTTTTATGTATATTCAGACCTTACATTTAAAGTCGCAAATTAATGTTATATTATTGTTTCACTAACATTTGTGTAAAAGTCAAAAATTCAATTTTCTAGTTTCTTTTCTCCTATTTTGGATGTTTCTTTAAGTTTTTGTCATTTTTGATAATCTTTTGCAAATTAAAAAAATAAATGCAGCATAAATTCTGTATCAACTATTAATATAAGATATTGATATTTGTCAGGGAAATTTGAATAAGGTGCATTCTGAAGCATTTGTTAGGAAATTCTACTAGTTGACAAATGTCCTGTACCAATTTCTTATTTGTGCAATATAATTATGAACATCAATGTTTCAGTTTGTTTTTTGTTCTCATTCCACGCTTATTAATTTTCAGACACATTTTTTTTAGTACGAAAAATAATTAAAACTTTGTAAATTAAACTATTTGGTTCAATATATTGTAAAAGTAAAAAAGTTTATTAAATATAAGTTTTAAATTGCGTATTAAGTTTTTCCATTGTTCTCTGTTTAAGCTTCTTGATAAATATGTGTTTTAGGGAGAATTGTTGAAAAATGTTTTTGTTTTCACAAAATCACTCAATGTAAAATTATCAAAGCTTTTAAGGAATATTTTTTAAATGACATGTAATTTTTTATAATGAAAGGTTTATATTTTAAGTAGTTACATGGTGTTCATAAATTATTGTCTGGGGTGTCCTTATCTCATAACTTTGATTTCAGAACATGAAGAAAAATATTACATTTGTCAAGTCAATTCAAAAGGTTTTTGGTAATAACACAAAGTTAAATATTCTCCACCAATTTATGTGGCAACCCCAGCAGCATCACATTGTAAAAAGCGCAGATGTGAGAATTTAAAATGGTGAATGCTCAAAAGATAGCTATGTGCATATTCTTTGAAACAAAGTTTATCACTTCCTTACACAGATGCATGTCTTGTGTAGTGGGAACAACTGCCCAGTAATAAAAATAATATTTCTATCTAAATCATGAATTTTCAATGGGAAATTAATCAAAATTATAATTAATCCTGTATTTTACTTATTTATTTACAGCCCTTTTTGTATCACTATTTCTATACTTTTAGCCACAAAAAAAGTGAATATGAATACATGGACATAAAAAATACCGAAAGAACAACAAAAACAAATAATAAATAACTTGGAAAAGCTACACTAGGCACCTTTCTTTACTACCCTTCATAAAAATTGCTACTATACAGAGATCTAGTGTTAAAAATACTTAATCGATGAAAGACCCTCCTTAATCACTCATTGCTGTCTTTGTTATACCAAAATTTCATAATTTTTTGTATGTACTAAAAGTAAACATTCAAACTCTTAAAACATTGTTCAACTGTTATATCTTTGTCCTTTTTATTTCCTATTAGAATATTTTTTATGTCTACCAAAATTAGTACAATAAAGAAATTAATATTATATTATTATTACAGGATAACAATGCTGTGAATGATGTTCTGGCCAGGAGAGATTGATTCTCTTTGACTACTTGAAATTGCGGATGTGAAAACATTTGTGGCTGTATCAAGGCCTGCCTTATTAATCAGTAGCGTGGTTCTAAAAGATGAAATGGGTCTAACTAATCCACTAATTTCAATATGTAATGCTGTAATTGGTCTGTTAAAAAAAATATTTTAAAAAAATTACTAGTTTTGTTGAAAATAAATGTAATTTTTAGTATAAGTGTTTTTTATTTTCTCTGTCCAGTTAGCCCGAGAGAAAAAATGGAATAATTAATACTGTTATATTCATTATTATATTAGTACTGTTTAAAAATTTTTGAATTTCAAATATAGTAGTTATTATAGCAAATATCAAATATTGTTAATGTCTGCAGTTTAATGTATTTGAGCAAATTGGATTTTTATTTGACTAAGCTTAAATTTTCAGTTAGTTTCCAATAATATAAAATGTATTTTAAAAAACTGCTTTTTGTTGCTGAATTCGCAGTTTAGCTTTCTTTTATCCAAATTCAAAGTCATTATATTTTTAATTTGTGGCTTGTAAAAATAATTTATCAAGCTATTCATTAAGAGGTATGGTTCATTTGTTCAATCAACTAACTTTTTTTTTTATTATTGATAAATAAACTTTTAAAAAAGTTATTTCAAATTTATGTCAAAATATTTTGTAATAAATATTATTTTTTGACAAAAAAACATACATTTAAAGAGTGGGGGATACAAAACTCAAAATCTATGCTTTTTGAATTTTATTTAAATCAAATATCACACTTTAAAATAAAAATCATAATTTAAGGATAAAGGCTCTCAGCTGAAAAATGTTAAAAGACAGGGGTGCAAAAATCTAGGCGCCAATGGGGCTATTCCCACCACTAAATTTTCGGTATTCTTCGCCTAATAAGAATACAATGATAAAATTTATGCAAAGTATACTAATAAAATTTGATGAAGAATACTAATAAAATTTAACGGTGGGAATCAGCCCATTGGTGCCTAGATTTTTGCATCCCTGTTAATGCCTATTACCTATTAAAAAATATCTAAATCTTGTGTACAAAAACTTTTATACAAAAACAGACTTTCTGTGAGGATATGGAAAACATTAGACTAAATAAATATAGGTCATTCAAAAGTATTTTTATTGATATTTATGTACAGATCTCATTACTTCCTTGTGTACATGTAAATAATAAATGGTTCAGTATTCCAATGTATTTTTTTTTTAAGGGAAAATTTGGAAAATAAAAATGGTTTCATGGTTAGTAATGGTTTGAAATGTTTTATATATATTTTTTAATATAATTTCAATCTTAATTACTTATAAAAGTAAGCTAATTAACAACTAAAGTTTTTGAAAAATATAAAAAGACCTGATTTAAAAATTATTTAAATCTAATAAATCCAACTTTACTTAACTCTGAACTCTAATCACTTTAGAAACTTATAAAGCTAGAGAATTGGTGTTTCTTTTCAAACATTTTAATAACAAATAAGTTTTTCAGTTACTTTGAAATTATTTTAAGATTTTTAATAAAGAAATTTGGTTAAAGCAAAGTTTTAGCTTTTAGTAGTGAAAGGTGCATATGATTTTTATTTTATCAAATGACCTGCTCAACAACACGAAACTTTCTGACATATTTAAAAATGCAAAGGTTTAAAATTGGCAGGTTGACTATTGAAGCAATTTTGAATTAAAATGAGTTTTAAATTTTTTTGATAAATAAATTACTTATCGATTTATAAGTGATTCAAGTCACATAACACATTTTTTTCCTTGCTCGCATCACCACAGCATGAATTTAGTCCAAAACATCACCTTTGACAGTATTTTCTGAAAAGTCTTCTGCCTTTACTAAAAAATGGAAAATGTGTTTCGTTTACATAGTTTCTAAATAAGAACACATATCAATTTCTTGCGTTTCTGAACAATAATGAGCTCCTTTTGGATTTGAGAGCCTTAAGTTGGTATTATATATTGTATAGAATATGATATTTGTTAAATTGCAATTAGTAAGTGCTCATATAACACAAGACAAGTTGTTTCATGTTTTCAAAAGCAAAAGCAAATTCACATTTTCGAATTAAATCTTGCTCAAATTTCTATTGCTGCTTTTTTTTTTTTTTTACTGTATATATTTAATTATTTATATAATTAAAATATTTAACCAACTGAATGGGATTCTTTTTAATTGTATATATTTAATTGTTTATATAATTAATATTTAACCAACTGAATGGGATTTTTTTTTCAAATTTAAATGAGTTTTTCTAATTGTTAATTATAATGATTTAATAAAATTATTTTACTTTAAAATATGTAATTTTAAAATTGTATTTTGAATTTTAAAAAAAATCAAACTTTTTTATTTTTTTTCTGAAAAATCACAAACTTTTGTTAATTTAATTGTATATTTTTTTATAAATTTCAGGGATTTCATAAAATTTTGGACATTTACATTAAAATATATATATGGGTTTTTTCTATTTAGACAGGTGGAAAAATATTTTCCCCATAAGAGATTAAAAAATAAAAGCTTTAAAGCTTTATTCTTAAAATTTTCAGAATTTTTAATGTTTTATGGATTTCTATTTTTTTAAATAGAGCAAAAAACGACCAAATTGGTTTGTAAGATATCTAAATGCAGCAATGTTCCAAATCAGAAAAGGTCTTTTTCTTTCTGACTCAAAACAGGTACAAGAAAGGGCCCAATTTGGATTTATGGCAGAACAAAATAGAACAAAAAGTGACCCAAATTGTGTTGTAAGATTGCTGGGTGCAACAATGTTCCAAATTGGGAAATGTCTCTTTGTGACTCAAAATGGGTAATATTTTGGGTATACTGTGAATTCCAATTTAGGTTTATTGCAGTACCCAAATTGGAGTTGTGTATGTACCCAAAATGGGTTGAAATTTTACCCATTTTGGGTGAACTCTGAATTCTAATTTGGGTTCTGCAATAGACCCAAAGTGGACACATTTTTTTATCCATTTTGGACCACTAAGAAACATTCCCAATTTGGAACATTGCTGCACCCAGCAATCTTACAACCCGATTTGGGTCATTTTTTGTTCTATTTTAGAATTTTTTTTTTTTTTACAGTGTTATTTAATGGCAGAATAAGTAAGAAAAATATTACTATTCATAAATAGTGGTAGCATTCTGAATTTAAAAAAAGTCCGCCAAGCTGGTAACACTGATATACATATCTTTCTGATATTTGCCACGATTAGTGCAAGTGTGTTTTCAGCATGCATGTTCTAACAACTAAATTAAAAACAGGTAAAATTCCAAAGGCTTCGCGGGCCACAGATAATTGTTGGCAGGCCACGTGTTTGACACACCTGCCCTAGTACAATGTTTTTTTTAACAGTTTCACAGTCCACCATCTAGACTATAAATGAACATTTTTTATTTACCCTGAGTCCAGTTTAATATGATCTGTTATTAACTAGGCGGCCAGCCCATATGTCGGCTGTGGACTGAGAACCTGTTAATTAACAGGAAAAAACAATCCTAAGTATGTAGAAAATTTTGAATTTGTCTTTTTTAAAAGACATTTAGAGGAAACTACAGTTTCTTAGGCATCCTATTAATCTAATATAATTTAAATAAATAATAAAAGAAATATATCAGATTATTTTCTCTATTTGAAACACAGAAGTACAGGAATACATGTCTTACAAATATACAAAACACCTTTTTATTTGTTTAGCATATGAAAAAAATTATATAACTTTCAAGAAGGAATATTTGTTGGCAAAAGCAACTGCAATTTCTTGTAAGCTTAATCATTTTCCAGTAATTGCCATAAGAATTAAGTGTTTTTTCCTCCAACACAAAGTATGCTGATTTTAATCCCTTGATTAAAAAAAAAAAAAAAAAAAGAAAGAAAGAAAAGATTAAAATCGCACTTACTTTTTTCATTAGTAATGGTTAACTATACTTTAAATCAAAATAATCTTGAAAAGTACATGTTATTTACATCAAACAAAAAATAAAGGTGTATGTTATACACTGTTACACAATGTATGTTATACACTGTAAAAATGTTCTTTTATTTTCAACATAATCCTTTGCTTGTTTTTCTTCGTAAACACTCACTGAAGCGAGAATTCATTGAATGGGATAATAGTCATATCCCAGAGTCAATACAAAACAAAGAAGAATTTCCTTATTTTCAACACCAACTAACAGGTATTAAAAACCTAGTATTTAAGTATACAATGAAGCAAAGTACTTGAACCAATTATTAAAAACTTAAAAGTTACTATTGTTTACTGAACCGTAGATAGCATAAGTACTTAAGGTGAGTCTTGACTCACTTGAAAACAACCGCTCACTAATGTTAAACCTATGGGCAGGTTATTTTAGAATTTCTCATTCAAATTTGAATATTTTAAAATTATTTATAATTTTAACATTAGCGAGCGAGTGTTTTCAAGTGAGTGAAGATTCCCCTTAAGTACAGAGTAGTATAAATTGTAATTTTCCAACTGGGCTCAGACATTTTTAGCCCAGATGGAAAATTACAATTAATATGATTTATTTACAAATTAGAATAATTGCGTTAAACTTAATCTAGTGTAATTATGTATCCAGCCTTGCCTGCGATTTATTCTGTTGAGCTGACCAGATGTTATGATCAATAAGGTTAGCTGAGTGAATTAGGACATCCAAATTCAACTGGCAGAACATTGGAAGCTTCAGCCAAGAGATTCTGCACTGTAAAACATTTGGTGTAACGTTACTCCATAAAACTGGAGGCAGCATTGCTGCCTCCAATATTACGGTGGTATTTAACTGATATAACTGGTGTAACATTACACAGCTCTTGTGTAAGTTTACACCATAATATTGTGAAACATCACAATTTCTGTGTAAGGTTACACCACAATTGCGTGTAAGCTTTCACAGTAATTGTGTGTAAGGTTACACCACAATTGCGTGTATGGTTACACCACAATTGTGTGTACGCTTTCACAGTAATTGTGGTGTAATCTTACACACAATTACTGTGAAAGCTTACACGCAATTGTGGTGTAACCTTACACACAATTACTGTGAAAGCTTACACGCAATTGTGGTGTAACCTTACACACAATTACTGTGAAAGCTTACACGCAGATGTGGTGTAACCTTACACACAATTACTGTGAAAGCTTACACGCAGCTGTGGTGTAACCTTACACACAATTACTGTGAAAGCTTACACGCAATTGTGGTGTAACCTTACACAGAAATTGTGATATGTTTCACAATATTATGGTGTAAACTTACACAAGAGCTGTGTAATGTTACACCAGTTATATCAGTTAAATACCACCATAATATTGGAGGCAGCAATGCTGCCTCCAGTTTTATGGAGAAACGTTACACCAAATGTTTTACAGTGAGACCAAGCCTAGCTTTTTTAACATTCATACTATATTTGAGTAAAAACAAAATTTTACAATTTATTTCTACATAATTCATACCATATTTGAGTAAAGACAAATTTTTATTATTCATTTTTACATAAAAATATAATTTCTAGTTTCTAAAAGTTATAATAACAAATGCTGCCAATTCCTTTTTTTTTTTTTTTTTTTGTATATACAGGGTGTCCGAAAAGTCTGGAAACGATCAAATAACTCGAGAAATATACATTGGATTGAAAAACGGCAAAATGCATGCTCAATATTTTTGAAAAATTTATTTAGGGATATGCAAGTTGCCCCCCCCCCCCCCAGGGGGAAAGGAGGGCAACTTTGACATCTTAAATGATGACCACCATTTTTTATTGCAGATTCGGATTCTACGGGAAAAAATACGTAACTTTTGTATTGAACATTTTTTTCAAAACATTGTAGATGGCGCTGTAATAGAGTGTAATGCTGTGAGAATCGTTACCATTGTAATGTCTGGAAACGCTCGAATAACTCGAGATATATACATCAGATTGAAAAACAGAAAAGTACGTGTTTAATATTTTAGAAAAATGGCAACTTTGATATCCTTAAATAGATTTTTCAAAACTATTGAACATGCATTTTTCTGTTTTTCAATACGATGTATATTTCTCGAGTTATTCGAGCGTTTCCAAACATTGCAATGGTAACGATTCTCACAGCATTGCACTCGATTACAGCGCCATCTACAATGTTTCGAAGAAAATGTTCAATACAAAAGTTACGTATTTTTTCCCGTAGAATCCGAATCTGCAATAAAAAATGGGGGGTCATCATTTAAGATTTCAAAGCCCCCGGGGGGGCAAAGATGGGGGGCAACTTTCATATCCCTAAATAGATTTTTCAAAAATATTGAACACGCATTTTGTCGTTTCTCAATCCGATGTATATTTCTCGAGTTATTTGACCATTTCCAGACTTTTCGGACACCCTGTATATATTATACTCTATCCAATTTATTCATGTTATCGAGATAACAGTTATGATTATTTGTTATATATTTCCGCAGTTGTAAAGTACCAAATTGGAAGTATTCACCACTTTTTTTCCATACAACATTATGGGTGTGACGCAGAATTTCTGTAGGTAGAAATACTTACTGTTTCGTCTCTTAATCCTGAAAATGGCGATGTACAAATGGCAGTTTACAGAAAACAACGATTCAAACAGCCGCACTGTGGTCAGGTGTATTGTTTAAGTTCGGAAGATTATCGAAAGACACGAATATGCTTTCAACCATCGAACTAGCCGAAATTTAATAGAATTGCTAGAGCATATTACAAGGTCACAAATTAATTTCACACAATCTCCTATGGTAATGCGAGAAATTAAAGAAGTGAAATGCCATACAAATGCCGAAAGAATAAAGACTTGTGAAACTGCTTTTTACAATGAAAGAAAATGCTGATTACAGAAAACTCAATCATCAACGCGTCTTTGAAATATAAGCAATTCCAGCAAGTGTAGTCGTAGTGCTGAGAGTTTGTTTACCCGTAAAGAATTATGGGTGAAAGCCGAATTAATGAGCTATTGACTTGCAGGTCTGATTTCGCGGAAAAAATGATGTAGTATTTTCCCTTCAAACCGGCTTGGAGATTCCAAACAACCTTAGGTATAAAATGAAAGAGGCTCGTTAAAAAGGACATTCAGAAAGATGCTTTTTTTTTATAAACTTTGTACCCCATATAAAGTAGGGCTTAAGTTTCTTCTTAATTTTTTTTCTATACTTATTCTATTTTATACTAGACTTCTATATCTTAACCCTTAATTGCATAGTGATGTAAATTTCCATCACTGTTTATTTAACTTTTAATAAATAAATCAACTTCTTCGCCACCACTTTATTTATATGGAAATATTAATTGAGTAAATTTCCCGTGAATTATGTTGCTGAACAAAGTTAAAAATCTATCTTAAAATTTCTGGTGTCTAATATTTAATATATGTATAAAAAAACACAATTGTAAAAGAAAAACTCATGCAAAGAAGGGTTAAGTTTTTTGTTTTACTCTCTATAGTAGTTACTTCATGTCTTTAGAAAAAAATTAAAAAGAAAATATATAGATTGCTATAGAAATATTTCTTTAGAAAAGATTCTATAGAGAACGTTATAGAAAAACTTCTAAATAAACATTTTTCATAGAAACCTATGGAGAAATTTGTAGAGAATTTTTACAGGGAAATCTGCAAATATTGCTGCAATGTTATTTGTGTTTAAAAAGGTAATGTGGTAAATTTAATTTATATAACATATGTCGGCCTGCCACTGGCACCTATTATTTTATTATTTTGTCTACCACCATTTCAAAACAAAAGTCTTCATGGTAGATTTCTAATAATCATTGAAGTAGATTAATATTTTATAGAAAAAGTGCTAAGGAAAATAATAAAATATTGTTGCTAGTGGTTGCTCTGCATATGATGTATATCCTGTGAAAACTTTAATTTCCACCCCTCCCCCCACACACACACACACAAAAAATCGGATTTAAACATTTTTTAATGAGATACAATTAATGGACCCAAATATAATCAAGACTTTTTTAATTTAAAAACATATTTTTATTATGAAAATTATTAATAAATTCATAAGCATAAAATTTATGAACTATCACAGGGTGCGTATATTACGATACTTATTTCACAGAATTTTACGTCTTGTATAATTGCAGAAAAATGTTACAATTTCCACGATTGAATGAGATAATTGCGAAATCTACGATTGAAATATTAAACAGAAGTTTTCTAATCTTAAGTGGTGGTACCAGAATCTTTGAAAATTCCAAATAGTGTGCGCACCTTGTTATCATCTACACTAATTTTTTCAGATTAAAAACAAACATCGTCAAAAGTATCTGGCTATCATCCTGAATTTCCAGCTTATTCCTATAGCTAGTATTCAAGATATAGAGAAATGTTAGATTTCGGCAGTCTAATGCGGCATCCTCCTGTTATCATTTGCAACCAAAGAAAAGAAAATCTTAGAAAGAAACCGGAAATATTTTTTGAAAATTTTACTTTTATATAAATTTAGTTAACAAGATTTAATTCCCTTACAACTATACTTCATATTAATATTATATTTTTAATGTATGGCAACGAAAACTGCCTTTTTTTATAGCATTCACTTTACCATTCAAAATACATTTGCAAACGTATGTTGTTCCATAACAGTAAAACAAACTTCTCTTCAATCTTTTTTTCTGCATTCTCAAATTTAACTTACTTTTCGCTTATCGTGTATCTTTACCTCATCATCGTCTTAAATTCATTCACGCCTTTTCTCGTGACATCACACAACTCTATCATTTGACTGGCTGATGTAATCACAAGCCCATCCTCTCTCACCTCCTTCTCAAAATCAATGTTTAAAGTTTTTTCTCGTTTAGTGGACATATCGCGCCATCTATTGCTTCTCCTACGCACTATATGTTTTTTAAGCATTCTTTTATCATTCAATGCAATTAGACTGTCATATATCGCTTTTTTATGCTTTCTGCTACACATTTTTGCTACTTTAAATTATTATAAACTTTTTTCACATGGCTCTCTTAAGATGTGTTATACAACTACTCATATACAGGGAGTGGAGTTATTTTTAACTGGGAATCCCATTGAAAAAGTCACTGATTTAATTTCCCATACGCTCTTTATAAAATTCTTCAAAAACACATAGATGACTTCACAAGCTGGTGTATTCATTGGCACGTTAGACTTAATGAACAAAAAACTGCTGCTACATGTTTTTCTAAAAACTTCATTTACCCTAACCGTAACCGTATTAACATCAATATTACCGTATTAATATCAATAATATTACTATTCCCTGGACTAACGATACTAAATATCTGGGGCTTACCCTTGATAGAAGACTTACCTGGAATAAACATTTTAGAAATATTAGAGGCAAAGTCGCTGGTATCTCTAAATCACTTTCACCTCTCCTCCAAAGTAATACTGTTTCTATTAAAAATAAAGTTATTTTATATAATGCATACATTCGATCTATCCTCGCTTATACTTGTCCGAACTGGAGCTTTGCTAGTAACACCAATATGAATTATCTACATAGAGCGCATAATAAAAATCTTAGAATTATCAGGAATGGTTACCGTTGCCTTAGAAACACTACTATCCGCAAAGATCTCTGCACCACCTCTTTTCAAAAACGAATATGTCAACTTTACAAAAAAATTTATAAAACTATTTACAACATCCCCAATGAAATTATGGCAGAATTGCCAGACTATGAGGTCTCCGACCCCAATAATCGTAAACGCCCTAAATATGCATTATTAATTGATGATGAAGATTGAGTTTTCCTCTTTCTCCAATTAAACTTAATTTTTCTTGTCTTTGATCATTGCATTTAAAAAAAACTATCTTTAGTCTGCCTATTGACTTTTTATTAATAATATTTATTATTTTGTAACTTTTAAACTAAATATATGGTCTCTGTAAAGAGTCTTTTTTTTTCTTTTTTTTGAGATCGGTTCTACCTTCGGTAGGTTTCGTCTGTCATCTTCTTGGATCTTTTTTTTTTTTTTTTTTTTTTACTTTTTCACTTTTTATTGTTAAACTTCTATTTCATTATTATATTTTTTAGTATTTTTATTTAATTCTTCACTTTTTAAATTTCTTATGGCTCCCTATTTGCCTCGCAAGTCGATTACCTATAACCTGGAAGTTCAGTTGGTATGCAGATAGGTATTCCATCCTGCTAACTGCATTGTTCCATTGTTCCATTGATGTAATTTAATTTGTACTTTATTTTTGGCCGAAAATGGTCTTTGTGTTGTTTATTTTTATTTTTTGCTCTTCTTGGGAACATTTAATTTTTTCCAGTGTAACTGTTGTTCTGGACTTCGGCTACGATCATAAATCTAAATTCCACATTGCTCTTACTAGAGATACGGAGACCATGGCTCCCGGGACTCTGGTTAATGAACTCGTTCCATGGTTTTGTATAGTTTTTTTTTTAGTTGCTGATTCAATGACTTTTCTGTATAGGATCTTATTTTTCTAAATTAATGATAAATCTCAAACACATTTTCTTTTATAACTCTATCAATGTTTAAGAAAAACATATAATTTTTTCGGGCTGATTGGATTCAAGGAACTCAAATAAAGTGACGAAATTGTTTGTTGCCATTTGACAAATGGCAGTTGGTGTAATTTTCAATATGTAGGCAACACTAGATACCGGGCTTGCTCATTCATTATCATGACGTCACAAAACGTGGCTGGTCGCGACGAAATACATACAGCGATTGGCACAAAACGATGGGCGCGTCGCTTTGTACCAATCGCTGGTCGAGGCCAGCCACTATTTGAGACGTTATGAGAATGAATGAGCAGGCCCGGTATCTAGTGTTGCCATGACAATACCCGAAAGATACATTATGTATCGCATTTAACAGTAGACAATATTCCCGGTGCACAGACATCTATATCTTTCTCATACGATTATTTCAAGCAGAATTAGTAAAGGGTGATCACTTGGGGTTTTTTTTTCTTTCCAGGGCTGTGCAAATATAAATAAGGAATTAAAGACTCTTATAAATGGATGTTATCGATAATATGGAATGAAAATAGTGAATGCTGATGTACTGCAGTGCCTAAGCGAGTTGCCAGTTGGCGGAACGCTATTCATTGTAAAACTTAAATCGGAGGTTCTATCAAAGAGCCCTACTACTCTCTTGCATTTATACTTTTGCTCTTCTTGGGACCATTTAATTTTTTCGAATGTAATTGTTGTTCTGGACTTCGACTACAGTCATAAATCTAAGTTCCATATTGCTCTTACTACAGATACGGAGACTAGGGCTCCAGGGACTCTGATTAATGAACTCGTTCCAAGGTTTTGTATAAATTTTTTTTAGTTGCTGATTCAATGACTTTTCTGTATAGGATCTTATTTTTCTAAATTAATGATAAATCTCAAACACATTTTCAACTCTATCAATGTTTAAGGGAAAAACATCCCTCTTTCGGGATGATTTGATCCAAGGAACTCAAATAAAGTGACAAAATTGTTTGTTGCCATTTGACAAATGGCAGTTGGTGCAATTTTCAATATGTAGACAATTTCCGAAGGATACATTATGTATCGCATTAAACAGTGCACAATATTCGCAGTGCACAGACACCTTTATATTTTTCATGCGATTATTTCAAGCAGAATTAGTAAATAGTGATCACTCGGGTTTTTTTTCTTTCAAAGACTGTGCAAACATAAATAAAGAATTAAAGACTATAAGTGTATGTTACCGATAATATGGAATGGAAATAGTGAGTGTTGATGTACCCCAGTGCCTACACGAGTTGCCAGTTGGCGGAACGGTATTTACTGTAAAACTTGAATCGGAGGTTCCATCAAAGAGCCCTACTGCTCTCTTGCATTTATACTTTTTCTCTTTCTTGTAAAGCGAGTAACTCTCTACGTAATCTTTTCCTTTTTTTCTTTACTCTCTTCTTTATTCGACTTGATATTATTTCTATAGCCAGAACAATAAGAGATAAAGTATAGCCGAATAGAAGTATTATGAAAGCTGGAGCAAGATTTGTTAGTGTTAAAATTTTAGAAATTTCAGGTTCAGTATAATTAGACAAATATTTTAAACGCAGCAAAAATGCTGAATCATCAATGATTTTAAAATACAATCCAGAAGCCATTATTCTGTGAACTGTCATATCTAGCTGTTCCTTGCAGCAAAAATCATGTCTGACAAACATTGATCCCATAAACTGAAAAGGTATGTCAAAAATGAAGAATGTACCAGAAAACATTTGTACATTTTGACTTTCGAATAAATAGGCTACATTTCTACTTTTGACTTCGCGTATGAATTCTGGCACATCCATTCCCAGTGATTCAATATTTTCCAGAATATTTTGTCCGATCACTTTAAGATCTTGATGTTGGGAATTTTTCAGTACTGCTCCCCAAGCATATGCTGCAACTGACATACATTTATAATCACCGCTTTTAACCGCAACCGCCAAGTCCGACATATCCTTTACGCCAGTTTTAGGTGGAAATGCAAAAAATGAAAGTATGACAGAATCATAAGCAAGACAAAGAAACATAGCTCCAACCACCCAAGAATAAATTAGCAAATTTTTTGCGATTCCTTTAGGCGTTATAATAGCTGAATGCCCAAGTAACACAGCAAGAACGTGAAACAGAATTTTCTGAAAACCGTACTGCCTGAATATCACAAAATACACAGCTATTAAAGCAACAAATGTTATTAAAAGAGTTATCCATACTAATGCAGAAAATGTTTGAACTATGTCGAATATATTCGGAAGGTATTGAGGCTTTTTAGTCACAAATGATGCACCGTAAAGCATAAGCGGGTAGGAAAAATGCACTGCTTTACTGTTTTCTTCCGATCGTAAAACTGTCTGGAGAGAAAAATCATAATCCCCACGGAGTAATTGTCCGATAGCTCCTCCCCATGAACCATTCGGAAACTGTACCGCTGGATCCCCCCAGATAATAGCATAATTGATATTGTGAGAAACATTAAATACTTTTGCAAACAAAAAAAGCAGTTGACCCTGAACATTATTTTTCCATTCTAACCAATTTTCTTCCACTGTAGAAAGATCGTCCAGGGGTCTAACAGGTGATAAACCAAATTTTAGTTTTTGAATGGACGCCATATTATCTATATATATGTATAAGATAGTTTGCCTTGGTAGATAGCAACTTCCAAGTTGTTTTCCGTTTTTACAATTTTATGTCTGTGACTGATAACTTTAATTGCTTCGTAGGGAATTTCTGAACAAACAGCATTTCCAAACTTGGTGAAACTTTAACAGATTATAGTTTTTGTGAAGCCTAAGCTTAATTGAATTTATTTATTATCTATACTTGATATATGCTGTATAACGAGCTCCTTAAAATTTTCATTATTTGAAACCATTTGTTCTCAGCTTGATTTTGGAATGTCTCTAATGCCGATGTACAGAAAGGTTCATGCTTCAATAAAAAAAAAAATAATATATTTTATTCTTGCCTTGGCAATAAAAGCTTTGACAGGTTTTGTGATCTACAATCTTATGTGATTTATTTGTGTCTGTACACTTTGATGTATGTTACTTTTGACTATTTTTTTAAACACTTTGTTTTCAGTGTTATTTGAAAATATCTGTAGTTAAAAATGAACTCAAAAATTATTCCTTCAATAAATAATATATTTGCCAGTTAACTGTTTCTGCGATATTTTATGGAAAAAATTCTTTAATCATATAATTTTAAAAGAAAACTGGTATATTAAAAGCTTTTACTGTTTTCTGTAATTATTTTTTATTTGATGATTAGTTCTCGTCTAGTTTCGAATTTAAAGAATCCCAACCATTTTCGGAAGTAATTATTTATTTAATTATCTTGATCGTATAATGTTTCAGCTTGTGGTGGTTTCTGCTTGAGTAAATAAATTAATTTGCTGTGAGTTAATATACAGTTATTTCATCCATTTCCGTAATCCAGTGTGTATATATAATTAGAAAATATATATGAACATGTAGATACAACATATCGGTTTATATTCTCAGCATGTCTATGACATAATACTCATTTCCTTCACAAATATAAAAAGCATAAAGTATGTTATTTTTTAAGAAATATAATGCTTCAGATATCACCTGATATTGAAGAAAATATATGATACGGGAAACAGTATGTCATACACAATCACAACACATGGTATATCTAAGGTATATTCTCATGGCATGTTTGCATGTATAAGATCACGCATTCAAATATGAGCTCAAAAGATAACATTCATATCCATCACAAATTTTAAAAAGCAACAAGTAATTCTATTTTTGTTATTTTTACAAGTTATCACTTTGCAGAAATTAAGATGAATAATGCTACTAATATACACTAATGCGACATCAGATGGTAAAATGAAAAGTAAGATTAGAAAGATGGTAAAATAAAAAATAAGATAAGAATGTCAAAATTTCCATGCATTCACATCATTTCCATCACAAACTTACTAAATAAAAATTGCTTCTATTTGTGGTGTTTTCACAAATACAGTTTCATATTAGATAATACTATAATATGAAATATATATAGTTGAGATATAGCAGGTGGCACATAAGAGGAAAGATAAGATTGTAATGTCAAATTTTCATCTGTTCAAATTCATTTCCATCAAAAATTTAATGAATAAAACATGTTTCTATTTATTATTATATTTTATAAATATTATTTCAAATACCATTTCATACTAGATAATAATATAATTCGAAATATATATCCAGGAGATAAATCAGGCGACACATAAGAGGAAACACAAGATTGCGTTATCAAAATTTTCTGTATTCATTTTCATTCCCATCACAAATTTAATTAATAAAAAATGCTTCCATTTATATTATTTTCACAAATACTATTTCAATCGTCTGGTATTACATAATACTACAATACGAAATACATATAAATGAGATACATCAGGTGATGCATAATATTAGAAAGATTGCAGTATCAAAATTTTAATCGTTCGCATTCATTTCCGTCATAAATTTAATAAATAAAAAGTGCTTCTTTTTTTACTGTTTTACCAAATACTATTTCAAATACCATCTGGTATTCGATAATACTATCATGCGAAATATATATGCATGAGATATATCAGGTGACACATAAGATGAAAGATAAGATTATGATGTCAAAATTTTCGTTCGTTATATTCATTTCCATCGCAAATTTAATAAATAAAAAAATCTCCTATATACATTGTTTTCACAAATACTATTTCAAATATCGTTTTCTAGTGGATAATACTATAATGTGAAATGCAGTTACATGAGATATATCAGGTGACGCATAAGATGAGAGTTAAGATTATTGTGTCAAAATTCCATGCGTTCATATTCCTTTCCATCATAAATTTAATAAATAAAAAATGCTTCTTTTTACATTGTTTTCACAAATACCGTTTCATATTAGATAATATTATAATGCCAAATATATATATATGAGATATATCAGGTGACACATAAGATTAAAAATAAGATTGTGAAGTCAAAATTTCCATGCGTTAACGTTCATTTCCACTACAAATTTAATAAATAAAAAATACTTCGATTAATATCATTTTCACAAATACTATTTCAATTACCTTTTCATATTAGATAAAACTATAATGCCAAATACGCATACATGAGGTATATCAGCTGACGCATAAGATGAAAGATATTATTTTGTTGTCAAAATTTCGTGAGTTCACATTCATTTCCATCACAAATTTAATAAATGAAAAATGCTTCTATTAATATTGTTTTCACAAATACTATTTCAAACACCGTTTCATTTTAGATAAAACTATAATGCCAAATACACATACATGAGGTATATCAGGTGACGCATAAGATGAGAGATAAGATTGTGGTGTCAAAATTTCCATACGTTCACGTTCATTTCCAATACAAATTTACTAATAAAAAGAATTTATATTGCTATTATACTGATTTCATAAACAAAATTTCATTTATCGTTTGGTATTGGATAATATTATAATGCGAAATATATTTACATAGGGTATACGATGTGACACATAAAATTAGAGATAAGAATATTGTGTCAATATTTCCAACCGTTCACATTAATTGACATCAGAAGTTTACTAAATAAAAAATGCTTCTAATTATATTGTTTTCTTACATACAATTTCAATTATCGTTTGATATTGGAAAATAAAATAAATAATGCAAAATATATCTACATGAAGTATATCAGGTGACACATGAGATTGTACTCTGAAATTTTCCTCAAAAGTACATCCATTTCTATCATAAATTTACAAATATACATATACTTTTATACATGCTATTTTTACAATTAAAATAACACTTCAGACATGTCGTGGGATTACATTAGATGGATAATAAAAGAAATATGTACGCATGAAATTGTGAATCTAAAATTTCCGCAAGGTCAAACTCTTTTTATCACAAATTTACAGTTTAAGGAATGGTTCTTTTTATGCCACTTTTACCAGTAAAATAATATTTCAGATATCATTTCGTATTGGATATTAGTATAATGTTGTAAAATGACATGAATCATGTACCCTGAATACCTATATATATATGAAGCCCGTCAAATGATGTGAGATTATGATCTTAAACATTTCCACCTTCATATCCAGCACAAATTTGCAAAATAACGAACGTTTTTGTTTGTGTTATTTTTACAAGTATAATAAATGTTTATCCCTTATCTAATATTGCTGGTTGATTATAGTATCAAAAATATGCTTAAGGGCTATTAACCTTCAATATTTCTAAAAAAAATCAATACATTTTTACATCTCTTAAAATCATATGACACGCTTGTTCTCTGTTCCAAACACTCACCGTTAACAACACATTTGAGAAAGCAACACTGATATTAAAGTGTGTTTCGTTTATAAGAAAATAACATTTTTAAAATTATTTTTTGTAAGTAACATACAAATGGTCTTTAAAATTACATTAGCAGAAATATTAGCCATCGTTTTGAGCTGTAACGATTCTTAATGATCAAATTCGCACTAAGTTCAATAGAGAAGGTAAGTACGAAATTTAATCTCAAAATTGAGTAGAAATGGAACCGTGGTGTTTTCCATTAGTTTTTCTACAATAAGTACCCTAATTCAATCGTTCTGGTTATGACCTTCTGGCCAAATTATAATAATCGACAATTTTTGACAAAATGACGTTTATACTACAAATTGTGTTATTGTAATTTAACCGCTTCAATAAGGGTAACACGTATACGTTCTATATAGAGTATATATAGTTTTAGGTAGATTTCGTAAGAAATCACATTCTCTATTACATTCTCACCTAAGTTGGAATTTTTGAAAACTTTTTGCAGATCTACGCCGATCATGACTTTCAGAACTCAAAACCACCAGCCCCAGTTCAAAACTTTATCTATCTATCTATCTATCTATCTATGTCACTTTTTTATGAACACGATAACTGCAATAATTCTGCACAGATCTCTTCGAAACTGATACATAAAATCAAGGGGCATAAAATCTCGGTCAAGTTCGTTAATGGGCAAAATCGAACCGGGGGGGGGGGGGCTTTTTGTGAAAACAGAAAAAAACCCCATAATTTCTTAATTATGATACGTATCGAATCCGTTTGAAGTTATTATTACTTCTAGGAGAAGTGCAGAAAATTTATGTATGACAGATTTTTGATATAATTAAAAATGGCCCCAAGGGGGGGAGGGGGGTTTTAGAAGAAAAAAATTCATAACTTCGTCAATTCCCAAGATTTCAAATCCGCTTAAATTTCTTATAAATCCTCTTAATATTATCTAAAACTTTGCGTCTTCGAAATCTACCTGTGCCTGTAGGCCGAGCCGTCAGGGATTTTTTATTTAGGTGCGTTCGTAATTATATAAATACGTAGCATCTATAGTCGTCGTCTGGTCCGTCCGTCACATATAACAGCGCAAAAACTATTCAACCTAATGGTTTGAGATTTAATACATATAATCGTTTCAGAATTTTGTCGAGCCATTTTAAATTTTATGAAAATCGAATCGAAACTTAAAAAGATATTAATAAAAATGTTTATTAAGTAATTCGAATTTTTTTTTAATCTGTACTTCCTTGTTATAGCAGCTTCCGAGGATTAACCCTCTGACTGCTCAATTTTTTTTTCAAATCCTTTCGACCAATATCTAATTGACCTTTATCTCCTATACTATTACATATTTCAAATTATCCTGCATATGAAATATGTAGTAAATTTATCATTTTCATTTTCAATCTTTGACTGGGAAATTTATAATACAAAATTGCTTCAAAAATTGTATGTAAATTTTTCTACAAATGTCTTGCCCGTGGAAATCGCGGGATAAGCAGCCAGAGGGTTAATCGTCAAGCGACCGAGATTTATCGCCAAGTTATCTAATATGTATGACGTTATAGTCATATATGACGTATATGACATTTTATAACCTCTATGGCCAAGTTATAGTCACATTCTTCATTCTATTAAATCCTATCACACGTAATTAATTCAATGATATCCCATGATAGGTAATGATTCTAGGTTGCCCTGGTGATTACGTCCTATTTAAGATGGAGTCATATTATTTCCGTATTACTGAATTTAAAAACCAAATTTGTATACTAAAATTGTTTAATTATAGCAGTCATATAATCAATCTACCGACGGTTTTTTGAACAGATGTTACCAAAGAAATAGATATTAAATGGAAAAATAGTCTAAATATGGATTTCAAGTTCTGAAATTTTCAAAGCTAGGCATAAGTTTCCCATTAGAATTTTTAGTAAATGTCAACAAAAGATAAAATGTTGCCAACTTAAAATGTACTTATTTTATTACGGAAATTAATCATATTATAATAACAGACGATATAATTCATTTTTTCAGTGAAATAATAACGATGATTTTTTATTTTTTTTACATTGTCTTGTATTGGATATTTGCGCACAGTATAATTTTAATGTAACAGAATTGTAATTAATTGTTTGTAAAAGTGTATTGAAACTTAATTTCATAAAATAAAATTAATATCTATACTATGAAAATCTACACATAAAATAAATTTTGTATTCGTGCATGTTTGCATAAGAGTGCAACAACTATTGCTCCATGATCTGAATATTTATAAAACTAGTTATAGTACGAACGCACCACATTTGTCACGTTTGACGTACAATTTCCAACTTGTTAACTCTTTCATTCCCGAGCAGCCTCAAACTTGCACCTCTTCAGAATCACAGACAACCGCCCGAAATTCTCACCCCCCCCCCCCTTTTAAGATAACTGTTTTTCACCTATTCATCAAATATGACACATGTTACACGCCTACTAAGAAGTGGACACCTTCTCCCATTCCTTTTGAATAGATCTGGTCAACCGTGCTAAATATTTTATTGCTTCACTTTTGTTTACAAGAACATTCATATATACACAGTGAAACATGGTATTATAAAGCATTTATATGAAGTAGCTTACTCTATGTCGTCCTACAAAATAATCAGTTATTATACATTTTTCTAAGATAGGCGAAAAAATATTCCCCATTTCAAAATTAATTCAAAATTAGTGCATTCAAAATTAATAATACAAAAGTACCATATAATCTTCAAAGAAAACAAATTCACTACATTTATTTAAGGTAAATTTAAAAATTCTTTTATTTATAGGCTTTCAAATATGTTTTCTGTACAAATTTCCAAAACATGCAATATAAAATATATTATTTGCAAATAATCAAAAAGAAATTAGCTTTGAAGGCCTGTGCACTAGGGTGAGTCGAAAGAACCGAAATTTATATAATCGAAACACAATAGTGCAGGAAAGTTGCCATTGGTAATAAGAAATAAATTCGTAAAATATTACACCAATTAGTTAATATCATTTAGAGCCACAGGGAGGGGGGAGGGGGTGCAGAGTTCCAAAAAATCGCAAAAAACATGGTTTCTGCAAAAAAAAAAAAAAAAAAAAAAAAAAAAATTAACTATTCTACCGTAGCAATACAATTTCTAATAGAATGCAACAGCTACATCAAGATGTTAGTAATGTTCCATTAAAATTTCATTATGGTGAAATCATTTCTATTACCGTCGTAGAGGCCATCAAAATTTCGTAAAAGCAGCAAACATTTCAATTTTCCGTTTTTTTTTAATTATCACCATTTTTATTATATGTCAAGAAATAAATAAATATAAATTATATCTAGTAATAACTTATAAATGTCTAGTAATTTTGATCATGGGCGTAGCCAACCAAGGGCGAGAGTGGCCCGGCCTGCCCCCTAAATTTGAAAGATAGGGGCTTTTTGAAGGGATTTTGGAGATTTTCAAGGAATGTTTAGGGATTTTTTTGTAGGGGACCCCCAAAAGTGGAAAATAATGGGGAATTTATGTATGGGTAACCCCCTACCTTAAAAAAAAAACACCAAAATTTATCGGAAAATCCCCAAAATTCCTTATAAAAGCCCCTTTTTCAAATTTAGGGGGAAAGGGGGCTTTCGCCCTTGGTTGGCAATGCCCATGATCAAAATTACTAAACATTTATGAGTTATTACTAGATGTAATGTAAATATATTTAATTGTAGACATATAATAAAAATTGGTAAAATTAGAAAAACGGAAAATTAAAAATTTTGCCGTTTTTTTTTTTTTTTTTTTTTTTTTTTTTTTTTAAACATTTGGCTGTCCTGGTGATAGATATGATTTCACCATAATGAAATTTTAATGGAACATTACTATCATCTTCATCTAGCTGTTGCATTCTATTAGAAAATGTATTGGTATGGTTAGATAAATTATTTTTTTAAACCATTTTTTGCAATTTTTCAAAATTTTGCCCCCCCCCCCCCCCCCGACCACTTCCCTCCTTCGGCGGTAAAAGACATTATATATTTGTAATTTTTTGCGAATTTATTCTTTATTACCAATGACAATTTTCCCACACTATTATGTTTCAATTATATATATGTTATTACTATTATTTTATATCAGAAACTACGCAAAATTTTAGAATATATTACAAAATGCAAACTGATCTGAGAGTAAACTGATATAGAGCAAGAATATACACTTTTACAAACAGACAAATTTTTCCATTGCTATTATACAGTCCTCCCCCTTCCCCCTTTCCCCTACTTGTAGGCGTGCCACAGTGTCAACTAGGAAGCCAGCGTAATTGATAGATGTCTTCACCTCCCAAGGTGTGGGGGAAGAAACGTTCTTCGGCCGTCAGAGCCGGAATGGGATCTTCTATGTTCGGGCGTCTAAGGCCGCAACGGGAACGAAAGAGTTAAACTCAATTTACTTTTTGTAGGTAAAGATGTAATTTTGTAATTCATTTTTAACTCAATTCCTCATATACTAGAATTAGGAAAAATATATAAGCAGGTGTGTTTCCGATGACAATACAACATTCTGATAATTTTATAACTTAATTATAAATTAATAAATTCGTTTAAAGGCACTTTTCCGTTAGCCCGCCGCAGATGATAAATCGCCAACTCTTCTTTATGGTTACATACATAAGTTACAATAATAATGGATTTAATGATGTGCCTAACAACGCTCACGAAATCTTCTTTATTGTTACAATTTTCATGAGTTACAACAACAATGGATTTAATGATGCGCCCACCCACGCTTGCCAAATTTTCTTTATGGTTACAATTTGAATGAGTTACAACAACAATGGATTTAATGATGCGCCCAACCACGCTAGCCAAATCATCTTTATGGTTACAATTTACATGAGTTACAACAACAATTGGTTTAATGATGCGCCCAACCACGCACGCTAAATCTTCTTTATGGTTACAATTTAAATGAGTTACAATAACAATAGATTTAATGATGTGCGTAACCACGCTCGCCAAATCGTCTCTATCGTTACAATTTACATGAGTTACAACAACAATGGATTTAATGATGCGCCCAACCATGCTTGTCAAAAATGTTCAGCTGGCCAGTGAAGTTCCCACAATGAAATGTTTTAAACATTATAAAGTAAAAAATATAAATAAACTAGTCGGATATGCCAATCCCAAATCCTTCTTCTATCTTATAAATGACAATACTTCAAAAAGGCATAATTTTTTAACAATGCATTTTAGTTTCCGAAAATGCAGCATAGCAGCGTCCCCTGTTACATGATTTACACGAAAACCTAATCAGCTGCAACTTATGTCAAGGTCTAACAGAATATGATGTTTGATGAAATCCCGTGCATTGTTTCTCGAGATATGACTATCGCTAGAATCGTGTAAATTCTGAAAAATGTAGCATTGCAGTGACACCTGTTGGGCTTTTTACGCCAAAATCTTTTCAGCAACAACTTATATCATCGTCTAACTGAATCTGAAGTTTGATGAAATTCTGTGCATTAGTTCTTGAAAAATAGCTGTCGTGAAAATCGTGAAAAATTCAGCCACCTGTTGGTCGATTTACACCAAAAGCTAATCAGCGCCAATTTATATCAAGGTCTAACCAAATGTAGAGTTTTATTAAATTCCGTGGATTAATTTTTGAGATAGAGTGTCCACAACATTTTTGTCACATAGAGACAGACAGACCCACAGATAGATATTTTCTAAAAACAGTCAAATCGTGTTCAGACCTTTCTAAAACGTATAAATACGTCAAAACCGGAGGTCGAAATTTTCCATGAATCCAATACATTCTTCTAAAGATAGAAGAAAGTAAAAATAAAAAGTGTAATATACATTTTTTTAAGATCGCTTTAATTATTTAATAGTTTCATATTAATTAAAATATTTTTATACGTTGAGAAGTCAATTTAAAAATCCTAAAAATATAGTTTAAATAATGTTTTTTTTTCTATTGTCTTAGAAATAAAACAGAGCAAACATTACATATATATATATATATTTATATATATATTAACACTAGCTCACGCTTTCTATCAACCGTTAAAAAGGGGGTGAATTTTCCATAATCGGGTTCGATTCCCACTCCAAATTAATGTAGGGTAACGGAATTTTTTTGGAGACAACATGAATTGCAGTCAGGAAATTAGACGTCATTTTCAAGATAAACATTGAATGCTTTTAAGAAAGCAAATAAATAAATAAATAAATAAATAAAAACTATTTTTTCTTTATTCTTATTATTTTTAGTACCAGAATATTATAGTGATAATCTTTGCCTTCTCTAATCGTGAAATTCTCCAATTAAATAAATCGAAAAATTACTGGAATTAAAAACTGTCGTGAAATGACGCCCGTCCTGAATGTGTTAAGAAAGATACTGCAAAATACTGAAGCAGTTATTTTATGTGTTTAGGAAATTGTAAAGAAAAAAATGCAAACGCTAATTGAGAATAATAGTAAACAAAATTTTAAAACTTCTCTCCTGGAAAATTTACATTTTGTTGCTGAGGATAATTTGGTGGGAAGAACTCGTGTATTTGTGAGTATGTGCAAAGGTTTTAATCTCGTGTTTTTCCTAAATTATTCTCAAATAAGTATATCATATAGCAGTTATAAGATATAAGTATATCATATGTAGTTCTCATATAGCATGTCGTGAATAAGCCCAGATCAGGTTATTAATATTTTATTATCTAACAGTTAAGGTTAATCTAAAATATAAAGATGTCTCCTCCATCGAATTCAAGTATTAAACACTACCAAATGGAGCAGTTGATCCTGAATTAATGTTTTCATTCTAACGAATTTTCTTTTACTCTGAGTAGATCATTTACTGGTTTAATAGGTGATAAACCGAATTTTTACTTTGATATTGAAACCATCTGTTTTCCCCCTTTTTGTAACAGTTTTATAGCTGTAATTGACAATTTTATTTGTTTCAAAATGAACTTATTAATATACAACATTTCTAAAATTAGAGAAACTTTCGCTGTCCGCAGTCTTTCAGATTTTTACACCTGAAATACATTACTTTAATATTAATATACTTATATATACGCCTTGATATATGCTGCATAATTAACTCTCTAAACTCTTCGTTATTTGAAACCATTTTTTCTCACTTTTATTTCTGAATAGTAATTTAAGTAATGAAAGTAATTTTTAAAATACTATTTTCTTACGGAAGAAAATAATCGGTTTTAACCTGTTAACTGGGTATGACGAAATATTCCGTCATACACGAACTACTATAGTAATATTTTGAACGCATTACTTCCACCAGTAAAATTTTAACAAAAATTTTCGTCTTATTAAAACGCCCTATTCATATATATGCAAAATTACTGTCACGAATAAGAAAAATATTGCTGTTCTTTTTTACTTGTGGAAATGTGCCCCGTTGGTAATCAGGCATATTAGTTGAACAAAAGTTTAATCCCCGGTAAACATATAAACAACAACTTTTTTTTCCTTTGTAAAAAAATAATATTTTTAAAATTACTATCTATAAGTAACAAGCTACTGGTCTTTAAAAGTTACATTAGCTAAAATTTAAGCATTGTTTTGCACATAAACGATTCTTAATGATCATATCTGCAATCTAAAAGGTGCAAACACGAAATTTAATCTCAAAATTAAGTAGAAATGAAACTATAGTTTTTCCATTACATTTCTACAATAAGTACTCTAATTGAAGTCATATATTTGACCGTGAATTTGTACAAATGTGCGTTACCTGAGCTGATCTCAATTACGTTTTATACATAAAAGGATTGTTTTTGTTGTTGTTGTTGTTGCATGGACCATGTAAATACGTTTAGTGCATTTTTAGCACTTTCCAACCTAGTTGAAAAGTGCTTATGACCTCGGTTTCTCTGCCGTATGGCCGTCTGCCGTCTGCCGTCTGTCCGTGCTCTAACTCCCGTAAATAGGCTCGGATTGCTCTGCAATTTTTATATGTTATTGTCGTTATCTATAGCATGTTCCCTATTTCAACGGAAGTGTGTAGCACTGATAGTTTTTTTACAGGGACACTCAAAAGAATTCCGTTACATTGCGGTCTATGGGGAAAAATCATTTGCGATTTATTTTAATGATTTTTCACTATTTTAAACGCATTGAAATTTATATATATCACTAAGGTGCATTATAAGAAGCTTAATATGGAATAGGGTGTGCATAGCACTTATATTTACTTTACAGGGACAGTCAAAAGAATTCCGTTACATTACGTCTATGGAAAAAAATCGTCTGCGGTTTATTTAAATAATGTTTCACTATTTTAAACGCATTGAAATTTATATACATTACTAAGATGCATTACAAGAGGCTTACTACAGAATAGTGTGTGTATAGCAGTCATCGTTCATGGACAGGGACACACAAAAGAATTCTCTACTGTCTGTTAACAATAATTCCTGGAAGTGCGTTTTAAGTTACTGAACGCGATTTTAATTTTAACTCGCTTTCTGTAGATCTTATACATGGCAGCACAAAAGTTCGCGAACACATTTCCGTTTACTGACAGAAACTCCAGAAGGATAATTTTAAACTTTGCTACGCGTTTCCTAACTAAACTAAAATTTAGCATCCTATGTAGTATATATACAAATCTATAGAACCTATACAGGGCTGAATAAAAGTATTCGGATATTTTTCCGAATATTGTATCTGTTGGAAATTCCTGAAAATATGTTTTTAAATATGTTATGCATTTTCCAAATTGTTTACTTAGATGTTATCTTTTAGCTTATTAAACGGTACGTTTTGTAAAATTATTTTGGAAGCGTTGGAAAGTGCGACATAATCTATGCTTGAAGCATGATTTTTCTTTCTTGTTTAATCTCGTGATAGGATTTTATGAGAAAATAAAGATCAAAGCTCAGTAATTTTTTTTTTCAAATTGCTTAACTTCAAAATGTAATTACCGTTATTGAAGATTTATTTATGGCTGAGTATTTAATAGTTTTATTCCAGAAATTTGATATATTACAGATTGCTCTCAATTCAAATATATTTTTTACTATTCCTGTTGCGTAATATTTTTTAGAAAATTACCATTAAATATTCGATTATTACTCAAATGACTTAAGAGATAAAATTTAATTCTTAATTTATCTATTGTGTATTACGACGTCCGACTACAACAGATCAGATCATTATTGAAAATACATGACAGTTCTTGTTTCGATTTTAATTGATCAATTTTTTACTTTCTTCTATCTATAATAGAAGATGTATTGTAGCCGATTTTTTTTTTTTTTTTCGAATTCCGGTTTACGACGGATTTGCATGTTTTAGGGATCGGAGATTCGAAAAAACACGTTTTTAGAAAATGACTGTGTGTCCGTGTGCCCTCATCATATTATCGAAAAGTGTATGAAGTTATGCCTAGAATTGAACCAAACTTCATATATACAGGGTGACAAGAAATAACTTGGACACACATGATACATTATAACTTTAATGATA
This sequence comes from Maratus michaelseni, assembly GCA_963931845.1. Taxonomy (NCBI): domain Eukaryota; kingdom Metazoa; phylum Arthropoda; class Arachnida; order Araneae; family Salticidae; genus Maratus; species Maratus michaelseni. Next base: position 122,476,567 of record OZ007598.1, read on the forward strand.
ATGAAAATATTACGACCAGACTTCAAAATAAATATGAATACATTATTTCGTCTAATATATTTACAAATTTTCAAAGTGGCTACCTTTAGCCTTAATACAGAGCTTTAAAGGTGTCACAAAATTTTCGGCGATGGGCCGCAACTCACTTACTGCTATTTTATCCCATTCCTTGCATAAGGATTTCTTTAGGGATGTCAATGTTTTATGAGGTTTAGCACACACCCTTGTCTCCAAGATGGACCAAACAGAATAATCAATTGGGTTCAAATCTGGGGAATACGGTGGCCATTCTTCAGCTCCAATGAAGTCAGGAAAATGTGTCTTGCACCAATCTTGAGTGCCTTTATCTCTGTATGCAGGTGCGGAATTCTGTTGGAAGGTCCACCTTTTGTTTCCAAAGAACTTTTGTGACCAAGGTAAGACAACACCTTCCAAAATGAGTTTGCGATATGTTTTTTGATTAATCTTTATCCCGTGATCAATAAAAACAAGTGGTGTTTTCCCACTAGCACATATCCCACCCCAAGCCATTACAGATTGGGGTCGTTAACGCCGATCAACAATGCAAGAAAGTCCAGGTGCTTCTGCTGACCAAACTCTATCAGTATAGCTATTGTAAACTCGTTCAATTGAAAACAGTTTCTCATTTGTGAAGAGAAATGTTTGCTATCGATCACCCGCGGCCCGCTTTAACAGTTCTTTACACCTCTGAAGTCTTGTGCGTTTGTTCTCTGCTGTTAGCTTTTGAGCCTCTTTCATTTTCTAAGGGTGAAGACCAAGCTCTACTCTTGCCATCAAACGTGTGGTTTCTCTGTTGATCTTCATCTCTTTAGCAATCTTTTTCATTGAAATCCTAAGATTTCGTTGAACCCGCTTTTTGATAACTACTCGGTTTTTTAATGTGTTAACTGTGCGATCTCTTACTCTTCCTGGCCTGTCACCATCATGTCCGAGTTCTTTAAACTTTTTGATTGTGTATGAAACCGTCTGCTTAGGCACTTTCAATCGTTGTACAATTTCACATTGTTTCATTCCTTGCTTACGTAATTCAACTATGGCAGATCCTTTGTTAACCATAATGGTTATCACACCTAACTTACTTACACCTGTTCAGTAGCTTTCTAGAATCAATCCCCTATGACAATACTTTATAACTTTAGTGGTAGTTACAGATTTTTGATTTGAAACTTTGTCCAAGTTATTCTTGTCACCCTGTATGTTTTTGGATATGGGCAGCAGCAGGTCCCAGTTGAAATTGATGATATTCCTTCGTAAGAGACCGCTGTGACAGCAATTTTTGTGCCATTTTCCTTATTGCATCGTCGGAAAGTGTACGAAGTTATACATACTATTGAACCAAACTTCATGTATATGTTTTTGACTATGGCCGTCAAGTCCCAATTGAAATTAGGATATTCCCCCAGAAGGGGGTGCTGGTGTTAGCTATTTTTGTGCATTGTTCTTTTGTATGATCGGAAAGTGTATGAAGTTATGAATGGAATCGAACCAAACTTCTTATATATGTTTTTGACTATGGACGTCAGGTCCAAGTTGAAAATGAGTATATTCCGCCAATAGGTGATGTGATAGCGATTTTTGTGCGATTTTCTCGATTTTTTACAGTTTAAATGAAGAATTTATGAACATGTTTCAATGAAATTTTATATTTAAATGTAATGTAATAGGCCGAGTTTTGTATAAAATTTTGGAGAAAATCGGCTTGAAGGTGACGTTGAAATAGCGAATTTAGGTGCGATTTTTCTTTTGTATCATTGGAGAATGTATTTATTTATGGATAAAATTTAACCAAACTTCATATATATATATATATATATATATATATATATATATATATATATATATATATATATATATATTGATTATAGACGTCAAATCCCAGTTTAAAAGGGGAATATTCCCTCGCAAAGGGGGGGGGAGACGATTTTCGTGCGATTTTCTTTATTTGCCGTTAGTTTAAATGAAGAATTTTTGAATATGTTTCGACGAAATTTTATATTTTGATGTAATGTAAGAGGCCAAGGTTAGTATAAAATATGGAAGAAAATTGGCGCTACAGCTGTTGAAAAAAAATCATACTGAATCACCCAATTGTCCAATCTAGGTTTGATTTGCATATTTGTAATAAGCAAAATTTTTCCCTTTATTTTTTATAGATTACCGTTGATTATGCTTCATTACGAAACTTGAAATGTGATAAAAACATAAATAAACTACTAATGTTGTGTTTCTAAAATGCATAATTAAAACAAGTTGGAAATTGTACATCAACCGTGAGAAATTAAGTGCGTTTGTACTATAACTAATTTCAGTGAAATGAATTATATCGTCTGTTATTATGATATGATTAATTTCCGTAATAAAATAAGTACATTTTATGTTAGCAACATTTTATCTTTTGTTGACACTTACTGAAAATTCCAATGGGAAAACTTACGCCTAGCTTTGAAATTTTCAGAACTTGAAATCCATATTTAGACTCTTTTTCCGTTTAATATCTATTTTACCGGAAACATCTGTCCAAAAAAATTCGTAGATTATATGATTACTATAATTAAACAATTTTAGTATACAAATTCGGTTTTTAAATTCAGTAATACGGAAATAATGGGACTCCATTTTAAATAGGACGTAATCACCAGGGCAACCTAGAATCGTTACCTATCATGGGATATCATTGAATTAATTGCGTGTTTTGAGATTTAATAGAATGAAGAATGTGACTTTAACTTGGTCATATAGGTTATAAAATGTCATATACGTCATATCAAGCAGGGCGGTCGCTCTGCCAAGCCTAGCTTTTAAAAAAAACGCCACACAAACAACGCCAAGAACTGGACTAAAGAGCGCTACTGCTTACTTACAGAAAGCAACTTCGCAATGTTAAATCGACAAAACATGCCAGATTGAAATATCAAATATCAAATAAACCAAGCGTCGCAGCAAAAAAAAATCGAAAACTAGAAGAATCTAAAGAAGAATTTCTTCAATTTAAGACCAAACTCATCTTCATAAGTGATTTATAAACAGAGATATAGATTTTTAAAAAAACGTCGAGCTACTTAAAATGATCACTTTTTTCTTCGTCAAACTTTTTTATTTTCAGACAACCTACAGACCTTAATATTCGGCAGAATAAAAAAAAGTATTGCATTTTTGGACAAGTAATTACGTAATCTATGTGCTTTTATAAAATCCAGTGTAAAAAAAAATTATTTTCTATTCTTAATTAGCAAAAAACTGTTAATTAACTTGGCGATTAAAAAATTATGCCAAAACAGAGATAAAACCCGCCAACGACCATGTATCATCTGTGTTATAATAACACAAATCAGTTACAGATTATAACCACATCAAATTTCATCTTCAAGTCAGTCATTTTCTTCTGAAGATATTTTTTAAAAAAATAAAACTTCATAATTATAAGAACACACATTTTATCAGACAATTAAATATGACTGCAAACTGTGGCTGATGACTGTTTCCAACCTGAATAAGTATGAGAAATTGCGGTCCAAGACATCGATCTGGTTGGCTCAGTCGCAGAGCGTCAGCGCGGTACGCCAGGTTCGAGTCCTGGCCAAGGTCAATTTTTCACTCATGTTTGTTTAGTGTATTTAATTGTCTGATAAAATGCGTGTTCTTATAATATTGTAAGATAAAGTAATCAGACGTAGTGTTTATGCTTTAAAAAATATTTTAAATATATAATTTACGTTTTTAGAAAGATCTTTAAAAATAAATTAGTTTTGGGGGGAAGATGTACCTTCTAAAATGTATACATTAAGGGTTATCGGAATTTAAAATTTCTTTCCAAACGTAAACAAAATTTTTGAAATAAATTAAATGTGATTCATTTATTTCTTTAAAAAAAAAAAAAAAAAAAAAAAAAAAAACATGGTAAAGGACAGGCATTTTGTTCGCAGGAATACCTTTCACGTCATTTTCCTATAAATTAATGAAATCCAGTTGTTAAATTATTTTTGTTTTAGAAGTGAAGTTTCCATTTAAATTTATTGTAACAGTACAATGTTTAATTGAATAAAATAATGTAAATCTAAGAAATTGCTAAGAAATTCCAAGCATGCACAGGGCAACGCAAAAAAAAAAATAAATAAGCAAAATATAAATAAATAGATAGATAAATAAATAAATAAAAATCAGCTTTCAGAAATTCTAAAAATTGTTCATATATCTTAATTACAAGCTAAAGGAGGGTTTATTTCGATATTATTCTATATATAATAGAAATTTCAGCAAATATATTAAATTCCAATGCGATCTGTTTTAAACTTTAAGATAGTTTATAGCACATGATAAAAAATTTATAAAAAAGAATGGCGCGTTACATTTCGGGGAGGGGATGAGGAGGGGCGTGAACAAAATTAGGAAGTATAATAAGGCTATCTGTTTGAAACTTTACAATATTTTATAACACATAACATAAATTTTAAAAATAAAACCGTGTCAAAAATTATAGGGAGGGGCGGAGCGCGTTTTGCCTACACAAGAGGGGGGGCAATTTTCTAAATTTTAACGATATCCGTCATGTGACATACCGTTACAAAGGGCTGTGACCACTTATTCATGTTATGCACCCCAGGTGTCACCCCCACATTTAGCGCCCCCCCCCCCCGACACTACTCATGTGATATGGAAAGGTCTGTGACCGCTTATTCATATTATGTATCTTCGGGGTCCATTCACCAACTTTCACCCATCATATATATAAGTCGAGTGCCTACGTATATGTTAATAGAAATCGTTTTCTCCTGTACTAAATACATCCTAACGAGTTTCTGAAAAATCAATTTTTTTCAAATTATGCATGATGGGCTTGGCGGCCATCTTTCCATATTTCTAAGCACCCAAATTTTTAAAGTAAAAGCGTAATATGTTTGCAATGTAATATGTTTATAACAATTTCGAACTTCAGATTTTAACTACGAACAGATAAATTAGATAAGACTGATATTTTGAGAAATTTATTTTTACTAGTTTGAAATTATTAATTACTCTAAAAAATAAATCATAAGATAAATCTTTAAGATAAGCCATCATTATCTTAAGACACAATTTTCAGAGCATACAAGTCTATACATGAAACGCTTAAAATATTTGCTTAAATAACAATTTTGAACTTCGGATTTTAACTAAGGATTTGTGAGCTTAGAATTTTGTGAATAATATGCAAAGATGGCCGCCAAGCCCATCATGCATAATTTGAAAAAAAATTGAATTTTCAGAAACTCGTTAGGATGTATTTAGTACAGGAGAAAACGATTTCTATTAACATATACGTAGGCACTCGACTTATATATATGATAACTTATTTAATGGAAAAAAGTTAAATAAGTAATATAATAGCTTGGATTGATATCACACCATTTTTTAGCCACAACTTTTTTTTTTTTTTTTTTTTTTTTTTTTTTTACGCTTGGCTTTTTTTATTTTTGAAAAGTTGTTTTTGTAGATATGACTATAACGTCATACATGTCAGATATAATTTGGCGATGCATCTCGGTCGCTTGACGATTAATCCTCAGAAGCTCCTATAAAAAGGAAGTACCGATTTTTTAAAAATTCATATTACTTAATACATATTTTTATTAATATCTTTTTAAGTTTTGATTCGATATTCATGAAATTTGAAATGACGCGACAAAATTCTTCAAAGATTATATATAGTAAATTTCAAACCATTCGGTTGGGTAGTTTTTGCGCTGTAATATGCGGACAGACAGACAGGCGGACAGACGGACGGACCAGACGATGACTATGGGTGCTACGTATTTATATAATTACGAACGCACCTAAAAAATACGCGTTTTGATGTATTAACATGTATGAGATAGAAGAAAGTTTTGGGAATGGCACATCAGACTATTTTGTCATGATTTTACTTACCCATGATACGTAGTATAGGGTAAGTCTTGTAATCGTTTTGAAAATCGAAAATTTTTTTTAACGAATTTACACGTTTCAGACACTGGAGATTCCGAAAAACATATATAAAGTACACGAAAACATGTGAAAAGAAACCTGTCTACGGTGGAATCCTGTCTTAAAACCCTTTGAGGGGCGGTGGTATATAATATATACCACCTAATTTTAATCCAATTCACACCAGAAACTTTTAATTAAATTTTACTTTTTAATCTTTGACGACAAAAAGTTGAAAAATTGCTTATTCTTATTTTGAACTAAATTCTTTCCTAAATTCCGGTGGGAATTCAACGTGACAGGAGCACAAGTGCTTGCCCCTGAAAGGGTTTTAAAGGGAAAAAATGTGTTGACTCTGAATGTAATAAGACATGTGAAAAGAATGTAATGCATTTACAGCAGGCGATGTACCAGTTAAGGTGGTAACGTGTCTATAACGGATTTTTTTTTCTCTCCTACATTGTTCTGTCTTAGAATATTTTTCTGTGTAGCATTTTGCAGATTTATAAGTCTCCAAGCCATGGAATATGGATTAATGACAACTCAAACATTTATGTACAAATATAGATTAATAAAAAAAAATGAATATAGTTTACATGGACACAGGTAGAAACTAGTCGTTGGGGGCCACCGTAATACTTACCCATCATGGATATGCATAATGTAAAATATTAAAATAAAAATGTGTAAACTACTTATAAAATGCATTGCAATTCAAATAAAATCGTGGCTTGATGACGTCACAAACTTTAAAGGCTCGATTACTGAATTGCTTGAAAGAGGTTTTTCCTTATAACTCCAAAAATAATAATCCTATTAACTAGCGGTTTATTGCATCTGATTAAGCGTCAAATTTCCAATTAAAATATATCTTTGAAGTGAAATTTGGATGAAATACAGGGTCATGAAAAATCGAAGAGTGTGGAAAATAGGATTCCAAATATCTCGGCAACTCATTATCCGATCGACTTCATGTTTTATGCAAAATTTATGTTTTTTTATTGTCTTTTATATTTACTCCTTAAAATAAACAATTTCGAAAATTTTTATATACCTTTCATCAGAACGAATATTTCGAGAGTCCGAAAAAAATTGTTCCGGTTAATCGAGGTTATTGAAATGAAATAGGCTTCTTCCCATTATTACATACTAAGTACATACCAAATTGCAAGTCTCTATCTCAATTTTTTCGGGAGATAGAGCGTTTACAGACACACACACAGACACACAGACGGACGGCAAAATTTTTTTTCTAAAAATATGTTTTTCGGAATCTCCAGTGTCTGAAACGTGTAAATCCGTCAAAAAAAATTTTCGATTTTCAAAACGATTACAAGACTTACCCTATACTACGTATGATGGGTAAGTAATAAATCTAGGGAGGGCAGTATTTTGAAACGGATGGGTCGGTACTTCGCAGCTCTGGGCGCTTTTTAAAAAATGAAGAATATAAACATGAAAAATAACTAAAATAAATATATTTTTTACAGAACGCCTCGCACAAGAGAATTTTTAACCACATCGGCGTAAAAATCTACATTTTGTAGAAATTCACTTCGGTCAATTAAGTCTTTGTAAGGACATGATTGGGCCTAATTTTTAGTACTTATGCGAGGCCAATATTTTTTTTCTACGGGCCAGACCAGGCTCGAGCCGAACTTTTAGCTTTTATACCGGGTCGGGCCAAAGAATTTTTTGTACGGACAGGGCCGGGACCCAAATTTGTTTATAAATTTCGGCACGTGCATATCTCTAATTTTGGTTACGGACCTGTGCATACAGTAGATCAAAATTTATACTATGACATTGTCATTAAAACATTTTTGCGTAGTACATGATAATACACAAAAATTAAAATTAATGTATTTTGTATTTTAAAAGTATTTTAAAAATACATGTATTTTGTATTTTCAAATTTGAAAAGTATTTTGTATTTTGTATTTTAGGCTCTAAAACTAATGTATTTTGTATCGAAAATGGTTTTTCTATGTATTTTGCCCATCTTTGCTTTCATTGACATGACCTCCCTTATGATTTGAACGCTTATTATATATGCAGTTTTGGTCGAATGTCTCTGCGATGTCAAGTCACTTGGCAAAACACTGCAATGTATTTTAATACATAAATATTTACCTTTAAATTTTTTTCGGCTTAATAGTTATTAATCACATTGTTTGCAAAAGGCGGGTATGTTTCAAGGTTACAGGGCGAGTAAAAATATTTTAGAAATTTTTAATTCAAGTATTTTTTACAAAATATTAAGAACATTTTTGAAACAATTATTATGAAGTATATTTCTGGTTGATATTATACATTCGAAAATACATACTTAGAAAACACTGATTATTATATGTTCCAATAAAATATATTTGATAATTAGAAAAGATTGATTATTTTATTATATCTGACACTAAAATATATCTTGGCGAAGGGATAGTTAGTAAGAAGCAAACGCAAAAAAACGTCCTAAACGTTTATTTCTTTTTTTTTAAAATTATGGCAAATACATATACCAGTATTATTGCCGAAACGTCAGTTGAGGCTCACTGTTGCGACCCGAAAAGTGTTTGGTTTCTGTCTGTTTGTCTGTCTGTTTGTCTGTCTGTCTGTCTGTTCCACGATAACTGCCGTAAAAATGATCCGATTAGGTTGATTTTTGGTAGGTATGTTGGCGAGGTACCCGGAATTAGCTGTATAGTTTTTAGTTACATTTGGTTCATTTATTCGAAAAATATAGAACATTTCTGTTTAGGTCATAATGCTTTCCTATGGGAACGCAGACGATTTTCAAATTTCATTTTTAACTGAAATGAAAATCACATATCAGGGTTCGTACGGGTCCTGGAATTTTAAGACCAGGAAATTCTTCGGTACCAGTTTTTTCTTATACATAATCACTTCCTAAATAATATAAAATTTCGCACGTTTGAACTTCATGTATTTTTTTAGAAAAATATACTGGTATTTCACCTGGAAAATAACGGTACCCGTACGAACCCTGCATATTTGAATAATGGATTTAAACATAAAGTTATAGATGCTAATTTTTTGATATGGATGTTGTAAACATATCCAAAAGCTTTGAAAATTTGCCGATACATTTATTAGAATTTAGAAATTAATTGTTTTTAAACTATTGGAAAATTTTTTGCATCTGTTCGGGAAATATAAAACATTTTACTTTCATATTTTTTACAAATTTCAAAATGTATTTCTATTTATTTTGGTTTTTAATTTATTAGTTGCTTAGCAACCCTATTTCAAAGAATATCAAAATAATAAAATTCAAGTAACTCGCACTAATTTTCTGCAATATTTATGTATTTTGTTTTATATAAATGTATTTTTATATTATCTAAAATATTACAAGAACAACTTCATAAGAATGTCAGAATATTTATGCATAAACCAGGTTTAATTTAACGTTTTAACGGTTTAATTTAACGTAGGTGGCAGGCAGACGACTCCGTAGGCCAATCCCAAGGTTCACGTGGATCTTGGGCAAAGGCTAGCAAATGCCAGCCGGATCCCTCCAAAACTTGACTAAGGAATTGACGGAAGCACGATCGATCTCTGTAGAGCACGAAATCGTGATGACTCTGTTGTGCACCGATCGTCGGGAGATACGGCGTGCAGCAACTATCTGCGACGAGACGGAGGCAGAGGTGAAATAGTCCCAACACGAACCCCCATACTCGTGGAAGAGGACCTCACGAAATCCACTGCAGCTGGAGAGTTGTGAGCCGACCTCAATGGTCACCGCAGGAAGTGCTTGAATGGAGGAGACGGTCACCATCCGAAGGCGGTCAGCCAGAGACGCTAGGGACGCGAACGTTCTCTTCGAGGAAAGGACCACCCGCTTTCTGCCATGTGATTACGAGGAACCGGGCCGGAGGCTGCCGACTAACGCGGCATCGATCAGCCGAAACTCGAGACCTTGGTCCGAAACCCAGTCCGAGCACGTCTTTTGTGCAGCCAGGAATTTCCACACCTGGCGGGCGGACTAGTGGCACGCCTAGTAATTTTCTCGTTACTAATCTCGATCGGGCCCGTCTCTTTGGCGCGCTCAGAGGGGGTTTCAACGTCCTCTGGAGTCCGATAGTGGTTCTTTAGGATTCTTCCGTTTTTTGAGTGTAATTATATGTGGATGATCTCGTAGTTCTGGAGTTGTCGCTGGGTTACCGACTAGTTTCGCCTAGTCGGGTTCAACCTCGCGCCAGACTGCGTAGGGACGACCTATCCGAATCCCGTCTATGGGAAAGAACCGAATTTTCTCGTGGTTCTGGGTCGGAGAGAGGCTTCTTCTGCTCTTTTTAGTGCATAACATGTGAACCTCACGGCCGATGAGCCCAGTAGCTTGCTCTTCCATGCATGTCTATGATCGGAAGCCGTGGGAAAACAAGAGCCGTCGGAGCAACTCGACATATGACCGAGGGACCGTTTCCCCCTATGGGGTTTCGCGAACGAGGCCGTCGGTGGTTCTCTGGCGGTTCATCAGGTGTGTGTTCCACGCGGAAGTTTCCCCAGAGCAGGGTTACTGCCGCAACGACCTATGGGGTCGATACCTGGTAAAATGGTCTAGGGTTCGCAGAGGGGCGGCCCATGACCGATCGCAGCGCCGGTCGAGACAAAGCCCTGGTGCGTTATAAGCCCTTTAGAGGCTTGGGCGCGATGGTCGAAAGCGTGCCGCGGGCTACCCCCGAGGGCAGCTGGCGGCGCAGGATAGTTTTTTTTTAACGTTTCTAATTTCTGAACCCTTCGAATTATTTTATATGCCTATAAATATACATGTAATTTAAAAGTTTTAATTTGCGGATTGGAAGATGCTAAATAATATGAAAAGTGAGATTAAAAAACTATCATTTTCAGAGCTGACGTTGAGGCTCATGATCTGAAGATTTACTTGTTTATATACAATGATTTTCGGTAGAGTTACAACAGGGGGATAATTTTTTCCCACGACTTTACGTATAAAATAAAAACAAAAAGGAATAAAGTAAAATAAAATTAGTGACAACATTACCAAATTGCCGTATAATTTGCCAATTTGTGCTGTATTTATATGATAGCCAAACTGATAGATATGATATCCATGTTTATTCTTCGCATTCATCCACTACATCATCTTTATAGCCTTAACCCCTTCGCGACGAGCGTTCTTTACAGAATTTTTAATCTTTTACCACCGGTTTTTCAAAACAGAAATTTTTGCCTAACTGAATCGTAGAAATGCTAAGATTCAATAAGGCAAAGCTTGCAATAAAAAGTAACTGGTGGGAGTAATCGAGGATCTTATGCGTCACGTATACGTGTCGCTCGTCCCCAAGGTGTTAATATTGAAAATTAGCATTAACTTTAAAAATATAGTTTGTTTGTTATTATCGAATTGTTAAACCATGTCTTAAAAACAAATACAAATTTATTCCTTTGATTGAACCGAAAATTTGAAATTTACACCGCGTGAGATGCCGTCGTCTAGATTATGTACTTGTACTTGGCTTGCCGCAGCCGCCATTTTTCTCTATACCTACATCTTACTCCACTGTCATTCTAACACCCTCATATTTCAGAAAAGTTATCTTCGCTTTATTTTTAATTAATGACATTATCAAAAGCTGTCTCAAGTTAGAGACAGACTTTTAACGTGAGGGAACACAATTTAGTAAATTGTCACAGTGTCATTCGATTCTTTTTTCCATTAATATTTCATTTTAATATATTTCTGGTGTGAAATAATGAATATTCGAAAACATTTCATTTAATGGTGATTGTAATGTAAACTGAGACAGCAGACAGGCATTCGTTATTTTTATTCATTTATTCGTTTCGTTTATTTTTATTGTTTATTCGTTTTTTCAGCGAAGCTTAAGGCCGCGTAATTACGTTTGCTGTTTCATTAAATTAGAAACTTGCTGGTGCCGCATAAAGTGAACAGGAAACATAATATTACACAAAAACTAGATATGTATAAAACAGTTCTTAAAGACTCTGTATTTTGCAATATTCGAATACGATTAATATATTTGACTATGATTAACTTTGAAAATATGAATGCTTATTTTATTCAAATTATAAATGATAAATTGGAAATAGGCACTTCACCTCCTTTTATTAATTACGTAAAAATCAAAAATACTGACAAAAAAAACATACTTACAATAAATAGTCTGAATAAATATTTAGCGCTTACCAATTTAAATCCTCTATTTAAATTTTTGTAATAATAAAAATGAAAAATTCAAGCTTTTTAAAATGTGACTCTTTAACCTCGTTTCCTGCTTTATTTCAATGAAAAGAATTCCAAAATATATCATTTCTTTTAACTGATTTTTTTTTAATTCTTTTCAGTTTTCTATTCTATGTCGAATATGTATAGAATTAATATCAAGTTGAGTTGAATTGGTTAAATAACATGTTGCGTCCGAATATGATCGGAATTTTATTTTAATAAAAAATATATTTTACGCTGTCCAATTTTGAATTTAACTAGATTTGACCAACGCAGTTAGAAATATACTTTACAATATACTATAATATATATAATATAATATACTTTACAATATATTATAGGTTGTTTGATACTCCTATATGCCTGAAGCTTTACATTTAAGTTTGAAGCTATGATACTATTTTTGTCTAGATATCTGGTAAGTCGTTTCTTTTACCGTAACCTATGATAAAATCTTTATATCTGTAAGGTCTATACAGATCATCTACAGATCACCTACAAATTATCGATCTAAAACTCTACATATATCATCGGCAACAGATTATCGTAGGCTACTGTCCTATTAATTACCATTCAGAAAGCATAAAATAAGGTAACAGAAGGAAGTGAACAACATTCAGATCAAAGCAATTCAGTAAAGCCACGCCTTTTGGATGTCTTTTCAGTGAAATTAGGCGGGACAAACATGTTTCATATACTTGGATTTTGGAGATGTGAATGAAAATAATGTAGAAATATTGAAAAGTAAGGAGTTGAAAGATTTGGATTTTTAAAACAACGACAAAAGCTATACTTTTTGACAAAAGCGTTAAAAAATGAGTTTTTGAGAAATGAGCTACCTTCTAAACTGTTTATATAGTATATTTATTAATATCTGTTATTTATATATCTATGACTCTGTTGCACACTCTTTATGCAGTTACGGCTGTATTCTTCAGTGATGTCAACTTCCTTGTATCTATCCTGTCCTCATCAAGAAGATTTATATTATTGTCGAAGTCCTGTATGTGTTTCTGTAAATAAAAATATATGGATCATTCGAGACAACAGCCTTTTCAGCTATAGGTCTCAAAGCATCCCTCCTTCAGATGTTAAAAAAAAAAAAAAAAAAAAAAAAAAAAATGTTCAAATTATTTATTCTTATATAGTATCACAAGTTTTAATCTTCCAGTTATTAAAATTCTACATACAGAAATGTGTCTCTGAAATTAAAATTTTCTGGAAAGCACGTTTACTTTTAGAATATGCAGAAGAACTTCATCATATATCCTTTAACAATAAAAACCGGCAACTCTCACAAGATAACTTGAAGATAAAAACTTGAAAAACAATATGTGATTAAAAAAAAAAACACATGCTAATTAAAGCATACAATATATTTAATCGATTAAAAATATACATAAGAAGTATCTTTCTTTGTATTAAAATAATTTAAAACTAGTCGGATGGGCCTATCCCAATACTTTTTTCTATCTCATACATATGAATACTTCAAAATTCGCCATCACATCGCCAATAAAATCAATATTTTTCGTCATTCTGCTGCACGTCATCTGCTTGGGAATCGTTGTGTTTTCTGGATGCGAGCAACCGATGTATACTAAACTACGATACGAAATGTCCTTCTGGACGGTACTGGCAGGAAGAGACCCTCCCTATTCCTTGGTTTTACGATTTTAGCTAATTTTACTGGAAAACACGAAGCTAAAATACGTGGAATCCGATTAAAGAAGATTCATTCCCAGTTCTCGTCAATATTGAATTTGAATGAGAATATCGCCAAAGAAGTCCGCTATAGCTAAGTTGGCTTCATTTATGGCAACCTATTTTTGTCGCCAAATTTGGCGGTGTTTCGCCAAGTATCGCCGAACTTTACGAGAATTTGACGTTGGCGAATATAAATACATATAATGTTATGCATATAAGAGTTGAAACGATGGTTACGACAATGAAAGAAAATTTGCCGAAACCATGTTCACTAAAACTCATAAATAAAATCCCCGTTTATGGAGGAATCCTGCTGTCTTGTTTGAAAATGCCATCCACCATAAAATTTCAAACTGTTATATCGCAGCCATTTTTTAAGATGGAGGCAAAACAAAAATTGCTCCGGAATCTCTGGATCAAGGCCATACATTTAACGGAAAAAACTTTTAGGATTTCTAATTTTTTTGTACATGTTTTTGAATTTGAAATCTTCAAGTGGCTATCACAGCGCCCCCTTCCGACGGAATATCCTCAAATTCAACTGGGACCTGCAGGCCATAGTCAAAAACATATACAAAAATTTAGTTCAATTCTCTGCATAACTTCATACACTTTTCACTTATACAATAATGAAAATGGAACAAAATTCGCTATCGCAGCGCCCCCTTTCGTCGAAATATCCCCAAATTCAAGTGGGAGCTGCTGGCCATAGCCAAAAACATAGAAAAAAAAATGGTTTAATTATCTTCATAACTTCATACACTTTACGATGATACAATGAGGACAGACAGACATTTTGTAAAAACATGTTTTTCGGAATCTCTGAACCCTAAAACGCACAAAACCGGAAGTCGAAAAAATTTCGATTAGAATACTTTCTTCTATTATAGATAGAAGAAAGTAAAAAAGCGATTGAAGATAAATGTTCTTTCAGTTATTACAACAAAGTAACAACTTTCTACAACACTTCCCACTTCAATCTGCCGGCACGATGAAAATTATCGATTTTTAAATGGTTTAGAATTTATAAAAAATCGTCTACTATATATTTCGATATTTAAAATCAAATATTTTTTTATACATTTTGAAAAAAAAATTAAAATAATTAAATTGGAATTTTCTTTGTGCCTAAAATAATTTAATATAAAGGGAAAAGAATGGTGAGCAATGTTATTGAAGATAAAGGTGATTTTATTTATTACAAAAAAGCAAACATTTATCACAAAATTCTGTCCAAAATATTTTGCTCCTCACCATTGGATTTCAAACTGCCCGTGCCGATGAAAATTATTCGTGATTAAATCGGTCAGAATTTATAAAAACTCGTTTTCTTTTTGTCTCTTTAATGACTTAAAAAAAGAGTGAAATTTACGTTTTGGAGTACAGGGTTCGTACGCATCAGGGTATTCAGGAGATTTTAAGTGTTTTAGTACCAGAAATTTGGTAGAGTACTGGTCGCTATATTTGAAGATAGAATTTTTTTCTTTAAATAAGCCAAATATTACGTTACGAAAATTCTGGTAAAAGGTGCTTGAAAGTCCTTGAAGCGTACGAACCCTGGAGTAACTATAACAATTTTAACAAAAAGAGAAAAAATATCGTTATTTATGGAAAATATATTCTTATTATACCACAGTTACCAGATCTCAGAAACCCCACTGGATTTCAATTTGCCAATAATTTAATTTCTTGTTCATTATCCCGTCGTTTAGAACGTACCACTATTTCGAACTGTCTGGCCCGCGGTCTTCCAAAGCAATAATATATCAATACAATCTGCAGGGCTATTTTCTAGCAAAGGAAAATGCTAGATCTTGCCAAAACTCTCAAAATTGTTCAGCAGTATTTTTAAAATTTAAACTTTTTTCTGTGTAGAACACGTTATTAGTAAACTAAGGAATCCTGTGAATAATGGACATTGATTTCTGGTCATTTGCAACAGAGATGAGAGGATGGGGCTGTTCAGAACAGAAGATCAGGCGGCGCGCGGGCGATGGAGATTAAAATATCGAGTGAGTCTATACTGTGAATGAAATTGAAAGGCCTGCGTTCGTTATCATTGACTTGGACATCCAAATGAATGATAATGAACACGGTCCTTCATTTGACTAATTAGCGTATTTTAATGATATTTTGTTAAATTAAGAAGTGAACTCGGTGGCCGAATGGTTAGAGCACTGCTCTTGATTCTGGAGGTAGCGGGTTCGATACCCCAAAATTTCTGGGCTTTTTTCATTTAAAAATGTTTAATCGGTTGCTTTGTATGTTTCATGATTAATGGAATATATTTTATAAGCAAAATTTGATATTATTAACAATTACTTATTTAATTAAATACGACAAATTCAGCTATTTTACGATTAAAATTTTACATTACAGTGTCTTTTAATATTTAAACATTATTATTATTATTATTTTCTTTTTAGCAAATGTAAAATAAGAAATGAAAATATAGTCAATGTGCACGAATTACTCCATGATTTTATAATGAGTACTTCAACAGTGAATTTTTAGTACGAATAGAATGCAAAGCATATTTTACCATGTAAAAAATATTATAAAAATAAAATGTAAAATATATACATTATTTAAACTAGGAATATCAGTACCTATTTTTGTAAAGAGGTAAAATACATGTGGTTTATCGTCTAGTTTCGTAATGAATATAAATAAAATATAGTTAGAATGTTTATAAATTTTCTACTGAATGTACAAGTATTTTAGCATTTGTTTCTCGTGTTTTATGATGTTTATTGCAATATAATAAATAATGCAATTTACATCGAAAAATGAATTTCAAGAAAAATAAATTTTTAGAAATTAATAATTATGTTTCAACAAGGTTGTTATCGAAAAATATATTTTAATAAAATGTTTAAAAGCTTTTTTATCAAATTTTAACAAAGATTTTATTTTACTATTATAAATAAAGAAATAAATCTTTTAACATATGTTAAAAGATTTATCGTAAATCAAGGTCGTGATACCAACATATGTTGGTATCACGACCTTGATTTATTAACATTCTATTTATCCCAAAAAATATAAAGCAACTGATAAATAATTTTTAAATTAATAAAAATACGGGAAGAAAATCGGAAATAAACGGCGAGCATTCACTTTGTATCCATACTTTTCAGGTTCATCTGTGTAGGACAGTGATTCCCAACCTGTTTTTATCCGCGCCCCACCAAAACTTCTCTAAAATGATGATGCCTCCCTCCCCCTATAACATATAATTCTTATTAAATTTTAAAAGAATTTACTCCTGATAGAGTAAAAAGCATTTAACATTGATCCTGAAACGTGCCGAAGGTAATGGATGAATCAAATATTTTTTATAATCATCTGATACTCCTCGTAGTTTACTGGCACACGGTCGCCACGTATGCGTGATGTATAGAGTGCTCAGAATTCTTGATTAGAAAAATCAATAATTTTGAATAAAACATTTTTGTCTTATTTAATCACAGAATTTCTACGATTAAATTACGCAACAATTTCTAATCAGAATAAAACGTGATAAAGGAAGGTCGTCAAGTAATTGTTAAATATACACTTGAATAGTTTTATGCGTAAAATTGATTTTCATATGACATATTGCAGTGCGACTCATTCAATAAATAATCGAAAAAGTTGTTTAAAATTCTAAAATACTTATAAATCAGAAAAATTATAAAGAATTTTTAAATAAATAAAAGGTATCTAGATATGTTAAAAAGTTTTTTCTATAATTGTTCTGGTAGAATTGTATTTAAAACTTTTGAATGGATATTTTTTTAATTGAATATATTTTTTTTTTTTTTTTTTTTGAAATTTGAATGTGTAACTTTTATTTACAGTCTACAACATTACTATTAGAAAAACAATTCAGAAGGTATGGGTTCAAGAAAATTCCGAATTGTCCCCTTGAAAAGTTAAATTGCCCGCCTATTTAAAACTTTTGAATGGATATTTTTTTAATTGAATATATTTTTTTTTTTTTTTTTTTGAAATTTGAATGTGTAACTTTTATTTACAGTCTACAACATTACTATTAGAAAAACAATTCAGAAGGTATGGGTTCAAGAAAATTCCGAATTGTCCCCTTGAAAAGTCAAATTGCCCCCCTGTGGGGCGCACGCCCCCCGTTGGGAACCACTGGTGTAGGACAACCCAAACGGCAGTAAAGTACATAACAATTTTTGGTACTTTTCGGTTAGCCGGGCGCCAGTGAAAAAAAAATATATATATATATATCTACATATATGTTTGTGTATATATGTGTCTGTGTATATATTTATATTTGTTTCACTTGTACCCGGTTAACCAAAAAGTACCCCTTTTTTTTAGAGTTTACATTAATTTTATTGAAACCGCCAATACCGTGTTTCAGAAATTCGGTGATCCGAACGTCCTCTCCCTTGTTAGTTAAAGGTGCACTGGTGTGAAAGGCATCTTGTGAGTCACCCGCGCGCAGCGCGCGCTAAAAATTTGCAGGTTATGAACGCGGATCGGGCTATCTGATCACGTGATGCTTTTCATGAATGTTTCGGGGGTTTATTATGATGAAATAAAAATAGATATTCCAATTATAATATCCATTTTTTTTTGGAGGATAAAGATGTGTAGTCGCTAGTTTCACCTAATCCGAGCTACAGAAGCTTAAAATAATTGAAATAATTAAATTATTTCAATATATTAAATTATTTAAATTTCCGATAAGACCTACTCCATAACCCTTCTCTCCATCGCGCGCGCGCCGCGCGATCTTCTTTCCTGAACACAACCGATGTGGTGAACGTAAACCACTCACTTACGAATGTTTGCGTTCTTTGGGTTGGCAACTCTGCTTTTGAGTAAAGCCGAATGATTGATTCGAATATCAAAATCAATAATATGGCCATCACTAAAAGTGCGTTTAAATCTGGATTTCAACAATCCCCGACAAAAACTCGTAAATCATTCTCCTGCCCTTTCTTTTCTAAAGGTTCTGTAGTCATTAACATAAGAAAGAGGCGGTGATAAACATATCAGGGATCTCCTGCACTGACCTCTAGACAAGCTTCTAAAGACTGTCGAAACTGAGACTGTCGACTTTCTGAAGCTATCGTTTAGCAAAAGCGTAGTCTGTTTTAACCTTAAGGCTGTTAGTCACTGAGCTCCACAATTAACCCTAGCAAATGTTAAACATATAGACGTAGGATGCATTCGTAAATTTAAAATATCTCCTCAGAAAATTAATATTTTTAACTTATTTTCACTATGTACACTTAAGGGATGTATCTTTTTTTTTTCCTTGGTTGTTAAAATATTTCTAAAATATATACTTAATTTTACGTGACGTGTCAAAATATTTCTGAGTTTTGCAAAGATTTTCAACACATAAAATTACAAATTATGTATATACACTGCTCAAAACAATTAAAGGATATTTGAAGTTTTATATAAAATAAAGATATAAACGAAATTTATTTTTTGCCGAAAATAGAGGAAGAGAATCACAAATGCAAATTTTTCTGGTTTTCAAACTGTGGAGTATGCAAATTTTCAGTTCGACGTCAAAAACGTCGCTTCAGCGGCAGCGAATGAAATTTGACTTTCAACTGGATAAAAGAGAATGAAGACAAGGATGATCGGCATTCAGTGATTGCTTTGTTTCGATGAGTACGATGTCTCAGCGAAGTCATTTGACAGATTCAGAAGCTTGGAGAATTGTTGGTAGGTTAGAAGGGGGCCAAACTCAAGCCGAAGTAGCGCAAGCCATTGGAGTGTCACAAAGTGTCATTTCCAGGATCTGGAACCGTTTTTTGGAGAGTGGATGTGCAGGCCGAAGACCAGGGCAAGGTCGTAGACGGGCAACAACGCCCAATGAAGATCGGTATTTAGCGTTAACAGCTCGGAGACACCGAAACATGAACGCTACTCTTCTCCAACAACACCTTCGCTCGGCTACAGGCACCACGATTTCAACTCAGACTGTCCGAAACCGGATCCATGCTGTAGGTCTGTATGCTCGCCGACCGATGGTATGTGTTAGATTAACATCAAGGCATCGTCGCGACCGCAGGGAGTGGGCAACTGAGCATGTCAACTGGAGGAGAAATGAATGGAGCAATATTCTGTTTTCTGACGAGTCCCGTTTTTCTGTCCATCTGGATAATAGGCGTATTTTCATCTGGAGGGACCGTGGCAGTAGGAATAATCCTGCGTTCGTGCACGAAAGTGTCAGATTTGGCGGTGGAGGAGTGTTGGTGTATGGTGGCATCTCCATTGACGGGCGCACTGACCTCTACATCATTCGAGATGGAGCTCTGACTGGTCGCCGATATATGGATGAGATCCTCAGACCTATTGTAGTCCCTTACGCTGCAGCAATCGGAGTAACTTCATTTTAATGGACGATAACTGCAGGCCACATCGTGCAAACCTGGTGGAGGATTTCCTTTTCGAGGAAGGAATCGTTCGAATGGAATGGCCAGCGTGTTCTCCAGACATGAATCCAATCGAGCACGTTTGGGACGCTCTAGGAAGACGAGTTTCTGGCCGCCAACAACCCCCACAAACTCTCCAAGAACTGGAAAGAGCTCTTCTGGAAGAGTGGGGCAGAATACCCCAACTCGTCATTAATAGCCTCATTGAGTCCATGCCTCAAAGGTGTTCAACGTTGCTGGCCGCCCGTGGAAACCATACCCCCTACTGAAAATGATTTTCTTTGAAGAAAACACCTTTTCTTATTCTTTTTTTCTCATATGCACAAATTGTGTTTTTTTCCTTTTGTACACAAATGCGCAATAAAATGCATTTTCTTCTGCCAAACATGTGTAATTTATTCTCATATAACCTACTATGTCTGTCGACCATGTATCAATCAGCTAAAAAGTTTCCCAGATACAAAATCTACCTAAAACTGCAATATCCTTTAATTGTTTTGAGCAGTGTATTTTAGAAATATTTTGACAACTAAGAAAAAAAAGACATCCTTTAATATCCATTTTAAGTATACGAATGCATCCCAGGCCTATAGAGAAACGAGGGGAGGAGCCTTCAAAGACCTTTTAACTGATAAGACGGGAAGGCTTTGGAAACCGTAACTAACGAAACAGTGAATATAGTTGTGCTGGGCACAGATTAAATATACTCATACAGATTTGACAGTGGAGCGAAAACCCGAACCATAGATTAAATATACTCATACAGATTTGACAGTGGAACGAAAACCCGAATCGGCGCGATACAAGCGCCACTACTGAGCACAGTCAAGAACTAACGCACACGCGCGCGATCTATAAACTGTCAGATTGTCACGGTCACATGTACCTGTTGGCAGTTTTGTTTATTTAATATCGACACGACAGTTTCTGAGTTTAAATTATTAATAAAAAGGTGTAAATCTGTAAGAAACTCGTGTAAATATGTATATTTGTAAGTATTTGTATGATAAAATAAAATATGTTTGATGTTTTAAACAATAACAAACTGCGGCGACGCATTTACATAAAAAAAAGATAGATACCATACAAATAAAATAAGTAATACCTACCTGTGGCGACACGCCCGGAACGTTTGCGACTGTTGTCACTAGGGGCTCTGAAGTTGCGATTCGGTTACCATTGAGCTTATGGAAGTGTCCTATCTGGTGGAATATAATTAATCTGTGGTGCTGGGAAACACTCTGAAAGGCGCGATCCAATCACATGCATGCATCATTGTGTTCGCCAATTCTCCAAATTGTTTTGTGGTAAATCTAAAATAGAAGCAAATTACGCGCCATATTGAAAATTTAAAACTAGTTTTGTTTTTAGACAAGTTTTGCCCCCTAAAGATTAAGACTCATTCTGGTTGTAGTTCACTATTTTGTTAATTATTTAAATTATTAAAAAAATATCTTAAGTGTATAGATAAAAGTATACTTATCAAGAATATAATTTAAATAGAATATTAAAATTTTATTCTCAGAACAAAGATCATAGAAGATATGTATATTAGAAGGTCTATGATTGTATTATTTTAGGCAAAGGGCCGCCAATAGATATCATATCATGGCTCTCAGACAAATATACTGTGAGAGGTCCCCCCCCCCCCAACTCTTTTCTCCCCCTGCCTTTTTTTTAATAAAATTAATACCGATATTTACATTTAACGAACTATTTAGAATATATATTTATTTTTTAAATACAGAGAAACATATGTTTTTTAATTTCCTTTTTTTTAATCGAGCTAAAACCTTACTAAAAAAAGAATGTATTTCTTTACATCTTTTTTTTCTTCCCCTAAACAATATTAATTTTTCTATGAACCTGCATGTATGTAATTGTCCAAGTAATTATTAATACTGTTAGAAGAATATAGAATGGGTGGCAGGTCTCAGAATGCGAATCATCCGGATACAACTCTGCTCTCTGACGCTCTGAGTGTCAAGTTTCTGCATATTTCGACTGCTGCGTGTTCGGGCGAAGTTTGGAAAGGGGGCGTGTTATTCCCGCCCTCTTGCTATCCAGTATCTTCAGTTGTGTCTTTGTCGGGCGGAGCTTGGATAGGAGGCGTGTTATTCCCGCCTTCTCCACTGCTGGTGTTCGTCGCGTGGAAAAGAGGCGTGTTACTCCCGCCCACCTGATCTCTGCTAATCTTCCGTGACTGCTCTTTTGAATGCCATGGCCATGAAAGAGAACCAACAGCTTGACGACCTTATGAATGGGATCATAAACGGATATGTTCCTGCGGACTGGTTACGAGAATTCAACGCCTTCCCTACTCTAGATGAGCAAGTGAACGATGTTTTTCGAGAATTTTTATCCGGTATAGATGAAGAAATACAGTCTCTCCAACAACGAAAGGACTACAACGACACCCACAAGGCTCAGGTAAAAGACCTCTGTCTTTTTGCTATATCTATTTTGGGGGAGCCATCTAGATTAGATTTAATTGATTTAGCCTGTAGAACTGGTTATATTAGATTTCTAGGGAATAACCAATGGGAAAAACTCCAAATTCTAAAGAATTTTAGCTCACATTCTAATCCCCCCCGTACAGGAAAAAGAAAAAATTCTGAATCTGAAAATCCAATTCCCCTCAAAAATAAATTCGGAAATCTAAATTCCGAAGCTAATCTTGATAACCATGATCTTATGGATCAGGAATCTGCTCAAGATGGTGCTGCAAGCACCGATGTTGAATGTTCAAAAAACGACAAGCACCCCTACTTTATTGAATTCAAAGATATGGATTGGCGCAAAGTTACCCAAGAGATAAAAGCCCTTGATTCTGATAATCCTCCTCAAGTCAGCCTCTCCGGGGAACTTCTAAAAGTTCTACCCAAATCTGTCAGCCAATTTAGAGATATCCAAAGATACCTAACTGACAAACATATGAATTTCAACACCCTTAACTCAAAAGAACTTCGACCAAAAAAAAATCTGTATTAGGGGAATCCCCCCCAACACAGACCCCCAACTTATTATCGAAGACCTTGGTAACCATGGATTTAAGGCCACCCGAGCCGCCATGCTTAAGAGTCGCAAAACTGGCAGAGGTATGCCAATTTACATGGTCAACGTCCTCCCTTGCACTAACTTTGAGAAGATCTATAAAATTGAGGAACTTTGTGATATAAGTGTTCGTATTGAATACTTCAGAAACCACAATAACCCAAAACAATGTTACCGCTGCCAACGTTTCAGACACGCCTCCGAGACGTGCAGCCTATCACCAAAATGTCTTAAATGCTCAGAAGAGCACCTCACTGATAACTGCCCCAAGACAGGTAAAATAATTCCAAAATGTTCCAATTGTAACGGTGCCCATCCGGCCTCATACAGAGGTTGCCCAAAAAATCCAAACAACATTAAGAAAAAAAATACCCCAACACTCAACACCAAAACAAAACCGCAACACCAAAAACCAAATATAATTGCTGACATCGCAGACATTTTCAAACCCTACAATTACACCATTCATGATAAACCAAACGATATCAACAACAGTGAGACCACTACTGACGAGAATAACGATATCCAGGAAGCCCCAGTTGAGGACACTTCCAGTTACACCAAACAAAATAAAACACCACCTGTTATACAAAATAATTATACAAACACATTCAAAGATATGTTTGACACCTTCAAAGACATGAAGGAACTTCTCCAAATTACCAAACTCCTAAAACATTTAAAAAACATCGCCATCAAATAAAAAATTGCAACAACCCATTCGACAAAATGTATATCATAATAGAAGAATTAGACGCCTTTTCTACGGAGCTCAACATTACCAATTATGAATAATTACAATAACAAAAATTTCTCTTCTCTTCTTATTTTCTCCTGGAATTGCCAATCATTGCAACCCAGGATTAACGAACTCCGCTCCTTTATTTCCATTAATCCACAAATCGATATACTCTTAATCCAAGAAACACTTAACCCTTCCTGCAGTATCACCATCCCAGGTTACAAACTCCATCATACACCACGTGCCAACTCTCACTGGGGTGGCACAGCCATCTACATCAAAAATTATATCCCACATCACACAACTCAAAATATTCCACTCCCAGGCATTGACTACACCAGTATTGTCGTCAACTTGCCCCATGCCAAAATCAACTTCACATCTTTTTACGCACGACACGGGCGACGATACCCCATAAATGACCTGACACACATCATTACACAACAGCAACACGCATTTATCGCTGG
The DNA here is from genome assembly GCA_963931845.1 of Maratus michaelseni. Lineage (NCBI taxonomy): Eukaryota > Metazoa > Arthropoda > Arachnida > Araneae > Salticidae > Maratus > Maratus michaelseni. The sequence continues at coordinate 122,501,140 of OZ007598.1, forward strand.
TGACTTCAATGCACATAGCAGGCAGTGGAACTGTCATTCCACCACTACCAGAGGTAGATCTCTTCACAACTTGGTTAGCCATTTCAATCTCAGTCTCCACGCACCTACTACACCAACACACATTCCTGTTGCTCGCAACCAGCACCCCTCTATTATTGACTTCGCCATCACCAAAAATCTTACCTTCCCTATCAACACTTCTGTTATTAATGACCTAAGCTCTGACCACCTTCCTGTCTTCTTCAAAATTGATCTTATCAACCCTATCTCTCCTCCTCCTTCAGTAGCTATTGACTGGAATAAATTCCAAAATTACATCAACAACACCGACCTTACCTACCCCACAATCAACAACACTACTGACATTGATAACGCAGTTAATAAACTCAACAACATCATTTACAAAGCTCAAAAAGATGCCACTTACACCAAATTCAAAAATAATAACTCTTACATCTTACCCACTTACATACATAATATATGTAAACAACGCAACACACTCCGTCGACTCTACCAAAATACCAGAGATCCCACCCTTAAAACAGCTGTCAACACTCAACAATAAAATTAAAATCCTTATTCAGAAAGATAAGCAAAAAAACTGGTCTAAATTTCTCGAAAGTCTTACTTGCGAGGATAACTCTCTTTGGCAAATCAAAAAGAAACTCAATAATAATTATACCCCTATTCCTCCCCTTACTGCCAATAATCAAACTGCGTATACTGACGAGGACAAGGCAGAATGCCTCGCTAGCTCATATGAAAGGCAATTCTCTCCGAATCCCTTCCTCGCAATTCAAGCACACTTTAACAATGTCAATGATACTGTTAATGACTTCCTCTCAACCCCTCCTATCCCTCTCCCCGAAATTCAACCCATCATGATCAACAATATTATTCAAAAACTTAATAATAAAAAATCTCCTGGGTACGATAAAATTTCCAACTATACTCTTAAACAACTTCCTATCAACTGTATTCTCTACATTACGAAGCTCACTAATTATATCCTCAAACACTGTTATTTTCCTAAACCCTGGAAAACCTCTATCATTTCTCCTATTCCTAAACCATCCTGCAATCTTAATGACCCAACTAATTTCCGTCCCATCAGTCTTCTCTCCTGTCTAAGTAAAGTCATCGAACGCGTCATTAGATCACAGCTCAATGACTTCCTTCACAACAACAACATTCTTATGCCTGAACAATTCGGCTTCAGAGCCAAGCACTCCACCCAACACCAACTTCTTCGATTTGTGGAATTCTTAACTGAAAACTTCAACGAGAAGAAGCCTACTGCTGCCATATTTCTTGATGTCACCAAGGCCTTTGACAAAGTCTGGCACGCGGGACTCATTTACAAATTAATTCGGCTTAAATTCCCGTCTGGACTTATCCATTTAATACACTCTTACCTTGGTGATCGTGACTTCTTTGTCCGTGTAAACAACTCACTTTCTCTACTACACATAATACTCTGTGGTATTATTCAGGGTTCAGTCATTGGCCCTATTTTATTCATAATATACTTTAATGACATTCCACGCACACTCTTCACATCACTCGCACTCTATGCGGACGACACTGTTCTCTATGGCACTGCACATCACCCATACAATCTTTACAAAAATCTACAACACCACCTCAACATCTTCATGGAATGGTGTGATCAATGGCGCATTAAGATAAACGAATCTAAAACTACTGCTGTTTACTTCTCTAGAACCTTCTCTACTCCTAATAGATTAACCATCAATAACACTACCATTCCCTGGTCTGACGATGCCAAGTACCTGGGAGTTACCATTGACAAATGCATTACCTTTAAAAAGCATATTCTTAATATCCGCGGTAAAGTCGCCGGAATTTCCAAAACCCTCGCCCCCCTTCTTCGCAGTCACTCACTCTCCATACACAACAAACTCTTAATATATAATGCTTGCATTCTCTCTGTTATCACATATGCATGTCCAATCTGGGGCTTCACTTGCAAAACCAGTATGAACAGCCTCTCTAGTACCCATTACAAACAGCTCCGTTACATCAGGAACGGGTCTAGATACCTCAAAAACTCGACAATCCTCAAGGATCTGAAAACGACTTCACTCAAACATCGCATTAAACACCTTGCGAAAAAATTCTACAATGACATTAATCACATTCCAAATGAACTCATATATGAGCTACCTGACTACGATGCTTGCAGTCCATCCAACCGGAAAAAACCAAGGTACTCCACTATTCTTGATGAATAGTCCTTCCGAGCTATAATTCTTACCTCAAAATTTTTCTCTTTAATTAAAATATATATATATATATATATATATATTATTATATATTTTTTTACTGATAATTTTATTTTGACTTTTCTCCTAAACTTCTCTTAACATCTTTACTTTACCTCGTCTGGCATATTTTTGTTTTTTTTGAACTATGAACTATTTTTACTTTTATACTTTAACTAGTAAATTTTCATTATTTTATAGATATACTTAACACTATCCTTTTTTATGTAGTCAATTGGACTACGGCTAGACATTTCATATGGCTCTCTCAGGATTTGATATACACCTACTCAAAGCCAGGGTGTGCAGTTGCTTCGCAACTTGGAAGCCCATTGAACCTATCACAAGTTCAAGTTCAAGTTAATACTGTTATTTCGTATTCCCATGGTTTACGAACATAAAATCTGAAAAATTCTGTACAAATTTTTGACTATGTAGTATTTTTTAAAGGCTGTTTTCAAATTTTTACTGGCCCCAATCCTTAAACTATTCAAAAAATCTTTCGGACAATTCACAAAATCGTTTTTTAATTCGCACTTGACAGAAAATTGCATGAATTAGCATTAAGAATCTAATGGCGTTTTCAAATTTATTATAAATTACATATATCTGATACATATAGCTGATTTCTAATCAACTAGATTAAAATATATATACATATATGTAGAGATGTAAGTTTTTCCTCTGGTAATTAAAAATACAAAATTGCCGAAACATGTTTAAACCTTCGTTACATCAAATGAGATGTATGAAAATAAAAATAATTAAATAAAAGTTATTAAACGTAAAATATGGATCGAAAATATTTTAAGAGAAACTTTTTCGAAAAAGATTAGTTTCCAAATACAGCAATAATATATTTTATTCTGAATACTTTTATTAAAATCGACACTAAACTAATGTTTATATGAAAAGAAAAAAAAAAGAAATATGAGTTTATTCCTTTTAATAATACTTAAGCTAGTCTAAGTCATTATAAAAAGAATAACAGTACAAACTTCTCAATATGAGAGTTGTAAAAAAAAAAAAAAAAAAAAAAAAAAAAAAAAAAAAAAAAACATGTAGAGAATTTCTGCTGGAAAAAGGGAGTAGTTCATTTACTTCCAACTCGGAGCACAGGCACCGGTGGCCCAGTCGGTAAAGTCCGAGACTACAGATTGGACGAAATTGAAAAATCGCGGTTTCTGTCCTCGGCGGGACGAGTGAGCTTTGGCGTTCTCTTTCTTGCTTTTTTTTTTTAATTGTTTTATCATTCTTTATTTGATTATTTTCTGTTGAAATTTAACAGAGAAAGTACATTAAAATAACGAATTTTTAACAGAAATAAAGTTTTTTGTCTCGAATTCATTCAATATACTAATAAATATATCTAGTGGGAAGCATTATAAATATTAGAAAGAATAATGATACTTTCTACTTAACTGCCAACAATTTTTTAACATGCGTTTACTTTCTTAAAAGAAACTTTCTATTTATGTATGACGAATAAATCAAAAACGTGAAGGGAAAAACCTCAAAACGCATTACAGAAAATCGCCCTTCACATGCGTTCTTCGTCTGATTAATACGCCAAGTGCACTCCGTTGTATCTTTCGCCCCTGTATGCAACTTCTACCGCTTTACACCGTGTACTGTTTTGCTGGCTGGCGTGGATTTATATTACGTCTACGAAGCTTTCTCTTCTTTACGCTAGAGTTCTTTGGAGCCTTTACATGTCATGGCCATGCTATGTATAATACTTATAAGCTGTCAACAACAGCTTATTAACACGAACTTCGAACTGGGAAAGGCGTCGAATAATAATATCATTAAAGTAGTTTATTTCATAAATATTTATCTTTAAACTTATTTAAGAAGTATATGTTTGAAAGTTGTAGGGCGAGCAAAAAGATTTTTAAAATTCTAGGGGGTGTTGGGGGTAAGTTTTTTTACACAAAATGTTAAGAACATTTTAGAAACAATTATTATGAAGTATATTTCTGGTTGATATTATACATTTGAAAATACATACTTACAAAACACTGATTATTATATGGTCTAATAAAATATATTTCTTAATTACAAAACGTTGATTGTATTTTATTATGTGACATAAAATATATCTTGGATAACAAAAAAATCCATCCTAAATATTTAAATATAAAATTTAAAAAATTAAGCTAAAATGATTTTTACCTTTACATTATTATTTCCTATCCAATAAGTTAGCACGATTTATATGTATAAATACAAGATGTCCCAAAAATCCTTGACACATTCTAAAATTCAATAAAAGATCAAAAATTTGGCGTACGAGAGTGTGGTTTGGACGAAAATTCTTCTTATGATCTGAAATTTTGTTTAAGCAAATAAAAAAACATAGTTCCAAAAATTTCTCATAGATGTACAGGAGTGCTGCTTCTGGAAAGTTATCGAATAGGTAGAATGCCTTTATACATAACAATGGCGAAAGACGCACAATGCGTATGCACAGTTTTTGTCCAAACTATGGCAAGCCACATTCCAGAACTTAATACTCACCCTCTTGAGTTCGATTAGACGAGTATTGTTAATTTCTGTTTTGTGGGCTGCCACAGTTTGGACAAAAACTGTGCATACTCATTGTGCGACTTTCGCCATTGTTATGTATAAAGGCCTTCTACCTATTCGATATCTTTCCAGAAGCAGAGAAATTTTTGGAACTAATTATTTTATTTGCTTAAACAAAATTTTAGATCATAAGAAGCATTTTCGTCCAAACCGCACTCTCGTACGCCAATTGCTTGATCTTTTATTGAATTTTAGAATCTGTCAAGTACTTTTGAGACATCCTGTATATTTAAATATCTTCATTTTGATCGACACGTAATATAACAAGAGTTTCGATAAAATGATATAGTGTAAAATGGGTTAAATATTTTTTATATAACTGCGAGGTAACAAAAAAGAATAATTTCATTTCAGAAATTTGTAAGATAAGGAAGTTTGGTTTCAGACTCAATAAAATGGCTGAGAATTTATTATATATAGTATGAAACTGACGAGGAAACTTTAGAGCATGATTATTCATAGCTACAAACAAAAGTACGTGCCATGATCGAAAATGTAGCCACAAAAATAAAAATGACAAAATAAAAGATAGCGTTGTGTGTTTTTTTTTTCTTTTTTTTTAATAAAAATGTTACCATACCAAAGAACAACTTCAGGATCTAGAGGGAACGTTATAGTCTTAAACCTTTCCGGCGCGGAATAAATCTATTTGTAAAATAATGAAATAATGGACTTACACCAGATTTTACAAACGATTTCCTTACATAAGAAAAACTTGCTGATTTTATCCGTACTTTATAAAAAATAAATTTTAATTAAATATTCTTGGCGCCGTTTGTCAGTTTTGGATGTCCTTTTTTGTGGACACCGCCCGCTAAAGGGTTAAATATTAAAATGTAAAAAGACATGAATGTGAATAGCGAGAAGTAAAGTGAAAAGAAGTTATTCCCCATTGAAAAAAAATTTATAAGATTAATGTTATTTGAAATACAATAAAATTCTAAAGTTATCCAAATCAAGCTTAAACATTATTTATTGTATAAAAACAAATTAGAAGATTATCACTGAGCTTCACTTTAAACATTTACTCAAAAACAATAAAAATGTATTGTGATGAAGTGGCCGCAGTTGTATAAATCTTTTGTTATATTTATATGTGTGTGTGTGTGTGTGTGTGACTTAGGCTAATTGCGAAATCCGGCTTTTTGCAAAGACCCGGGCTAATTGGAGAATCATCACCCTTGCTCCAATCAGCCTGAGGTTTTTCAGACTTATTACAAACAGACTAGCGACCGTTAGGCTAATTGGGATATGGTCATTTACAGGGGCGCACCAGTTGTGTTCAGCGCCTGTGTGCAAAACTTCAGACTTTGGTTTATACCCTCTCCCCGAACAAATATCATTTTATAAAAACTTATCAGCGAGCATAAATGAAATGTAGAATATATTATGTTTATATGAAAAAAAAAAAAAAACAGTAATTACAAAAAGAATGTGTAAAAGAAAAAAATACTCAAAAAAGAGTAGAAAAATCAGAAAATAGAATAATTTACATCGTGTGTCAAAATAATCATGTAAAATTAAACTTTATGCAGTTTTAAGTAAATTATTTTTTTTTTATTAAAATTCAAACTAGGGTATAAAACCCGGGCTTCCCGGAATAGAGAATATATGTGAAAACCGTTTATAATTTTATTGAAAATTCTAACAGATTTTTCACATTTAATAACTTTTTTAGATTGCCCCTTAACAACACCAAAGAGCAGTTTTATATGAAATATGTCAATTATATATTCAAAAAAATTTTTGAAATTTATTAAAAGTGGTCATTTCGCATTGACCTCGTGCCAGAAGTTAATGCCGAAGATATCGCTAAAATTATCTACAGCAGTTTTTTTATTCTGATAATTTCAGCGCTTTTAAGAGCTTATTGCGATTACATGTCTGTTAAATTTGTGTTTTACTTACACTATTTAACTTACTGCTTAATGAAGTTTTAATTTCGTTATTGAATACTAGCCGCCACTGGCGACCAGTTTGGTCGCCCTTAAATGTATGTTGAGCATTGTAACAAATTATTTTTATTCATAATTTATTTTTTTTCCTTAATTCCTCGCATAACTGGAAAAATCTAATAGACAAATCAAGAACTTTTGCGATCGCGGTAGCATTTCGCATATTTTTTGTTGTTATGTATTTCATCTTTCTTGACAAAAACCGCTTAACCCACTTAAGAATTTATGCTTCATGTCCGTTTGCTTATCACTTGCAATATGTTCGCTAATGCGGAGATTCTTAGACATATTTGGCGCAAAACAAAAATCGCGCCAACCCCGGTGCGTCCGTGACAGCTGTTTCAATTTAAAATACATGACGTTCACATTTTTCGTTTAAAATAGAAAATAGAAAAATAATAATTATCATAAATCAAAACATTTGATTTCAAATTAAAGTATCGTTTCTAATTTGCACGCGCAAAAAATAAAAGCTGACAATTCTTTTCGAAATTTGATCCATTAAATATTATTACATGAGTTCAACTTACGTCAAAAAAGATCCGGAAGTTGAGTTGTATGGAACAGAATTAAGGTAAACTTTGACTGTCTCACTGGTGCGGATTATTTTTTTTTACGCCAGGCAGCGATCCAAAAATTCATGGTTTAATATTTTAAACATTCACAACGAATGAATCTTTTTTCTTTGTTTACTTTCACAGATAGAGAATTTTAACTGCGAACCTAATTTAAACTGAAGTTATTGCAGAATGTATACATAATTGAACGTAAGTCATCTCTCAAATATTAATTTATTTTGAACGATCTTTCTAAAAATGTAATTTTTATGCAGTTTTATTTGCAAAAATAATTTTGAAAAAAATGGCCGCCTGGCATATGAAAAAGTGAAACGGACATCCCGGAACTGTTGATGACAGTCACATGACTTACGGTTTTATTATATAGATTAGGTGGAAACAAATGCTAAACTTTTTAAATTGTTTAAAATGCAAACGGATTAACACTTTGTAATAGTCTCCAAGCGACAGAGATATATTTAAAATAAAAAATCATGCTTGAAAGTTAATTCAAATGCTATAATAAATGAATAAATTCCATAGTATAATACAGTTTTCAAACAAATTGTATTTGAAAGTAGATTTTTTTCCCCTATAAAACGGTGTAAAAATAAAAAATGTGCCATGTTTAGAAATTTTAAAAAATGCAATAACAAAAATCGCAAAACCGAAATTTCATCACCAAGTGTTGCCATTCACAAAATGACGTCAGCGTTACGCACGGACACGTTTGTCCTTTATATATTTACTGCATCATTGACACAGTCGCCTCAATCCTGGGATGGTCGATTCCGCAGTCTGAACGTGATTGGCTACTCACAAAATGTCCTACCACGGTGTTTACTATCCAGGCTTTGCCACATTTGGCAGTTATACTCTACATTTGGCAATTGCCAAAAGTTTTTGCTTATCATTTCGATTTCAGCGATAGCGATAGATACACAGAGGGGCCAAAATGAAAGAGGCAGGGTATACAGAAGTACAAATACTTATTAATTTTTATTTAAAAAGTAGTAAATACAGAATATTATGAATAACAACACCTCCTGTGAAGTATTGAATGTTCAGTATGTTGTTATTCATAATATTCTGTATTTACTATTTTTAAATAGAAATTAGTAAGTATTTTTACTTCTGTATACTGGGCCTCTTTTATCTTAGCCACTCTGTATTAATACTATATGGTATGGTACGGTGTGCTTTATACTGTTAAAATTCTACAGTGCATATAAAATTGTTAAAAAGAAACATTCATTAATGATTTTCACGAAAAAAAAAAAAAAAGAAGAAGAAATTTTAGGATTCTAACATTTAAAATTATATAAAATCAAATGTAATTCTTTGTAAATGCATTAGATTTTATCTTTTTTAATTTCCCATTCATATAAAACGAAGTGGCATTTGAAATAAATTAGAAATTAATAATGATTGCTTTTGATTAAGAGCCAAAGTAGTGTTTAAATTTTTTGTACATTTTGTAATTATTTACATTGTGTTAGTTATTTTAAATCTAATTATGCTATTATAGTCAGACATGAGAATCTTTATTTACATTTTCCTCTCAAATATTGCTTACATGCTTCCATTGTACCCTATTTGCTGAGATTATTTGATAATGCAACATTTCAATAATTTTCGAAAAATGATGAAAGCTGACAATTTAGGACTGAAAAGCATTTTTGTTGTTGTTTTCCTTTTCTATCATTTCATCTTTAGTTTTATTTTACTATATGTATCTGATTTTTTTTATAAAAGTTTCATACAAATCAAACTTGTTTGATCTAAATCCCTGCTTTTAAAAAAGTTCTTGTATTTATTTATTTTTTATTTTTGGTACTTTTAATAAATTAAAATACAATAGTAGCTTACAATTATATTATGACCTGCTCAATAAATTTGTTCAGTAACTAAGAAAAAATAAAAATATCTATAGGGGAGACTGGTACACACTGGACCTATGGACACAGTGGACCACCCCCTAATATTCTATTTATTTAAATTTTTCTTAAGCTTCTCTTCTATCCTAATAGACAACAGCACTGCAATTATTATTTATAGCCTTCAGAAAATATGTTCAGCTCAGATTGAACTATTTTATCCTGCTTTGTTGTTTTGAGCTTCTAAAAGTAACATTTTTCATCATCATATTTTTATTTTTTTAGTAATTAAAGGTTGTAGATAAATAAGATAAAACAGCTTTTTTGTAAAGCTAAGGTACTTGTTTTTATTTAACTTTAAAGTTAATATGTTTAAAAGAAAGCTATAAACAATATTAATATGATTATTTATTGAACTTCAACATGGGGCACAGTGGACCACCCACTCCTGGGGTACAGTGGTCCACAATCCACTCTGCTCCTGTAATGCAGAATGTTCAAAATATTTAATAATTGCTTATTTTCTATAAAGAAAGATTGTTTTAAAGTAGATTTAACTGTAAAATAAAGTAAACAAATAAAAATAACACTTAACATAGTAAGAAATATTTTGTTTTGGAGTTACTGCCTTTGATAAATATAACTGTAGTCTAATTGTTGATGATTCTATTCAAGTTAGATTCATAAGACGCAAATTGAATGGAAATCAGTTTATTTCTCCCGAAACTGTAGATGAATCTGCTGTTGATGTCAATGATTTCATAATGTTGCTCTCAGACCCAAAATTATTTCTTGAAAATTCCAGGCTCAATCTTACTCATAAGTACTTTGGAATTTCATTTGCAAATTTTAATGTGCGCTGATTTTTTTGTACTTAAGTAATAACTTCAACTAAATTGCAATTGTTCCTGTATTAATCTGTTATTATTTTCAAAATATAATTAATTTTTTGTTTTTGTTTCAAAATTTATATTACTATGTTATTTTGCAGGTGAAGGGGCAACAAAAAAGAATTAGATTAATGAAAAATAAATTTATATTGAATTTTAGATAATACCTAATAGTGGTCCACTGTACCCCGCTTCCGGGGTACACTGGTCCACTTTACAAGTGTATATAATTTGTTTGTTTTTTTTTGAAAAATGTATTGAAAACTATGTTGTGAGAAAATTATGATGGATGTAAGAAGGTTTAAGGAATATTCAAAAATATTTTCATACAGATCGGTCAGTCTGCTAAAGAGAAAAAAAATGTTAACTGAAAAAGTGGTCCACTGTGTACTGGTCTCCTATTGCCAAAAAAGTACAGGTATTCAAGAAAGATATGAAAACATAATCCCCAGTATTCAGACTTGAATATCCTTTGAATCATATAAAAGAAATACAAACAAAAGTAAATTTTTATGTAGCAGGTGGTTAAAATTAAAATATCCTCATTTTGAACATTGTAGACTAGGAGGGGGGAAACAATGGTTATAATAATGCCAAATCAGTAAGCACCGCATTATGCATATCAGGCAAGCTAAAAATGAATGATAATTATAATAATGAAAAAGATAGATAAAAAAAATTTCCCCGAGCAGAACTTCAATAAAACAACTTCACAGTCATAATGCATATTGATGGGCATATGCAGCAAAAAAATATTTCATGAGTTTTGGATATGGTTGTACATTTATGTAAATAATCTTTCTGGAACAACTGAAACATTATTGTCGGTTATTTAAGGAAAAAGCAAAGAATTATCACTATAGTACTATATTATTTAATGTGCCAACAGAAAAATATATTTCCCCATTATATGATATCTTCAGTTTAATGATGATTCCCTTTGCAATCATTAAATTGGGATTCAGCTGTAACTAAATGTAAATTTTGGGGGAAAAATAGATATGGTAATTCATTATTTCTTAGTGTTGGCTCATGGTTGCAGAAGTAGATGAAAAAGCAACAACATCAGTATAAAAAAGTTGGTTTTAAGTATCGACTCCCTTCTCCCTCTTTCAAACTGCAAGGCTAAGACTGACCCTGAATAGCGGTAGTGATGATGAATGATGTGCTTATCCCAAATTACTCTTATTAATCGTGAACTACACATAGGGAATTATTCATTTATTAGCAAGAAAGTTCTATTTCTTTCTCTGTGGACTTTTCAATCGTCATCAATAATGTGTTGTCCATTTAAAATTATAAATGTATCCTAAAAGGTAGTACAGTATGCCAATGTCATAATGATAAAGGCAACAACATGTGCTATTGCTCATACATCACTTCTAAATATTGCATAATTGTAATTTTTACATTATCAAATAGAAAAAAAAAATTCACTTTCAAATGAAATTTGAAAACTGTAGCTGAATTTAGTGACTTATGAAAAAATTTTCAAGCATATATATCGATAAATTAAAACGCTAAGTTAATTCTTAAGTTCAACAAACATTTTCAGCGCAAATTTGCACATGCGTAAAACTAATTAAATCTAGAACATATTCAATTTTAGAGTAAATTGGAAAGATGTCAGGGTGGCTGAACAATCTAAGGCGCCAGGTTTAAGATGTGGATCTGTTTCAAATGTCGGTTTGATACCCTCTCCAGACATAATCATTTCTGTTATTTTATTATCAATAAGATAATTCTTTTCAATAATGTCCTATTTCACTTCAAGAGGAGAAGTTATGTAATTTGTATTTTCTTTTATTATTATTCAAATGTTTTATAATTAAGTAAAATTTAACACCCAAGAATTTTTATTTTTAAATTACTAATTTTATATTAAAAGTATTTAAATTAAGAGATTATGTAATTGCCAATTAAATAAATTGAACTGATCTACAATTTTTGCTATATTTAATATGGCTATTATCAAGATGTCATATTAAGATAAATATGTGATTATTTTTCATAAAGAAAGAAAAATAAAAGGAGAGACAACAGAAAGAAAAATAATCATACAGAAACTTTAAAGGAAATTATCTTGATATCCATGTTTTAATAATTAAATAATGTATGAAAATGTAAAATAAAATTCAAGTAATTAAAAAATATGTATTATAAATCGTGAGCTGCTACAACAAATTTTAAGTTCATTATTTTAGAGTAAAACTGATAAAAATAAAATTAATAAAAAAATTTAAAAGTTGCATAATTTAAAAAAAAAAAAAGAAAATTACTAAATATTGATATTTAAAAAAAAAAAAAAATGAGACTAGTAAGTAAAAGTAAGTACCCTACTCATTCAAGTAATATTTTTAGTTAAACTCCTAAAAAGCAAGCCTAATAGATTGTAAATTACAAGCTTGAAATTCTTTCACTTTGTTAATTGAGTAGGTTGGACTGACAGCAACATCTATTGCTTTATATGTATAGGAATCGCTTACACAATATAACAATTCATCAAGTTACAATACTTAATTAATTTAAAAGTAACTAATTAAGATTAAAACATATTTCTAATAGAACTTTCAAGTTTTTTACCATCAAATTTTAACGAGTAGTATCTAGGTTTTTTTTTAACCTAGCTCACAACAATGAACATTTTTTTCCCTATTACATTTGATTAATCATCCGTAATTGAGTTTACATCCAAAACATTGCTACAATGTCCTTTAAAGTGAAGGTGAATACCATTAAAGGTTTTATAAAATACTCTTGCAATAAATTACATTTACCCAAATAAACAACATGGCTGCATTATATTAATGCCTACATCTGTTAAAACAATTGTTAGCCAGGTCTGATAAACATCCAAATCTTTGTTAGCTGAAATATTTGCTAGCAATGGTACTCCTTAGCCAAGGTATCACTATAGACCATTTGGCTATACACTTGATTATGAAAGATTAAACATAACATACTGCACTTTATTGCTAATCTAAAATATTTCAACAAAAAAGATGCAATTTTATTTTCTGTTAAACCAAAACTTAATAACAAGTAAATTGCTTAAAACATATGTTGCATCAGATTATGCTCAGAATTGTATTTTACCTGTAGTATTTTTTATTTTAATAAAATACTCATTTATGTGAATAATGATGGCCAACACTGACGCTAATCTAATAAAGGTGTATGATGTATATTTCTAAATTAGCCCTTCCCCTAAACTTTTATTTTGTACAAAAAATTGTTTACAAAAATTCAGGAGAGAGAATCTTTCACATTTTGGCAGATTTATGTTTATTTTTATATATGTTATTTTAATGAAATTTTCGCTTTCCTTCACCACATCAGCACACAAAAGTTTAAAATCCCTGAAACGTTTAAATAAATACTCTGTCCTATTTGTTACTGGGCAGCAACAATAAGTAAATAATAAATCATTTAAATTACAACCTCCCCTTAAAAATTTACACACCATGCTCAGCATAGAAAGTATTGAATATTTATCACTCTTACTATTCTTCGTATCTGTAAAATACAGTGACTTTTTTCTGTCTGAAAAGACATCTTTGGAGATACAAATTTGAAATTTTTTCTAAGTTTTTAGGATTAAAAACAAAAGAATGAAAACGACTTGTCAGTTATTACCTTTCGCCGAATTATCATGGTTTTAAATGTATAAATGTGAAAATTATGTCATGTGATCTCACAGATACAATAACAGCAATAATGTAAGCTTTTTAAAGATAGCAACCGAGTATTAAAATTCTATTAAAACAATCTTCTGCCCTATTTGTTGCTCTCTAGTCTATAATAACAATAAACAAATTATTAGTCATTTAAGAAACGTTTCATCCTCCAAAAAATTTTCTATATTTCCTGTCTGCAAACTCAGTAATGAGGAATGCGAAATGTTTAATAGGAATGACGATTTAATTTTATCCCCTTGGCTCGGAAGAATATGAAAATTTTAAAATCTCTTTCAGAACTCCTACCTACGTTGAAAGTGTCTGTGAGGCAACCTCAGTGGCCCCTCAAACATCTAAAAAGTTAGGAAAAACAAAAAAAGAAGAAAATTTCTTTTACCGCTGGTCTTGTTGTTCCTGACCCTAAAAAGTGATAGGCTGTTCATTGATTGGGTAGAAACCAACAACGATCGAACAACCTCTCTGGTGAAGAGAGTATGCAAGGAAATAATTTCACCAAAAGCACCTAAGATGATACCGCAAGTGTTGCAAATATTCAGGTTTCTGATGATAGGACAAATTTCTGTCCCAAATGAATGTGATAGTTCTGTTATCAAGGAAAATAAGCCAGAAAAGTTTGTGAAACCTCAAATTAGAATAGAAAATCTGAAAAACCTATACTCTAAACCTATAATAGTTCATGAGGTTGAGAACATAGTTAATATTACCAAAAACCTAAAAAGCGAATGCAACCCTAATTTTATCACAGATTTCAGGAAGGTAGATAGTTATTCACCAAGAATAACATTGCCAACCTCTTAAAGAAACAAAAAAAGGAAGCAACAGGAAAGATGGGGGAATTCTCCCACTTTTCCTACTTCATTTTCCAAAAAATGAAAGCTGTAAAAAAAATTCAGGCTAACATCCCTATTTAAGATAAGAGTGCAAATTGAAGAGTATACAGTGTCGTGGAATGCTTTAACTGTCAGTATATTTTTTCACATCGCGAAAGTCTGTAATACTCAACCACACATCAAATCTTTGTCATAAAAAAAGCAGAATAGCCCCTATTTTGTTGTCAAGTTATAAAGGTTGCACAAATTACCTGATAAAAGTGAAATTCCACAAATACTACACAGATGTAGCTAAGAAAAAAGTTAAAATCCAAATTGCCGAAGAAATATTAAAACTGTGTTAAAAATAGGATCCTTATCTGAGTTAGCTGACTATTTTGAAAAATTATATGCTAAAATGATAGCACAAAAAATATAATACTCCAGTACTTTCATTTCTGTAAATAACCATTTTTGTGTAAATTCTGTAAATATTTATTTTTTTTTGTTTACTTTTTGAGTTGTTAGGAAAATTTAATTGAAATGTAATCTAATCTTCGGTGATGTTTGCACTCCTCAATCATCGCACCGAACTTTGCTTGACAAAGTCCAAAACCTGCTTAGTTCATCTATGTACTCTTTCACTCAATCCTAAATCTTCAATGAAAAATAAACATAGGCAGTACAAGTTATTCATCTGTTCTGCATTGGTTTATTGGCATTTATCATTCACTTTATAGACACCACATGAAAGAATTCTGTTAGAGTATTGTTTATGAGCGATAATTCTTAAAGGTGCATTTTCAGTTGTGGTATGGGGTCATTCCATGGTAACTTACCTTATTTTTAGAATAATTGACTTGAGTAATTTTAGTAATATAACACTAAAAAATATTCAAAATGTAATGTTTATATGATTTGTTAATTAAACCTAACAAAGCTAAATGTGGATAAAAATTACTTAAATTTAGTACTATTTCTTGAACACTAAAAATTATATTTACTATGGTAACTTACGTTTCTGACAAAAAGAACATTACCATAATAAATATAATGGCCAGTGTTAAAAAAATAGCACTAAAGGTAGGTAATTTTCTTTCAAATTTTGCTTTGGATAGGTTTAATGTTTAATTAACAAATCATATCAACATTATATTTTCAGTATTTTTTGGTGTTATATTATGAAAATTACTAAAGAAAATTATTCTAAATGTAACGTAAGTTACCATGGAATGACCCTATCCCTTTTTAAGTTTAACTAAATTTATACGTATTACATGGTGTACATAAATTCTATTGGTCATATACTGGGCTACACAAAAGAATTTGTAAGTATTATTGCCTGTGAGTGTAAATTGCTCAAGGGTGGTTTTTGATTGTGTTATGCATTTTCTGTTGAATTACATTTAGTATAAGAGAAGCATATTTAGCAGAAGATGAATTTGTAGTAGATATAGCTTAGAGAAGTTTCTAGAATATAAAACTAATGTATAACCCCCATCAAAAATGACAGATTGTTGATCTGCGTTCCATTTTTATAAGACTTCATACAAACAAACAGCATGAATATTTTATTATTGAAAGGTTTGTATTGTAGAAAAGTACTTTTTAAAAATGACAAAGGATTTCTACACATAAAAATGATGAGGATATATATAGTTCAACGATTGGACAAAACATTCAAATTAAATACAGTAGAACTCCAATTATCCGAACTCCGACTATCCGAATCGCTGATTATCCGAATCACTTTCAGAATTTCAGAAAAAAAAATTAAGACGGAAACGTACTGCGATTCGCAAAATAATGATTCTGTCTACGCGCGCTATTGTTCTTCCTTCCGCGAAGCTAGTGTAGGCAAACCATGAAACCTCATTACAGAAGGAAACTATTAAAGAAACTTATGGTAGTGGGCGAAGACGAAGAATGTGTGTTGGCTAACCACAAAAAATAAATTTAAAA
Organism: Maratus michaelseni; assembly: GCA_963931845.1. Taxonomy (NCBI): domain Eukaryota; kingdom Metazoa; phylum Arthropoda; class Arachnida; order Araneae; family Salticidae; genus Maratus; species Maratus michaelseni. The sequence continues at coordinate 122,517,762 of OZ007598.1, forward strand.
GATTGCGCTTACATGGTGGCGGAAGCTTGGAGCTTGGTTAAGGCAGTCACATTAAAACGTGCGTGGAACAAGTTGAAAGGCATATCAACTGACGAAGAGAAGGAAGAAGAGAAAAAGAAAAAAGAAGATCAAGAAAAGAAAAAGGAAGAGGCAGGAGAAGATGAAGATGATGTGCAACTTGAGGAATTCAGAATCATTCTTTTGAAAAATCCTGGATGTTCATAAGTTAGTGCTGAAGATATAGAAGAGTGGATAGCGTGTGATTTGTCAGATTCTGGGTTACAAATTCAAAATGATGATGAACTTATTGAAAGTGTAAGAGAAGTGTTTAAATAATGTAGGCAGTCTATTTTGAAGTAAGCAGAGTATAATTTTAGTTATAGCGTAGTGAGAAGCTTTTGCTGGTTTAAGATAGATTATCATATTAAAGTTAAATAGTGAAATGCAGAATATATATAGAATTCAATGAAGACAAAAGTTATTCAAACACAGGAGATTTATTCAAAGTACTCACATATTATAATACAGCATCTTGATACTAATAACTTGATATGAAACAATTTCGTTATTGAAGACAGTAACGTTTTCACTTTTCACAGAACACGGATATTTAGCAGATAGACGTAAACAGAACAAGACAAACTTATTAAACACATCAAATATATTTATACTTTACTGTACCAAGCTGCTCGAACTTTAAATACCATCGCCATCAACCACAACGATCATCGTTTACTTTTATATCACATTAATAAGCCAGATATTCTAATACTACGACGATATCTATTGAAAGAACACCGCCGATTACTTGATCAATCGATTTCCAATATACCACCTATGCAGAGATATAGCAACTATTTATACTGGTAGAATGTCGGCTAATCACTAGAAACACCCACTTTACTAGAACGATCCACCGAAATTTGCATACACGTGCCATTGTTGATTCGTCGTTCGGTCTTCCAATCCGAACGGCCTACGTGTGCCGCCATCTAGTGAGTGGCAGAGGCACTACCTCAGAAGTACTAACGATGTTTACGATGTAGTGCGGTTCTCGTTTAGAAGTAAAAATGTGTTTGTGTTTCTGTAGTTACGTTTTAATGATGGACTAAATAAAAAGTATTTGTTCCTGAAAACAGCTCAAATTATGAGAAGAATAAAGTGCAAAAGGTAAGTAAAAACGATGTATTCACAAAAGTAAATTATATTTATGAAGTGTATTTTATATTTAATAAAGGTAAAACTTTAATGTTTATTACTTAATATGAAGAATACTAAGAGTGTATGAGTGATAATGAATGGTAGTTTTTATGTGTTGCTTGAGTCAATAAGACCAACATATATTCTGGAGGCATGTGATTTTCCTGACATGTGCCCCCCCTCTTATTGTCTCAACGCAACTATCAGCCAATTGTCCAAAGAATATGGAAATGACTTGAAAAAGTCTGAAAAGACTAGAAAAATGGATTTAATATCCAAAAGAACTTCACTATACACATCTCAGCTGAACTGAATAAATTAACTTTAAAAATCACCCATGTTTGATTTTTTTCATATAGTTAAAAACAGTGTTAAAAACAATTTAAACACTTGAAAAATTTGGATCCTCGATCAATTAGCATAACTCTCCAACAACATTAGTGAAACTCCTACAAACGACCATAACAATTTTAACCTTACAATAATTTAATTTTAAAACAATGTTCAACACTTGAAAATTTAAATTTAAACTAACTGCCTCAAAGATTAATATATTGCAACTTTCCCATTTATACTAGTACGACCAAAATTTAACTTCTCAGCTTAAGTCAAATTTTCACACAAAGCCCCAAAGAAAATTTTCAAAAAAAATTTCAACCCATGGACTTAAGGACTAGCCGGAAAAACCGTTGCAAAAATACTAACAGCAGCTTAATACATTACAATTCCTAATACAAACAATTTTAAACAATTTAACAAGAAAAATATTGCAAATACGTACCAAAAATTTAATCTTCAATTTAAAAGATTAAAACAAGTTTTCCAACAACAAGAAATTTTTCCAACTGCAATCCAACATACACATATTTAACACTAGAAAAGTTCTTTATTTATAACATCAAAAAAAATTTAATTTGGAAAAACTTTGAAGAATTTAAAAGACTTGACTCCTTGGGACATTAACTCAATATCCAAAACAAAATAGTAACTTTGAAGAACTTTCAGCATCTGAGTTAGGATAAAACTATTGACTACAATCAACTACTTTCTTACATAACACACAGCGTCAATTACTCTCCACGCCTGGATTCCATTCATACCGATTGAAGTCTCAGATGCCTAAAAGAGATCAGAATTAGATATCTACATTTATAACAAGGTAAAGAAAAATACATATACCATATTTTTGACATTAATTATAACAGATTATTCAACAGATGATTTCAAAGAAAAATTTAACTTTAAAAATTAGATAAGTTCATATACTGTTATCCCTTTGGAGTCAGCCAATAATTTAATTTTTAACTTTACAAATCTAATGATCAAAAACATTTCCTCATCTGGTTATCCATGGATAAACAGGATCCCTCCCAGACATAAAAAAAATGCAAAACTTTCATTACCCATATAACTCTATCTCTACATTACATTACAGTAATATTATCAAAAAGAACTTTATATCTTCTATCATCATTTCCCATCCGGTATACAGGGAAAAAGTGACACTCCCATTAATGAACTAAATAAAACTGGACTTACTGACTTAAAAATTTAACGTGCCCGCGGAAAGGCCCTGATGTGGCAGTTACCCCCAACACAACCCCCCGAAAGAGTTCTCTGTCACTTACCGGTCAAGGGTCACCCTCCCGAGACGGTACTGAGGGCTGATCGAACTCCTCGAGAGGAAGTATTAAAGGACACCATCTCCACACCAAAGCGGGAATTTAAATGTATACCGAATGAGAAACTTGCAGTTTGGAAATCAAAAAAAAAACTTTTACCTTACACACAATTTTCCATAATAAAAATTCCATATTAAAAACTCCCTTAACCTTACATTTCAATATATCACTAAAAATTCAAGAATTATTCTAAAAAATATATATTGCACCATTTCCTTACACTTATAAAATTTACAAAGAAAATAGGTACGTATTTGACTAGAAAAGTAATTAATCTATTTTAAACAAGATTTTTACAAATCTCAGAAGATCATATTTGGTGAGGGGTTTGGTAAACACGTCTGCGAGGTTAGCCTTGCTACGGACAAAAGTTAAATCAAAAAGATTTTTATAAACCAGATCCCTGACAAAAAGTAGTTTAACATCGATGTGCTTACTACGGTGATTTTCGATTGGGGACTTAACGAAATCTATGGCCACCTGGTTGTCAACGTATAATTGAGATTTAACATCGCATTCACGAATGATCTGCCTACTCCGGCATTCCCGCAGGATCCGGTCATACCAAACTATATTCTTGGTAGCTTCAGTCAAGGCTACAAACTCTGACTCCATGGTAGACAGGCTCACACATTTCTCCTTGAAGGTTCGCCAATCCACGGGTGAGTTTCCCAAAAGAACGAGCTGGCCACCAATAGAAGTCCGGTCATCCCGGTTCGCTGCAAAGTCTGCATCAGAGTAGGCGATCAACTGCTCCTGATTACATGATAATCGGAGGCGATAATTTCTAGTATATTTTACGTAACCTAGCAGCCGTAGAAGTCCGCCCCAATGAAACAATCCTGGATTACTCTGAAATTGACTAAAAATATTAACTGCATATGATATGTCAGGCCTAGTACGATTTGCTAAGAATGACAGACAACCGAGCACATTTCTATATGGTATGGATTTCATGACATCAATATCTGACTGTGAGGTTGGGCAATCAACTTTAGAAAAAATTATACCCTTGCTAATTGGGAGTGAAGATACAGGTATTTTAAAGCTTTTAAATTTATTACATATTTCATCAATATAATGAGATTGATGAATCTCTAAGCCATTCCTTTCATCGAACTCTACCCCAAAAAGCGTTTTGGTTTTTCCCAATACTTTCAAGTCGAAAAATTTACCCAACATTTGCAAAGCATTATCTATGACAGTCTGATTTTTCCCAAAAAACACTATGTCATCCACATACAACAAAAGTACTATTTCAGATTTAAAGATATATACACAGTTACAGCTATCCAATTTGATGAAACCAATATTAATTAAAACTTCGTGTATTTCAAAAAACCATTCTCTACCACTTTGATGTAGTCCGTACAAAGCTCGATCCAGCTTGCAGTACAAATGAGACTTCTCAGGTATGGTGAAACCGGGCGGTTGTAGCATATACACGTCTTCTCTCAATGGTGCGTAAAGGTAGGCGCTGGTTACATCACACTGAATGTGACGCCATCCGCTACACGATACCAAGAGAGAGAAAAAGAATCGGATTACACCAAAATTGACCACAGGGCTAAAGGTCTCATCGTAAGATTCGCCTTTAATTTGTTTATAGCCCTGGGCAACTAAACGAGCTTTAAAGCGGGCAATCCTCCCTAATTCTTCTCTCTTGATAGTGAAAACCCACCTACATCCCACTGGAGTTACGTTGGCAGGTAAAGAAGCCAAATGCCAAACCTTCCGTTCACGCATAAAACTGAGTTCGCTCTGCATTGCAGCAAGCCATTTCTCACGTTGCGCGGAGTCCATCGCCTGTTTAAATGTTTTGGGTATTGTCGGACCATATAGTCATGATTCAGGATTTACTTGATTAGATTCAGGAGCATTAGATTCTTCATCTTCACTGTCAGAGTTGTCTACGCTTGAAACAGGACCAGAATAAAGATTTTTACCCTTAAAATCAAATATGTCAGGATTATATTTTATTTGATTTCTGTCACAATATCTTTCAACATCCATTATTGATCTTAAACGATCAGTTTTCCCAGTTTCGTAATAATAGACGTCTACCCGTTTTCCGGTAGGCCTAGGTACTGCTTTACGAATCCAGCTAACATCTCTGAGTGAGGAAATAGTCGGACTGGAACTGTCAATGGACTCGGAATCGGACTCCCCCACTCCAGATGCCTGTGGATCACTTACTTCGTTGGAGGGACCAGGGATGACCTCTGGTTCAACCTCTACAACGGTATCATTTTGATTACTCACAAGGCTATCCGGAAAAAAATCAACCTCCTCCGGGCCCATCACAGCTCCACTGTTGTTTGGATCAAACCTGGATTTTTCGTCAAATGTGACGTCAATGGATTCTATTATACTATCTGTTTCAGGTATCCAAATTCGATAACCCTTAGTTTTAAAAGCATAGCCAACCAGAATTCCTCGTTTCGCCCTTGGACCGAGTTTCCCATCCCGCTTTTGTCTTGGGATTCCCACAAAAGCTACAGACCCAAAAGGTTTTAAATGTTTAACTGAAGGTTTATTACCTCCATACAACTCAAAAGGAGTCTTACATGAAGTTTTGGGACACACTCGATTCCAGGTGTACACGAAGAATTTTACGGCTTCTGGCCAAAAACTTAAGTCTAGGTTGCTCTCTGATAGTAAGGTACGGGCTCCATTTATGACAGTCTGCATAAATCGTTCGGCCGTTCCATTTTGCTGTGGAGTATATGGATTTGTAAGCTCATGCAAAATACCCTTGGATTTAAAAAATTCGTCAAAGTCATCATTGACAAATTCCCCCCCATTGTCCGTCCGTACATTTTTGACTTTCCTTCCCATGAAAGTTTCAGCTCTAGTAATATGATTACGAACAATTTCATAGGAATCTGACTTCATTCTCATAGGATAAATGGACACACGGCGGGAATAGTCATCGATAATAGTGAGAAAATATTTCTCGCCATTTCTACCTTGTACTTGGCAAGGACCCCAGACATCAGCAAAAAGAAGTTCCAAAGGGTACTGCGAGCGTCTTTGACCTATTGCCTTAAATGACACTTTTTTATGTTTACTTATTTTACATTTTTCACATTTAAAGTTAAGATCTTTAAGCTTTGGCATTCCCCGGACTCCCTCTTCATTACAGGTATGCACTAGAATGGCTGGACTTATATGTCCGAAACGCCTATGCCAAATCTCCATTTCTGAAGACTTTGAAAGAGAATTTGTCTCTATTTTTAACAATTTTGGAATCCTAGGAAAAACCTGGTATACTCCCCTTTTAAGATAAGCATTAAATAAAAAATGTCCTTCCCTCGAGACGGTTACCTTCCCTCTTCCACCAATAAAAGTTGCCCCGTTTTTATCCAATTGAGGACCAGATATGAGACTACGACGTAATTTACTTGAATACATAACATTCTTTAGTAAAACATGGCGTTTGCCAAATAACAATTTTACATCACCTCGGCCCTCAATTGGGAAAGATATATTCTTAACAGCAACAGTCATTTCCTGATCTATTAAAGGAGAAAATTTTACAAAAATGGATTTATCATTAGTGAAATGGTGCGTCGCACCAGTGTCCAGGATCCACCTGGCCTCTACATTTATACAATTTACATTAACATTTGATATAAAAATATTAGAGGACTTACAAAAATTTACTGGACTCTCTAAATGTCCTGGCGACTCATTCCACCTTTGATTATTCCTTCTGTATCGGGGTCGGTTACGAGGCATGTTTCCTCCAGGAGAGTTGTAGTTTCCTTTCTCAGGTCGGCGACTTCTTGATTGACATCTGGATGATGACGGTGAAACCCTTCCATAGTCAGGTGCTTGGGCATGACAAGATGGTGAATTAGCATGACGAGAAGTTGAACGAGCATGACAAGACGGTGAATTTCCACGAAGAGAGTTCCTATTCGGTGTATTCCTTCTGTAAAACGGGGAGGAGAAGCGAGATCTTGAAAAACCAGATTGTTCATATTTATTAACACTATTGGCCCCACTTAAACAATTTTTCTGTAGATGACCGGATTGACCACATTTCCAACACTTCCTCTTCTTAAACCCCCTGAAATTCTCTTGCTTCCTTCTAAAATTCAATTGATTTGCTTGGAGATTACCTTTACCGGAATCTGAATCTCTTACATTCAAACGAGCTTCTTCAGCTACTAGTTCTTCTACTATTTTAGAGAATTGAAAATCAGATTTTCCCCATCGCAAAATATTTTGTACTATTGCATCGAATTTCCTGGGAAGAAACCGGACAAGTTGAAAATTTGCATAACATTCGTTAAAATCTTCATCTATTTGTTTTATATCTCTGATAATTCGTGCTAATCTTGCCGCAAAAAGATTTATAGTTTCATTTGTCTTAATCTTGCACTCCATTAGATCCGTAAATATCTTCATATGGTGGGAACGGGAATCTGGGCAATAATTTAATTTTAACTTATTCCACGCTTCAACGGGATTTTTGCAATTCTCAATTAATCTTTTAAATTCCACACTGATATTCAAATAGATAATGGATAGTGCTTGATTAGATTTTGCTTTAAATGATTCAATTTCCTCAGCAGTTGGCTTTTCTTTGGTTGGTGCTACCAAATTATCTTCTATTATATACCAGAGATTTTTATCCAATAAAATGTATTTAATATCATTACACCAATTTCTATAATTTGATGAATCCAATTTCTCAATCGATATGTTAGCCATTTTCTTTTTTTTTTTCTAACTCCTCGTTTTTGTATTAAAAATTATATATGTGTATATGTATATAATTAAAAACTGATAAAAATCTTAAATTTCATTCAAATTATGTTAAAATTTATCATAATTAAAACTTCAACTGCAAAAATAAAGGTGTATAATTTAAAAATTCAGTCTAGATTAAAAATTTCAAAGTTAAAAGCCAGTTCTCTTATCAAAAAAATTTCATATACTTCAAACAGAAACCTCTTCACTTATTTTTGATACTATCTTTCGTTAATCATCTATTTCATCCATATTTTCTTTCACTCATGTCTTCAACGATCTCATTTCATACTATAATACAGGCAAACCGCCCCCCCCCGCCTCTCTTATTTTCGTTGCCGGGACTTTCGTTATTACGATCGGGAGCGTTTGTTTACCTTTTTAATCTTCCATTTTTTCAGCATTTTCACTTTATCAAATCATAAATAGCTTCATTATATGAGCTCTATCGCCCATAACCGCTTGTTTAAATAATGTAGGCAGTCTATTTTGAAGTAAGCAGAGTATAACTTTTAGTTATAGCGTAGTGAGAAGCTTTTGCTGGTTTAAGATAGATTATCATATTAAAGTTAAATAGTGAAATGCAGAATATATATAGAATTCAATGAAGACAAAAGTTATTCAAACACAGGAGATTTATTCAAAGTACTCACATATTATAATACAGCATCTTGATACTAATAACTTGATATGAAACAATTTCGTTATTGAAGACAGTAACGTTTTCACTTTTCACAGAACACGGATATTTAGCAGATAGACGTAAACAGAACAAGACAAACTTATTAAACACATCAAATATATTTATACTTTACTGTACCAAGCTGCTCGAACTTTAAATACCATCGCCATCAACCACAACGATCATCGTTTACTTTTATATCACATTAATAAGCCAGATATTCTAATACTACGACGATATCTATTGAAAGAACACCGCCGATTACTTGATCAATCGATTTCCAATATACCACCTATGCAGAGATATAGCAACTATTTATACTGGTAGAATGTCGGCTAATCACTAGAAACACCCACTTTACTAGAACGATCCACCGAAATTTGCATACACGTGCCATTGTTGATTCGTCGTTCGGTCTTCCAATCCGAACGGCCTACGTGTGCCGCCATCTAGTGAGTGGCAGAGGCACTACCTCAGAAGTACTAACGATGTTTACGATGTAGTGCGGTTCTCGTTTAGAAGTAAAAATGTGTTTGTGTTTCTGTAGTTACGTTTTAATGATGGACTAAATAAAAAGTATTTGTTCCTGAAAACAGCTCAAATTATGAGAAGAATAAAGTGCAAAAGGTAAGTAAAAACGATGTATTCACAAAAGTAAATTATATTTATGAAGTGTATTTTATATTTAATAAAGGTAAAACTTTAATGTTTATTACTTAATATGAAGAATACTAAGAGTGTATGAGTGATAATGAATGGTAGTTTTTATGTGTTGCTTGAGTCAATAAGACCAACATATATTCTGGAGGCATGTGATTTTCCTGACAAGAAGAACGTGTCGAGGAAAAAGATGACCTTAATGTCGAAGTTGAAGCAGAGACCGGTCCATCAGGTAGTGAAGCATTTTGTGGCCTTGAAACTGCGTTGATGTGGATGGAGCATCTGTCCGAGTGTGACCACATGCAACTTCTCACTGTCAAGCGGATGCGCGACTTGGCTTCCCGAAATCGTATGAAAACTATCAAACAGCTTGCTTTGACTGAGCTGTTCAGCAATCAATGACTTTAATTGTCTGAGTGCAACGAAGACTCATACACAGCGCAGTATTACTTTGCCCCATATATAGCTACGATGGATATTAAAACATTTCGTCAAGCATAACTCAAAAAATATTTAACGGATTTCATTCAAATTTTTACAGCAGGTACCTATGAAGGTGACAACGACGTCTATTTATTACCAAGAATAAATGTTAAACCGTTTGGAAATTATAATAAAAAAATAGATAAAAAAGCACAATTAAAGTACATACGTCACGAAAATTTTGTGCGTACGTCATTTTCACCGGCGGGAGATTTTCGTAGACAATCGGAATTGAAAAGTTCATGGAATACATGGAGCAAAAAAATATGCACGCACTAATATTCAGCACAATAAAATATATTTCAATTTAGTAGAAATCAAAAATTTACCTGGATTTTTTTCTGTTTGAAAGAAAAACCCCGCAATAACTTGGTATATTTGGTATTAGAGATTTGGCGCAAATCTCAGCAATAGCAGCTTTTTTTATTTCGCGTGTGTAAATAAACAAAAAAAAATTCTTTGGTGTTAAAATAAAAGGTTTCGATTTATGGCATTATTTCTTTTTTTTTCTCTTTTTAGCATTTTAAATGCGATTAATGAAAGGCATGTATTCAAAATTGAATGAGTGAAAGGTTTATATTTAAATGAAATGAATGCAATATGAAAATGTTATAGGAACAATATTTGGCGATTTATCAACTGCGCCAGGATAACATAAAAGTACCAATGTATCAAACGGTATGTAGTATGTGAAATGAAACAATTATATTATAATCACCCATCGTACAAGAAAAAAAAACTAATATTCTGCATTCAGAGGAAAAAATCCATCTCCTGTGCCGTAAGATTTGGCGAGTTCTTTTTTGGTGATAAGTTTTTTGATGTGATTGTTGTGATCTGCAAGATTTGGCTTACTTTTTCTAAATCTTTTTTGCAAATGTAGTATTATGTAAATATATTTTTTTGCAGATATTTTTCTATTTTGTATATATATATATTAAATTGTAATGGCATTTGGAAAAGAGATTTTTACCTTTTTATCTGTGCCTTCGGAAATATTAAAAAATAAAAAAAGATTTACATATATCAAGCGTATAATGTTATGTTTTGCATTTTTATACGGACCACTTCTCCATTTTTAGATTTTAAATGCTATTTATTATTTACTAGCCGTTTATTAATTGTTTACAATCTACCCCCCCTGACAATAACAATTAGTTATCACAAAAATGCCTCTCAGGTTTGTTAAATAAGTTTGTTTATGTATTTTCATTACTTATTAAAATATCGAATATGGCGATAATTTTATTTTAGCATCGTGCTTAAATTTTTAAGATGGTGCAAAAACATGCTTTAATAAACGTATGTTTGTAAATATTTGAAAAACATGTTTTACCGCTCTCTTGAAAAATTTTGTAAGATGCTAAAACTACCTTTTGGCACCATTTTAAATTTTTTTTCGCCAACCGACATAGGATACGAAACTTTTCCCCATTCAGATACACAGGCAAGGCTGGTCTCAAACAAGAGTAAAGCTAGCAACAATATTGTTTTAACTCTATAAGAGTTACAATACTGATATTAAATGCTCCGATTGGCTTTGGGCCCAATTACGACAGTTTCTCCTACAAAAAAACTGTAGAAGAAGTCTTTTACATTTGTTTCAAATGAAGCTTGGTCTACAAGGTATTAGTTAATAATACAAACAACACTAAATGGCATGGAGGCAAAAGTTTTAATTTAAATGTATATATTTGAAACCCTTCCACCCCCCCCCAAAAAAAAAAAAAAAAAAAAAAAAAAAAAGGGAAAGAAAGTTATTGTAATGAATTTAAAACGGCGTTAAGCCACGATTTCTGACCTAAGCAATTGGCTGCAAACGCGATAACGAAATTTTCGCTTAACTTAATAACATGTAGCTAATATAGCCCTCAGGGTATTTTGCAATTACACAGACCTTGTGGTTTTTTAAAAAGCTTGAGACAATTCAGATTTAAGAAGTTGAGATTTACTGTCAAATGATATAAACAACTATGAACACAAAACTGATGAATTATTATTCAGGTTTATGTATGTATTTAAAAAAAAAATTGCATCTGATTACACTTATTAGATAAATTACTTCTGTTTGCATTTAATAACTGATAAACGGCTTCTGTTTATTAAATGAATTGTTTAAATATTGGGAAGAAGTGGCGAGAGGTAGAAAGACGAGTAAACAAACGGGTAGACAGACGGGTAGTGAGACGAGTAGCGACATAGGTAGAATGACGGGTAGCGAAACGAATAGACAGATGGCTAGAGAGAAAGGTAAAGAGAGAGTTGACAGAGGGGTAGCGAGATGGGTCACGAGACGGGTAGCGAAACCGGTAGACAGGAATGTAGCGAGAAAGGTTGCGAGACGCGTAGCGTGGTGGATAAAGAGACGAGTAGAGAGATGAGTACAGAGACGAGTTGACTGACGGGTAATGAGATTGGTATCGAGACGGGTAAAGAGTCGGGTACAAAAATAGCCGTATAGTGAGACGGGTATACAGACGAGTAGAGAGACAGTAGATAGGCACGGAGATGGGTAAGAAGATGGGTAGAGAGGCGTATAGCCAGACGAGTAGAGAGACAGATAGACAAGTTGTGAGACAGATAGACAAATGGGTAGCGAAGTGGATAGAGACACGGCTAGAGATGCAAGTAGTTAGACGGATAGACAGACGGTTAGAGAAATAGATAAGCGGGTAGCGAGACCGGTAGAGAAATATAGAGACAGGTAGCGAGACGTGTAGAGAGATAGACAATCGGTTAGAGAGACGGGCAGCAGAACGGATAGGGAAACAGACAGATTGTGGAGAGACAGACAGACAGGCAAAAGAAAACTCTGCGGATTGGCGCAGTAAAGGCGCGGGGGCAGAGCCTCCTAGAGAATAATCAAGAAGTATCTGTTAAGCTTAACTTTGAAATATATATAATTTTTCAATTTTGCCGATATGGAGATTTAATGTAAAAGTTATTTTACAGAAGTCATCAATAGATTTTTTGTATACTTTAATAGTAATTTAGACTATAGTTTTGCAATCTGGTTTGTAGCAAAGCATGCTATCAATGTGGTTTGAAGTGTAACAGTTTCTATAAACAGTTATACAAATAGATATATAATCAAGGAAGAAAAATTTTAAATTCACACACAAAAAAAGGTGCAACAATGAAATTAAATTTGCGTTAAGCCACGCTTGATAGAATAATCTATTGGCTGCAAATCCAATTACGTAACTTTTAAAAAGCTTGGCGTTTTAAAAGATCCGGCGTTTTTTTTTTTTTTTTTTTTTTTTTTTCCCAAGTTTTGCGCAATACGCGCTTATGAAAATGAGATTCCTTGCCACATGTTAAAAAAAATTATGACAACACATCTGATGAACGGTACTTCTTTTCTATTTTTTTAACAGTGTATATGAATTTATGTATGATATTTTGTAATTCTATCATTTAATTTGCTCTTTTTCTTTATATTGTAATTGTTAACCCTATGTTCTCAGCAATATCACTCAGACTAATCCCTTTGAGGGAAGTCCTAGTTTACAGTACGGTACATACATACCGTACTAATGAACAGCACTTGTAAGTACGCTTAACATGTAAAAGTGTTGCCTTTTCATTTAATTAATTAAAAGCTTTTTTTGTTTAAAAATAGTTTTTATCCCATTTTTAACATACATACAGTAATTAATTAAAATAACCACTTTTTTGGAAAAAATCCAATTATCTGAATTTTTGATTATCCGAATGGGGTCCAGTCCCAATTGATTCGGATAATTGGAGTTCTACTGTATTGAAAAATAATCCATGTGCAAAAGTTTTTGTAAAAAAGTGTTATAAATGAGTTTCTAAACAGCTTGACTCACCACATAACTCATTGTTTCATTAGATAAGCAAAATTAAATGCAAATTATGCTGTACTATGTATTCCTTATATTTTAATTACGTTTCATAAGAAAATCCCTGATGGCTCGGCCTACAGATACAGGTAGATTTCGAAGACACAGGCCGTGGGTCACCTGTTTATTGGGAATTGCGAAGAAAGACCTATTTGCCATGATGTGGCAATTGGGACCACACACTTCGAAATATACCTCTGCCTGTAGGTGGAGCCATCAGGGATTTTTTTTTCGTAAGAATTGGTCCTATAAAAAACTTGTCAATATAAAAGTTGTAGATAATTTTAAGAAGATTTACAATAAATTTAAGCAGATTTGATATCTCAGCAATTGACAAAGTTATGAATTTTTTTCTTCTGAAACCCCTATTCTCCCCCCCTTGGGGGCATTTTTAATGAAATCAAAAATCTGTCATACATAAATTTTCGGCCCTTTTTCTAGAAGTAATAATAACTTTAAACGATATTGATGTGTATAAAAATTAAGAAGTTATGGTTTTTTTCTGTTTTCTCCCCATCCCCCCTGGTTCGATTTTGCCCATTAACGAACTTGACTGAGATTCTATGTATCAGTTTGGAAGATATTTGTGCAGAATTATGGGAGTTATCGTGTCTATAAAAAAGTGACATAGATAGATAAAGTTTTGAACTGGGTGGATGGGGTTCTAGGAGCCATGATCAGTATAGATCTGCAAAAATTTTTCAGAAATTCCAACTTAGGGGAGAATGTAATAGGTAGTATTTCTTACGAAATCTACCTAAAATCATTTTATTTACAATGGAAACGAAATTTCAAAATCCGCCGGTAGATGGCGTCAATATACTGGATCAATCACCTCAAAGCATCTCTACGAAAGAAATCTGAAAAAAAAAGTGTTTACAGAAATGTTGATATACATGTTTTATATGAAATAGTTTTTGAAAGTTTTAAACAAAATTAAAATAATTAAAAGCTTCAATATGCTTTTACAAATATTTTAAGAGTAGAATCGTATGTTAAACTGTATTTTTTTAATGAAGCTTTCAAAGAGTTGTTCATTTGTGATTCTGAATGGCAATATCTGGGATACAGTGGTTTAATCTGGATTTTTGATTAGGAACTTAAAATATTATAATAGGATATGACATACATGTTTTATAAGAAAATATGCTGAACACACATGATTTCAAGTATAGGTTTTTCATTAAGCCTAACATGGCATCGACTATGGTCGATTTGCAGACCAGAGTGGTCCCGCCCAGAATGGTTAGACACTTTCTTGCCTTCGGATTTTATTATAAGTAGATTCATATAGAGAGCCAAGCAAAGAACTAGAAACATTGCCGTTTATGGCTGATAATTACTGGAATTGTGTTATGCAATTTTTTCTATTGGTGAAAATTGCTAAGTGACTTTATGTTAAGAAGCTATTTCAGGGTTCCCAGCAAAACATGACTGGCAAATTCCCTGACCAAATCTCAAAAAATCCCCTGACTTTCCCTGACCAAATCTCAAAAAATTCTCTGACCAAACAGGCATACAACGAAATTTACTTATTTTTGCAATCCTTTGTCAAAAATTAGCGATTTTTTTTTCTGTGATCGTTCTTCAAAATTTTCTATTTTTCCCCTGAGACTATATGATGAATTTCGCATAATTTTTCATTTTTTCTCCAAAACTTTTTAGAGAATATTTGTAAATTCCCTGACTTTTTATATATTTTTTAAAATTTCCCTGACTACTTTGAAATTCCATGACTTTCCAGATTTTCCCTGATGCTGGGAACCCTGTACTTCACTCATGCGAAAACACCCGCTTGCTAATGCTAATCTTATGGGAGAAAAGTTTTTTTAATATCTTGTTTGCATTTCAAAATATTTTTTTTTTTTGCATTGGACAGTTGAGGTCGATCTCTACACAGGTTGTTTTTTACTTTCTTGATTTTGTTCATCAGTTTTTTTTTTTTTTAATTAAGATATTTTCCGTTTGCGGAACCAGTTTTGAAAGAGAAAGTATTCTCATAAAAAAAAAATCTGAAAACAAAATCGAAAAAGTAAAAGACCGCCTTTGTAGAGATCAACCTGTAATATCCAATGCAAAAATCATTTAAAAATATTGAAATGCAAATAAGATATTTTACAAATTTTCTCCCATAGGATTGTGTGTTTTCACATGAATGAAGTAGCCCCTTAGGCATTTTCTCATCGAGCTAAATTTTAGCATACTGTGTTGTATAGTACATATGCAAATCTATATCATATACAGGGCTGCACAAAATAATCCAACTACTTTTTGAACTATGAACGGCAATGGCTGAAAATAGATTTTTAAAATGTATTGTGCTTTCTAAACTCTTTACTAACATATCTTCTTTCATCTATTTTAACAGTTTTTCTGGATGTGTTGGAAAGTGTTTCATAATATGTGCCTGATTTCTTTGTTGTTTTCTAAATTATGAACCAAAAAAATTTTTTAAATAATAATTTATCTTTTAAATCTTTATTATAAGCTCCTCTCCTAAATTTAATTGTTTTTTAAAAGGAGGATCTTATAGTCCAGAGTGTATGATAAATTTTTTCACCATTTCTTGGCCTAATGGAAAATATAGCATAAAAAATGCTATTATTTCACCTACTCCTATATTCATACAATCTTTATTCTTTATCACAATCTACCTGTTATATTCAGTGATAGGATGCGTGGTTTCATATAACTGTCTGAAATATTTCATGCATACTATGTGCTGAATCAGAAAATATGAAATCAAGTAATATTTTCCACTTTTCAATACAGGCAAATTACTTTCTGAAAATGCTGTTTAAGTTAGCATTTTGAGGCAATATTACAGGCACGACTGTCTGAAGGATGTTGCGAGACAAGCAATCACTTATAACCAAGGATAAATTTGTGAAAACTGGAAAACACTATTTGATTACAAATCACTAAAAGTGAGACTTGTTTGAGCAGATTTTTTTTTTAACATCCTTAATATACAAGAACGCACATTTATTTCAGACAAATACATGAAACCAACAGAAGTAAAAAATTGACCAGGGTCAGAACTTGAACCTGGGATCATCAGCGTAACATGCTGCTGCACTACCACTGAGCTAACCCTGGTCGACATCCTAACCTGGCAACTTCTCACTTTTATACATGTTGGGAACCATCATCAGGCAGCAATCATGCAGCTTCAGATGACAATAACAACAATGAATTAATATTCATCAGTCCACAATTATAAATTAAACATGTAACACTATATGTAATCAGATGTAGTGTTATAAGTTTAATTTATACCCTTAATATATCTTTGAAAGCAATAATCTGATACAAATTTATAATTGTATACACTTAAGAATTATTTTTTTTTACTCTTTTATATTTATAAAAACTAAAGCAAATAGAAAGTTTGTAATTAACCATTTGCTTTAAAAAACTACTTTGTTTTCCTCGAAGTTGCATTATTATTGTGTTTTGCAAATTATTAATTGATAATCATAGAAATTAAAATAGTTCTTGCAATGCCAAAATATAAAAAACCTAAATCTTCAGCAACAATTTTTTGTTTGTTTGTTTATTTTGGTAATTTCAATTTTTAAAGTATGTTAATAAAAATAACAAAAAAAGTTACACATAAATTTCAATTTATTCTATTTATTGAATTTTTTTTTCAATATAAATATACATAGTTTAATTGTTGAAGACAACCTTTTAACTGCTTATCCCACGATTTCCACGGGCAAAACCTTTGTAGAAAAATTTATATAATATTATAAATACACACATCCAAAAATCGCATGGTGTTAGATCAGGCAATCGTGGTGGCCAGACCGTTTGAAAATAACAACTTATGATGTGGTCTTCTGTAAAATGGCTTGTTTGTCAATACAATTCCCTTGCTTCCTAGAGTGACACCATAGTCTCTTTTTATGTTTTGAATGTATTTGTTATTAGGTGTTTACACTCCATGGTATACCCTACTGAATTTCTAATGTCTCGCATTATCCTTTTTTCAGCAACACCTTGTAAAAGTTTACCTAAAATGAAAAAAAAACAAGAACGAAAAATCATGCGTCAAGCATAGATTATGTAGCACTTTCCAACGCTTCCAAAATAATTTTACAAATCATACCGTTTAATAAGCTAAAAGATAACTTCTAAGTAAACAGTTTGGAAAACGCATAACATATTTAAAAACATAATTTCAGGAAGTTCCAACATATACAATATTCTGAAAAATATCCGAATACTTTTATTCAGCCCTGTATGGGATCTATAGAATTGTATATATACTACATAGGATGCTAAATTTTAGTTCAGTTAGGAAACGCGTAGCACAGTTTAAAATTATCCGTCTGGAGTTTGTCAATAAACAGAAATGTGTTCGCGAACTTTTGTGCTGCCCTGTATAGGATCTACAGAATTTATACACACCACGTAATAGACAAAAAGCAAGTTAACATTAAAATCGCGTTCAGTTACTTAAAACGCACTTCCAGGAATTATTGTTAACAGACAATAGATAATTCTTTTGCGTGTCCCTGTAAATGAACGATGACTGCTATACACACAATATTCCGTAGTAAGTCTCTTGTAATGCACCTTAGTGATCTATATAAATTTCAATGCGTTTAAAATAGTGAAACATTATTTAAATAAACCGCAGACGATTTTTCTCCATAGACGTAATGTAACGGAATTCTTTTTACTGTCCTTGTAAAGTAACTATAAGTGCTATGCTCACCCTGTTCCATATTAAGCTTCTTCTAATGCACCTTAGTGATATATATAAATTTCAATGCGTTTAAAATAGTGAAACATTATTTAAATAAACCGCAAATGATTTTTCCCCATAGACCGCAATGTAACGGAATTCTTTTGAGTGTCCCTGTAAAAAAACTATAAGTGCTACACACTTCCGTTGAAATAGGGAACATGCTATAGATAACGACAATAACATATAAAAATTGCAGAGCAATCCGAGCATATTTACGGGAGTTAGAGCACGGACAGACGGCAGACGGCAGACGGCCAGACGGCCAGACAAACCGAAGTCATAAGCACTTTTCAACTAGGTTGGAAAGTGCTAAAAAAACTTATCAGACTGCATAAATTATAAATATTTTTAAATGAAATATTCAGACAATTGTCACAAAAATGAAATTGACCAATGAAAAATTCTTTGGTTTTATATGGCTTATTTTTGTGTGTATGTATATATATAAAATAATTTGCTTCTCAAAGTATGTATCAAATGGAGTAAATATTGAACAAGTTGCTTGTAAATTTGATACATTGATAGCAGGACTGGGCTTTAAATCTATCTAAAGCAAAATATTCAATTTAACACTAATATCGCTGACCTCATTTATCTATTTAAACTCCCACAAAATTCGCATTTAAGCTAGATTTATCTTATATGTGTAAATGCATGCACAATAATTCAAAGTTAAATCAATGTAGTGCAACTCATAGTCTATTGATAAAATTTAGGGCTGTGCACACAGAACTATGCTAAATTGTCCCAGGAATACCCGAATGCTTTATAATTAAAATTTAACACCCAAGAATATTTTGTTTTAATTACTAAATTTATATTAAATGTATTTAAATTAAAAGATCGTGCATGTAGTTACCCATTAAATAAATTATAAATAAATATGTGATTATGTAACATTTCATCGATGCTGGACTTAAGCATTTTAGCTATATTTAATTACAATTAGTGATCTTATGTAAATATGTTTTGATTTAAAAAACAAGATGGCAGACTGTGGGCGAATACCAAAGCTGTTCCTTCAGCTTGAATTTGTCTTTTAAGAGTGGGTTACTATTATTATTCAAATTTGTCACTTAAAAATTGATTACATGATTCAAAACTTAAATCAGAATGATATAGATTTATCATAACTTTGTTATATAAGATGGTCAACAAATCAATTTAAGAACTTGTGTGTATATAAAAGAAGCTGCATGCAAGCGTCATTTTGTCTTTATGAATGAAAAAATTAGTTCCATATTCTAAAAATAAAATCAGCATTAAATTTGTTTATTATTGTCTTATTACTTGGATGATAAAAAGCTTTAAGAAATATCTACAATGCCCACACTAATTGAAAGTCATTTCATAAAGATATAATGATCTGAAAAGGTTTTAAAATGTAAATAAAAGTTGCTAGAAACTGCTTTTGAAAAATATGCTTCTTCCCAAATTCCATCTTGTTCCAATTTTCTTGTCAGAAAAGGAAATAAATATCCAAATGAAATAGACATATGATTATCAAAATTACTTTTTCAATGTTTTAAACTTTTAATTTATATTTCAGGTTAAAAAGTAATCTAGTATTATTGATATTGTTAGAAAATATATCAGTACATTAGTTTATAGATTATAAATGCATTTATTAAAGTATTAATAATTTTTTAAATAATTACTAGATTATTTTAATTATCAAACTGCAAACAATTTACATGTTTTAAATCAAAAACACATTCCTTTTCAAAGCTTTTTTTTTAACTGGGCATGTTTTTGTATCTAAATTGAAAAGTATTGCAATACATTATAATAATCTATGTAAATGTAAGTCTTTATTCTAAAATATTTATATAGGTTATTTGCATAGTAAAAAAAATATATTTAACTAATAGTTTAAAATTATAATTTTTGTTCTCTCTACATCTCATAAGTGTTGGAATAATTATAGGTTTTTATTTCTGCAGTTGCTAGAAAAAAAAAAAACTAAAGAAAGTTGTATTTTCCTTTTTTATTCAATATAAACAAATAACTGGAAACTAATACTTGTTATTTAGTGAAAAGTTCATATCAACATAAGTATTTTAAATTACTCTTCATAAGTTATCTACATATTTTATTACTTATCTATTCATTTATAAATATCTTTAAGAATTATATATGAATCATAAGCCTAACATTATCATCTAGTATGTAGAATAATCTATTTCCCAGTCCAAAATTATTTAAATCATGTGTATTTTTTTTTCCTTGAAAATTTCATATCAACAGGGTAAGTATTTTAAAATAACCTTCATGAGTGTTATTTACACACTTTACTACTTGCATTGAATTATATATTTTCTTTGAAGAATTATGTATGTGATATTTATGATTCATTAGGCCTAACATTATTTATCAAGTATAGCAGCATATTTTCTGGATCAAAATTCTTTTGAATAACTCATGTTATTATTTTTTAATTATTTTTAAAATTACTATCAGTATAGTAAGTATTTTAAATTACTTTTCACAAGTGTTACCTATATATTTTACTACTTATATATTCAATTAAAAATATTTGTTTAAGATATATGTATTTTATGTTTACAAATAATTAGGCCTAAGAATATCTTGTAATATATATATATATATATATTTTTTTTTTTTTTTTTTTTTTCACCAAAATTCTATTGAATAATTCATGACATATATATTTTTTAAATAATAAAAATCATCAATTATCAAACATTTTGTTAACTAATTTCTAAATATATATATATATATATATATATATATATATATAAAACCCTCACAAATGGTGATTTCCTTGCAATATGAAACTACAAAATATCAATAACATAGCCCATTGCATGTCCTTTATAAAAAGTATATTTTTTCAGGTTTTAATTATATTTTTCTACAGGATTTATAAAACAATTATAAACATAGAGTTATAAAATTTTACATTTATATTGCACATACAGATCTTTATTCTTTTAACCTTCAATTTGTTGATAGGAGCAAAAGATTTAATCTTGTAGCATATTTAGTCATGAAAATTTTTATAATTTTAAAATTGCATGAATTTCTTAAAGAATGTTGTATTATTTCAATCTTACAAGTCATTATGCGAAATGGAAATAAGGTTAAATTAACTTAGCTACAGAAAAGAAAAAAAAAGGGTTAAATAAAGCAGTAAGTTAAATATTAAATTATTTTTTCTACAGCAAGCCACTGAAAAAAATCTGAAAGAAATACAACTTTTCTTAATAAATGTGCTCATAATTAAAAAAATAATTGTAAATTTTAAACCCCTAAGAAAAATTTTTATGTTAAACAAAATACTTGAAAATTAATATTTGCATTACTTGATTTACATAATTTGCATATCAAGAATCAAGTTCAATTTTGATCGGTAAAATTAAAAAATAATGAAGAAAAACTAGAAGATAGAAATATTAGATAAGAAAAAGTAGGAAACATAAGGAAATAAATGCTTTCGCAGGTCCAATAATGAGCACAAGCATATGTATAAAATTTCTGGTCCTTTTTATTATTTATATATTTGTTAATTACTTTAATTCAAAATGTTAAATATTAAATTACTATTTATTTGTTACAATTTTTTGCACTTTCCAGTCAGTTTGACACGAAAGTGTAAAATGTTGTAAATTGCGTATTTCTTCTCAATAAATGAAATAACCAACTTTAAATAATTGTTTACAAATTTTTTATACAAGATTCCTCTTTTTTTATTGATAAATAGATGATTTAAAGAAATGGCTTATAATTTCAGTGATGTCGCAGGCTTATGAAATCCTGGTTCACTGTGACCGAGACACTTTCAAAATAGAGCACAGACACGGTTGGAAATAAACTTATTTTCACTGTTTGGGTGGTAGAAACTTCGTTGTTTGTCATTTAAATCTTCCATAGCAATGTTCTCAATATAATGTCCGTTTTATACGCCCACGATCATTTTCAGCAAAATACAGTCTTATCTGACTATGTTACGTCTTTATCTGACCCTCCAGCATACAAAATTTCAATTATTTAAAAAAATTCTACATTTGTTACTAACAAATAGCAATAAATAAACAAGCTAAGTTGCGCCTTCCATAATTTACGCACCTCCACCTCCTCCCAGCAGCATACAAAAAATTTTAAAATCTAAGTTTTTTTATTTTTATATAAAAAAAAAATCTGCTCTATTCGTTACTGTGAAGTGATCAGTCATAAATTATTCCCTTCCGCTGAAACTTCCGTGCCCCCTCCCACACACAAAATTTAAAATATTAAAACTATTTAAAAGAAAAGTGCTGTATTCGTTACTGTCTAATAACAATAAATAATCAATCATTTAAAATATCCCCCCACTTCAAACTTCCCCCCCCCCCTGACCTGTTCTGCCATAGCATACTGTTTAAAAGCTTTAAAACTCTTAATTAAAAAAAATAATTTAAAAAAGCACAAAGAAATAAAAGTAAACTAATACACTTTTATTAGAGAAACGTACTGGGATAGCGATGAGTTCTGTCACCCAAATAACCCACCAACTAAAGCATGGCATTGCATGCTCGTGCTCTATAGAAAAGTGGATCCTTCCTTTTAGAAATAAGACACTAAGATTAGAATATTTAATATATTAAATAAAAATTATGCTTTTTTTTTAGATTTTTCAAAATTTTGCATCCTCCAAGACTCAAAATTCTTTTTTGCTTAAATCACGCATTACATCATATAGCTGAATGTGATACTCATCGAAAGCAAATGATGCGATAAATTCTTACAAGACAAAGATATAATTTATATTGTGTATTTATTTATAGAATAAGAAAAAATAATGCATTCTTGATATCAAAACACTAAAATAGCAATGTGAACAAAGAATGCAGATATATACACACCAAAACCTCATTTCAAAATTTCCGCACCCATTTAATAATTACTGTTTGATTTATATACTTCTGGTGTAAAAAGTCTGTTCCATAGATTTACGCGAATTACACTGAAATGAATTTCTACAATGCTATTATATTGAAGGTTGTGTAATGAAATATTTTTATTGTTTGTAAATTTCCTCTATATTTTGTATTCAATAAACTAGTTATACATTTCCACTTGGTGTGAGTAGTGTTCATCAAACGGAAAAGTACCAAACTGATATAAATCCTGGACAAAAATTTAAAATGGAAAAAAAAAACTAGCAAGTTACATATTATAGCTTAACTCAAACACACTACCATTCTAAGGTTTAATTAGCGATGTCTTAAGAAAACAAAAGAGAACATTCTTAACTTTTCTCAGGTATACGTATTTAATATTAGTACAGCATAATATTTGATAATACCAATTAGTTAATGGCACTCATCCAACTAAATAAAGAATATTGATTAGTATTTATAAAATTTTAAAAGAAAAATATTTTTTAATCAAAAAGATTAATAATTTTACCAGCAATATTTTCTTTGTCAGCCTTAGGAATAGGAATGTGAGCCAATGATTCTTCATGGTTGTAGTGTTCATTATAGTAAACTGCAGAAACATAGTGTCTTATATTCCTTTACTTGTACACCTGCAGTGCAGTGGAATCCCAATTTCTTGTTTCGATAACCTTTTAACTGTTTCTCCAGATCCTGAAGTTTGGATTTATAAGTCCCACTTCGGCTGCATGCAAAGGATATGTACTCATGGTCTTTTTCATCTTTTTTTTTAGATGAGGATATAACAAATTTAGTGTTTGTGCTCTTCTCTTCAACAGCAAGCCACTCAAGAAAAACTGAAAGAAATACAGCAACTTTTTATTAATTTTTGCACACATATTATTTTGAATAATTATGAATTTCAAACTATTGAGTAAATATTTAACATCTTATAACATTTGCATAACTCTTATAAAATAAACCAATAAATAAAACTAACAGTTTTATATACGTACCAGAGTAGTTCTCAAAGTTCAATTCTTGATAATTTCCAATTTCTTTGATTTGATGGGTCACCATTAGATGCTTTCGGAAATCGTACACTGTGCGAAAATTTTCCAAACAATTTTCCTCTTGACACTGAACATAACCTATATGTTCTTTTTCTTTGTGGCATGTTGAAATATGTTTTCTAAGCGCAGTTTTCGATGAAAAGTCTTCTACACAATGTGTACATCGAAATAGTTGATTTCTTATTTTTTGGCGATGAACACGTGTGTTATGATCCGTCAAATATAGTTTATAAAAAAACGCGGCACTACAGAGGGAACATTTAAACTCCATATTGATTAGTTAATTTTTCAATTATGAAACGTGTAATTGCTTACATAATTAAAAATAAATAGATGTCTAGAAACAGATCTCCCGTTAGTGATAGTGTACTCAATACCTAACAGCTGAATAGTGGCTACTGGCTACACATCTGGATTGGCGATTGGCGCTGGCGTGGGGTTACCATCCCTTTCTTCAGAAGACAAGACGTGCATTTCTTCAGAACTACGTTATCCAATCACATTCGGACTGCGGAATCGATCATACCAGATTTGAGGCGCCTCCGTCGATTCTAGACTCACATGATGAAATACGGTTGGTTAGTTGGAAAGAAATTCAGATTAATAAAAACTAGGAAATATATACTCTTTAATCAGCAACAGCTTTTATCACATTTAGAATAAATAAATCCAATATAGATCATGTAACTAGATTAATTTTAACACAATTACAACTCCTATATCACGTGCTTTTAAAACAGTGATCTATATACAGTAAAATCTCGTTACAGCGAATCTCTGGAGACCACTGATTAAATTTCGCTATAATGAAATATTCGTTAAAGTGAAAACATTTTTATACTGAAATAGAATAATATGACTTTGTTTTACAATCCAAATTATATTCGTTAAATTGAAAAATTCGTTAAATAGAGGTTCTTTGTAACGAGATTCTACTGTATATATATATCTACAAAAACAACTTTTCAAAAGTAAAAAAAGCCAAGCAAAAAAAAAAAAAAAAAAAAAAAAAAAAAAAAGTTGTGGCTAAAAAATGGTGTGATATCAAATTTCCAAGCTATTATATTACTTATTTAACTTTTTTCCATTAAATAAGCTATCATATATATAAGTCGAGTGCCTACGTATATGTTAATAGAAATCGTTTTCTCCTGTACTAAATACATCCTAACGAGTTTCTGAAAATTCAATTTTTTTCAAATTATGCATGATGGGCTTGGCGGCCATCTTTGCATATTATTCACAAAATTCTAAGCACCCAAATCCGTAGTTAAAATCCGAAGTTCAAAATTGGTATTTAAGCAAATATTTTAAGCGTTTCATTTATAGACTTGTATGCTCTGAAAATTGTGTCTTAAGATAATGATGACTTATTATAAAGATTCATCTTATGATTTATTTTTTAGAGTAATTAATAATTTCAAACTAGTAAAAATCAATTTCTCAAAATATCAGTCTTATATAATTTATCTGTCCGTAGTTAAAATCTGAGATTCGAAATTGTTTTAAGCATATTACATTGCAAACATATTACGCTTTTACTTTAGAAATTTGGGTGCTTAGAAATATGGAAAGATGACCGCCAAGCCCATCATGCATAATTTGAAAAAAATTGAATTTTCAGAAACTCGTTAGGATGTATTTAGTACAGGAGAAAACGATTTCTATTAACATATACGTAGGCACTCGACTTATATATATGATAACTTATTTAATGGAAAAAAGTTAAATAAGTAATATAATAGCTTGGAAATTTGATATCACACCATTTTTTAGCCACAACTTTTTTTTTTTTTTTTTTTTGCTTGGCTTTTTTTACTTTTGAAAAGTTGTTTTTGTAGATATCATTTCTTTTTTTTTAAATAGATTAAACATAATTTAAATAATCTAAACATGAGAAATAATTTAAAATTACATTTTACTTTCAGTCATTGTTTAAAGGATCAACTAGAAATACCAGTAGATTTTTCAATTAAACTAATTACACTCTTAAAAACAACATACTAAATGTGGTTTGTTATAATACTTGTTATCCTCTGTTAAAAAATATCACTGACTAATCCCTGAAATGAATAAAAATGGAATACGTACATAGCGTATCAGCGCTGCATTTGAAATCAAACGTGATATCACGTTCTTTTATTATTAGCACTAGCTGGCTTCGCCTGCTAGCGGGCCCCTAATTTACATCGGAGCCTCGAATCTTGTAAAACCTCAAATAGGATAAACCTCGAACCGAACGAACCTCCGACCTGGTTCCCCGCTGCCTTCGGCACCGGATAATCCCTTAATTTGCACATCGAATAGTATAAACCTCTAACCAAACGAACCTCCGACACGGGTCCCCGCTGCCTTCGGCACCGTATAGCAGTCGTGCTGCGCACGCTCAAGTTCCATCTTCCAGCAGCAGGTAGCGCAATCTGTTCTATATGAACCTCGGGCACTGAAATCGTTGAGGCTATAGATGTCGAGTCGAATGAGCTATACCCCGTCGTGATCCAGCTCATAGAACCAGAGATAGGAAAGTGCGCCTGGTGGTGAAAAAACGAACTAAAATCGGAAAGCTCTATCTATGTCGAGTAGAAGGAGCCATACCCCGTCGTGTTCCGACCCATAGAAACAGATATAGGAAAGCGCCCCCTGGTGGTGAAAGCTAATCGCGTTTGGGGGGCAAAGTGGGGGAATAAACACTGGAGATGCATAATAGGATTAAGCGGTCATAGACCTTTCCAACGATGTATCACTTGAGGGGTATGTGCAAAATTTAGAAAATACCCCCCCCCCCCCCCTGCATAATATGATTAAGTGTTCACAGACCTTTCCAACGATATATCACATGAGAGGTGTCGGCAAAATTTAGAAAAGTGCCCCCTTTGGGGGGAGGGGAGTGAAAGTGGGAGGATGGACCCCGAAGATACATAATATGAATAAGCGGTCACAGTCCTTTCGAACAATATATCACATGAGTAGTGTCGGGGAGGGGGCGCAAAATGTGGGGGTGACACCTGTGGTGCATAACATGAATAAGTGGTCACAGCCCTTTGTAACGATATGTAACATGACGGATATCGTTAAAATTTAGAACCCCCCCCCCTCTTCTGTAAGCAAAACGCACTCCACCACTCCATATAATTTTTGACGCGACTTTATTTTTAAAATTTATGTTATGTGTTATAAAATATCGTAAAGTTTCAAACAGATAGCCTTATTATACTTCCTAATTTTGTTCACGCCCCTCCCTATCCCCTCCCCAAAATGTGACGCGCCATTCTTTTTTATAATTTTTTTATCATGTGTTATAAACTATCTTAAAGTTTAAAACAGATCGCATTGGAATTTATTATATTTGCTGAAATTACTATTATATATAGAATAATATAGAAATAAACCCTCCTTTAGCTTGTAATTAAGATATATGAACAATTTTTAGAATTTCTGAAAGCTGATTTTTATTTATTTATTTATCTATTTATTTATTTATTTATCTTATTATTATTTTTTATTTTTTTGCGTTGCCCTGTGCATGTTTGGAATTTCTTAGTAATTTCTTAGATTTACATTATTTTATTCAATTAAACATTGTACTGTTACAATAAATTTAAATGGAAACTTCACTTCTAAAACAAAAATAATTTAACAGCTGGATTTCATTAATTTATAGGAAAATTACGTGAAAGGTATTCTTGCAAACGAAATGCCTGTCCTTTTTTTTTTTTTTTTTAGGAATAAATGAATCACATTTAAGTCATTTCAAAAATTTTGTTTACGTTTGGAAAGAAATTTTAAATGCCGATAACTCTTAATGTATACATTTTAGAAGGTACATCTTCTCTCAAAAACTAATTTATTTTTAAATATCTTTCTAAAAACGTAAATTATATATTTAAAATATTTTTTAAAGCATAAATACTACGTCTGAATACTTAATTTTACAATATTATAAGAACACGCATTTTACCAGACAATTAAATACACTAAACCAGACCTGCCAAGTCTCCGGCTTTTTGGATACCAGTAATTTAGTACAGAAAATGTTGTTTTGTTGAATCGGAGCATTTTGCAATTTAAAGAACAATATTTTCTCAAAAAAATTACTGGTGTTCAAAAAGTCGGAGACTTGGCAACTCTGCACTAAACAAACATGAGTGAAAAATTGACCTGGGCCAGGACTCGAACCTGGGACCTTATGCGTTCCGTGCGGACGCTATGCGACTAAGCCACCCAGACCAATACCGTTGACCGGCAATTTCTCATATTTATTCATGTAGGAAACAGTCATCTGCCACAGTTTGCAGTCATATTTAATTGTCTGATAAAATGTGTGTTCTTATAATTATGAAGTTTTATTTAAAAAATATATCTTCGGAAGAAAATGGCTGACTTGCAGTTGAAATTTGATATGGTTATAACCTGTAACTGATTTGTGCTATTATAATAAAGACTAGCCGCCACTCGCGACCAGTTTGGTCTCCCTTAAATGTATGTTAAAAGCACTATAACACGTTACTTTTATTCATAATTTATTTTTTTCCGTAATCCTTCGCCAAACCGGAATATTCTAATAGACAAATCAAAAACTTTTGCGATCATGGTAGCATTTCGCATATTTTTTGTTGTTATGTATTTCATCTTTCTTGACAAAAACCGCTTAACCAACTTAAGCGTTTATGCTTCATATCCGTTTGCTTATCAGTTGCAATATGTTTGCTAATGAGGAGATTCTTAAACATATTAAGTAGTTTTCCGTAATTGGATCCATTGCCAAATTGCGTATTTTAGTTAATACGATTTGGTGCATTGAAGTCTATTTTGTGAAAGTCTTTAATGATATCCACATTTACACTGAACCATATTGTTGCCAATATTTTTTTGTTTGTTTGTTTGTTTCTCGCTACCTTTGGCTGTAGACTTGATTACGGGAGATCAGAAAATCTATCATTATTCTCATTTAAAACGTCTTGAATAATGTGACATAATCGGGGTGCATATTATAACACGTAATTTTCGAGTATGGTTTGGTGAAACATTGAACTTTTGGAAGCCAGTTTTGATAATCACATTTCTTTTAAACCATATTTGCTGTCAGCACTTTTGACCCGTGGCGTAGAATCTCATTAAAATTCACGAACTTCCTTCTAGATGCCGACCTCTGTTCGACTCTGTTTTTCTCTGCTCTCCTATTTTGATATAGTTCAGGAATTTTCATAACTGCATAATTCCCTTACTTTGGCATTTCTGCTTAATGTCTACTGACTATTAAGATCCGTAACTTGTAAATACGCCACGCCAACATTACCGCCTATAATTCTAATTACAGCAATCCGTTTTTTCTCTCTATATTGCAACTCTATAGTTAATATAGTGCCCCGGTGCGTCTACGACAGCTGTTCCATCAGAACATTTGATTTCAAAATCAAAGTATAGTTTCTAATTTGCGCACGCGAAAAATAAAAGCTGGTATTGGCGATTTTAAATATGCTATTGGCGAGATTTGCGCCCAAATAACACAAAAGTACTTAATGATGTTATGTATTTTGTACATGTATATTAAATTACTGTTTTGAAAGCGATTGGTCATTAATAATGGTAAATATGATTGGTGATTAACAATCATTTTCAGTGGTCTCTCTTCCTTGCACGTATAATACATAAATACCAAATTAACTGACAATTTGTTTCGAAATTTGATTCATTAAATATCATTACAGGAGTTGTATTTGTTTACATTCAGCTAAGAAAAGATAAAGAATGAAGGTGAGTTGTATAGCACATAATTATGGTAAACTTTGATTGTGTCACTGGTACGAATTATGTTTTTGACACCAGGCAGCGCTCCAAAAAATCTTTCACGGAAAACTTACTTTACGAACGATTATCTCCGTGGTTTAATGGTTTAATATTTTAAACCTTCACGACGAATGAATCTTTTTTTTTTGTTTACTTTCATGGATAGAGAATTTGAATTGCGAGGCTAATTTCAACTGAAGTTATTGAAGAATATATACATAATTGAACGTAAGTCATCTCTCAAATATTAATTTATTTTGAACGATCTTTCTAAAAATGTAACATTTATTATGTTTTATTCGAAAATATAATTTTGAATAAAAATGGCCGCCTGGCATATGAAAACGTGAAGCGGGCATTCCGGAATTGTTGATGACAGTCACATGACTTACGGTTTTATTATAGAGATGGTCGTTGGCGGGTTTTATCTCTGTTTTGGCATAATTTTTAAATCGCCAAGTTAATTAACAGTTTTTTGCTAATTAAAGATAGAAAATATTTTTTTTTACACTGGATCTTATAAAAGTACATAGATTACGTAATTACTTGTCCAAAAATGCAATCCTTTTTTTATTCTGCCCAATATTAAGGTCTGTAGCTTGTTTGAAAAAAAAAAGTTTGACGAAGAAAAAAGTGATCATTTTACGTAACTCGACGTTTTTAAAAAAAATCTATATCTCTGTTTATAAATCACTTGTGAAGATGAGTTTGGTCTTAAATTGGAGAAATTCTTCATTGGATTCTTCTAGTTTTCATTTTTTTTCCCTGCGACGCTTGGTTTATTTGATATCTGATATTTTAATATGGCATGTTTTGTCGATTTAACATTGCGAAGTCGCTTACTTTAAGTAAGCATTAGCGGTCTTTAGTCCAGTTCTTGGCGTTGTTTGTGTGGCG
The DNA here is from genome assembly GCA_963931845.1 of Maratus michaelseni. Taxonomy (NCBI): domain Eukaryota; kingdom Metazoa; phylum Arthropoda; class Arachnida; order Araneae; family Salticidae; genus Maratus; species Maratus michaelseni. The sequence goes on from OZ007598.1 coordinate 122,548,492, forward strand.
ATTTTTTTTTTTTCAGCTTGGCTTGGCAGAGCGACCGCCCTGCTTGATATATATCAGCCGTTCTTGGTATGGCCGTCCTTATACAAATCTACAGTTTATATCCGATTTGAACGAAACTTGATGTACATACGTTTTAGAACGCAAGTAAAATCCCTGTCAACTTTAAAAATACCTCAGACCATTCTTTATCTTTTTTTTTTTTTTTTTTTTTTTGAAACATCTCCCATAGTTTATTATTACAGAAATCTATTTTTCTTTTCAATTTCTAATGCAATTTCTTTCCTGTTGCCATTAAAAGAAACTGCATATGGACAATATTTTTATAAGCCAATAAAAATTCAGATTCACTCACTAAAATTTGAAATAAGAAACCGACGTCATTTGGGACAGATAATGTGATGTTTTTTCGCATATTAGAAAGATTACTATGGCCTTGTTCAAAACCGAAGATCAGGCGGCGGGCGGGCGATGGAGATTAAAATATGAAATTGAAAGGCCCGCGTTCATTATCATTGATTTGGCATTTGACTAATTTGCGTATTTTAATGATATTTTGTTAAAATCTATAAGTGAGCTGGGTGGCCGAATGGTTACAGCACTGCTCTTGATTCAGGAGGTTGCGGGTTCGATTCCCCTGTATTTCTATTTGATTTTTCTACTTTTTCATTTAAAATGTTTTATCGGTTACTTTGTATTTTTCATGATTAATGGAATGTATTTTATAAAAGTAAAATTTGATATTATTAACAATTACTTATTTAATTAAATACGACCAATTCAGCAATTTCACGATTAAAATTTTACATTACAATGCCTTTTAATATTTAAACATTTTTATTATTTTTCTTTTCTTTTAGGAAATGCAAAATAAGTAATGAAAATATAATCAATTTGCACGAATTTCTCCAGGTTTTTATAATGAGTACTTCAACAGTGAATTTTTAGTACGAATAGAATGTAAAGCATATTTTACAATGTAAAAAATATTATAAAAATAAAATGTAAAAGCAACAATATTTAAACTAGAAATATCAGTACCTATTTTTGTAAAGAGGTAAAATACATGTGGTTTACCGTATAGTTTCGTAATGAATATGAATAAAATATAGTTAGAATGTTTATGAATTTTCTACTGAATGTATATGTATTTTAGCTTTTGTTTCTCTCGTGTTTTATGATGGTTATTGCAATATAATAAATAATGTAATTTACATCAAAAAATGAATTTCAAGAAAAATATATTTTTAGAAATTAATAATTATGTTTCAACAATGTTGTTATCGAAAAATATATTTTAATAAAATGTTTAAAAGCCTCTTTATCAATTTTTAACAAAGATTTTATTTTACTATTACAAATAAAGAAATAAATCTTTTAACAATTTGGTATTACGATCTTGATTTATTAACATTCTATTTATCCCAAAAAATAGAAAACAACTGATAAATCATTTTTAAATTAATAAAAATAGGGAAAAAAAAATCTGAAATAAACGGCGAGCATGAACTTTGTATCCATACCTTCCAGGTTCATCTGTGTAGGACAACCCAAACGTGAGTAAAATACGTAACAATTTTTGGTAATTTTCGGTTAACCGGGCGCCAGTGAAAAAAATATAAATATATATATACACATATTTATACATATACAGGGTGATCATAAAAAAACTTTGCCGGTATATGGAGCTCTAGCGGCCGGTCCGTTCAATTGATCAAGTTGAGATTTCAGATATAGTTATTCAGAGGTATGAGCTCGGGATTCTGTGAACGGCAACAAAGTGGTTCTCACGGTTACGGTTATACGTACAGAAACTCGAAATTTTCCTATGGCAACCCTAATTTTTTTTCGTCGCAAAATGCTCAGCGCATACGAAAACCCTAATAGGCCGGGAGGCGGCAGCACAGACAATCACCTCATCGAGTTCACGGCTGAAATTCCAGAATTAGTTAAAACTCGATTCGCATATTAAAACGCAATCGGTCTGCCAAGTCATATCTTGGGGGAAAACACGTGAAACCCCGATTTTAGCGGTTGACTCGTAGGTTTACCATTGTGTTTTCCTGCACCCAGTTCTCCATGTTTTCATACTTTTGGGTGCAGGAAAACACAATGGTAAACCTACGAGTCAACCGCTAAAATCGGGTTTTCACGTGTTTTCCACCAAAATATGACTTGGCAGACCGATTGTGTTTTAATATGCGAATCGAGTATTAACTAATTCTAGAATTTCAGCCGTGAACTCGATGAGGTGATTGTCTGTGCTGCCGCCTCCCGGTCTATAAAGCGCGTTGGAACCGTCTGTGTATCGCAAGAAATAGACTCGTTATGCAAGCACAAAAAAACAGCTCTGAGAATGGTAAAAAATAAATAAAATAAAAAACCAATGGCACTCCGGGAGTGCCGACAGAAGTGAAAGCTTGAACAATTACGTGTGTATTTTTTGAATAGTCAGGATACGTTTTATGTGCAGAAAATACTTTAAAATGAAGTGGTTTTTTTTATTCATTAATATAAACTACTACTACAAAAATTATATTACAATTTTCATTTAATGCGCTATTGTACATGAAAAATAATGCATATTATTTTACATACAAAAATTGCAATCTATAGCTTAAAACGTAAATTTACAAATAAATGAAATATAAAATTTAATTAATTGGTATTCTTTGAAATGAATACCAATGAAACTTATGAATTTTCATCCACAATTTAAACAACTCTCAATACATTCATCATTTCTTCCATGAGATTTAGTTTCATATCTTTTGTAATAACATTTATCTGCAAAATAGGGTTCCCGCTTCCTATCACTCCAAAAATGACTTCTTTGTTGCCTGTCTTGTTTACTGTATTCGTGAACATTGTACTTTTTTCTATCTTCATACTGCGCGTATTGTTTGCGGTATCTATAATTTCTATCAACAAACTTTTCTTTTCTACAAAATGATATCACTTCATTTCCGTATCGGTAACCACGTTTCTTAAAACTTTCGTGAAATATTTCATTCAAGACCTCCTTATCATAGTATTAGACCTTACAATCAGCAAGTTTCCTTTGACCGCTATACACGTGGTTAAAAACCACATGGTTGTCCTGCTACTAGCGCCTCTACCGTCAGTAACAGGAGTATTAGGTAGCTTTCAATACAAAAAAGCATAAAGCTACCTATTGCAGCCGTTCGGAGGAAAGCAGTTCCGGAAAATTTCGATATATTTTCACCGATCATGACCCCCAGACCTCAAAACCATCCTCCGTTCAAATGGTGATTTATATACATATATCTGACCTATGTCATACGATAACGCTCGTATTTATAAATCAATTTTGATGAAACTAATTGTGTGTATTAAGGTCACTAATGTCTCGACCGAGTTCGTTGGCCAGCTTTGTCCGCCAATTTGTTTCAAGATGGCGGCCATTTAAAAATTTAAAACTAAAATAAATATACAAAAAAAATAAAAATTCAAATTTATTTTTTAATTACGTGTTAGGCCTTAATACAAGTATTTCAGAGCATTTTTTGGTTTACCTCTATCTTAAAAAATGGCTGAGATAGAGCAGTTTGAAATTCTAGGGTGGCTGACATTTTGAAACAAAACAGCAAATTAACGCGATTACTGGCAAATTATTTTCTTTCATTGTTGTAATAATTTTCCCAATCATACGCATAAAACTATATATTCATATCCGTTAGCGCCAAATTCTCGCCAAAATTGGCGACATTTGGCGAAATATCGCCAAATTTGGCGACCAAAATAAGTCTTCATAAATGAAGCCAATTTGGCTATTGCTCAATAATTTGGTGAATTTCTTATTCAAATTCAGTATTAACGAATCTTTTGTAAACGTTTCTTTGCATTTTAGCTTGCTGTTTTCGTGTAACTTTAGCTAAAATTTTAAAACGAAGATATAGGAAAGCTACTTTTTCCTCCCGGTACAGGCCGGAAGGACTTTTTTAATTTGTTTTCCATACATGTTTTCTTATTTGCTTTATGATATACTGTAATGGTTGTCCTTTTCAAATGAGAATTATTTATATGTTATATTAATTATTATGTTTATACGTATGAAGAAGTGAAAAGCCTACATGACAAGTCCCATAATCAGGTCCACAGCCAATTGGCGTCAAAGATGGATATACAAGTGTACTTAGCTTTGATTGGCGTATCTTAGCTAGCATGGTTTGGCGCTGGCGCATATTTAATTTCTTTGTTGTAACTGACGTACATTTCAAAACACAGTGTTGCCAACATCGCTCATGTTTGACACCAACTTGGCTTATGGACACTATTACGAAAGATTATCCGTGTTTTCATTTATTATAACGTATCAGTTTATCACAAACTTGCTAATAGAAGTCTTGCCTTTCGTTCAGCCGATGCTGATGGTTGAATTTTGACGTTGAATACGATTTGATCTAGAAAATTTGAAAGTGTCGAGCTTTATGAGTGAAAGCAAACATAGTTTCCTTTTTTATTCGACTAGTCTGAAATAACACAAAACAAACGGTCTTATATAATAAATATAGTTCCATTTAATGTGTATGAATTATAAATACTATTATTGTTTATGTACACAGGCTGCATCGTACTATTGACCAATAGCTAATTTATAAACTATAGTTTTGGAGGTATTACTCCATTTGAAAAAGTTTTTCAAATGTTGTTGTTCTTTGTCATATTAAATACTATTTGCGTCAAAATAGTGGGTTTTTTAAAGGTTAGGGAATTAAAATTTTTATATATTATTTGGATCATATAGGTTATATTTTAAAAAGGAATTCCTCTTCAATAGAGAACATGCCTTAATAATAATAACATCAACCAAACCATAATAATGTATATAGGTTCCATGGCAATCCAATTATTTTACGAAAGTTAGAAGACGGATGGACAGACAAATATACGAGCTGAAGTCATAAACGCTTTTTTAAAAAATTGAAAAGCATAAAAATGCTTAATAATGACTTAAATTATACGTGTCCCCTCCTCCCCAACTTTCCTCCCAAAAAATAAATTCTTGTCATGCTACGCTTATAGTGTTTGTAAATCTTTAATGGGGATTCTTCTGTAATCAGGCCTACATCTAATTGGCTTGTTACAGTAAGTGCAGTTTTGCAAAAAAATAAGGTACTTTAGGTTAGCCGGGTGCCAGTGATACATATACATGTATACATGTATATATGTACACACACATATACACATATCTACATATACATATATGTACATACATACACATACATGTATGTATATATATACGTATATATATATACGTATATATGTATGTATATATATACGTATATACATATATATTTATATATGTACATATATCACTGGCATCCGGCTAACCGAAAAGTACCAAAAATAATTTAATTTTTTAACCAGTGTTGTAACTCCCGTACACTTGGAACCACATTCTTCCAGCATCGCTCATATTAGGCGCTAACTTTGGCTGTGGACCTGGTACTACAGAAGATTGACTAATACTATAGTATGTAATAATTAATCTTATATTTAAATCTTCATTTTCAACAATATTTTTGAAAACTTGATGATAATTGTGCAAAATATTTATTTATTTATTTATGTATTTATTTATGTATTTATTTTTGTCGAAAAATGTTTTTTTGAATTTTGTCAATAACACGAAATTTTTTCATAGCTCCATTTTTTAACATGCATTTTCTTATGAACTAGTATCGGTAGTATCCACCAGGTGGCGATACTTTCCGGAGAAAGTCAGTTAATAAGTTGGCAATTTCCGCGGGCATTTTCACCCAAAGACTTTCTCCGGATTGTCAAGTCTGATCTATGATAAGGGAGTCTTGATTTCATTATTTTCATTATTTTTAGCTCACAGGCTATCAAAGCCTGAGGGCTTATGTGCCCGCCGGTTCTGTATGTACGTATGTATGTATGTATGTATGTATGTATGTACGTAACGCGATAACTCTTGATAGAACTAACCGTAATTACTTTAAATTTTGTTTATAGGTTCCTTGTGATAAGGCACTTCCCTGATTAGTTTTGGAGGTTCATTGGTTAAGCATAAAGGGGGGAAACGGGGGGCTAACGTCCCATAATTTAGATAACTGGGTTTTTCATGCAGAATTAACCCATTTTCTTCAAATTTTGTATATAGGTTCATTTTTTTGATAATGCGCTTCTGTCAATTGTTTTGGGGGTTCATTTGTTAAGTATAAAGGGGGAAAGGGGCGGGTAACCCCCCTAATTTAGATAAATGAATTTTTCATGCAGAATTATCCGATTTTCTTCAAATTTTGTATTTAGGTTCATTGTGATAATACTCTTCTCTGAATAGTTTTGGGGGTTCATTGGTTAAGTATAAAGGGGGAAAGGGGGGGGGCTAATCCCCTTAATTTAGATAAATGGGTTTTTCATGCAGAATTATCCCACTTTCTTCAAATTTTGTATATAGGTTCATTTTGATAATGCGCTTCTGTCAATAGTTTTGGGTGTTCATTGGTTAAGTATAAAGGGGGAAGGGGGGGAATAACCCACCCCCCTAATTTAGATAAATGAGTTTTTCATGCAGAATTATCCGATTTTCTTCAAATTTTGTATATAGGTTCATTGTGATAATGCGCTTCTCTGAATAGTTTTGGGGGTTCATTGGTTAAGTATAAAGGGGGAAGGGGGGGGGGCTAATCCCCCTTAATTTAGATAAATGGGTTTTTCATGCAGAATTATCAGATTTTCTTCAAGTTTTGTATATATATCCATTGTAATTAGACTTCCCTGGTTAGTTTAAGGGGTTCATTAGTTAACTATGAGGTAACGGGGGGATGACCCCCCCTTAATATATTGTTGATTTCTTTATTTTTCGAGGGGCTTATTTCAAATTCTTTGAAATAAGAGTATAATATATAATTAGTGTGAATAGCCTGTGAGCTCAATGCCCTCAGTTTAACTGGGCAGTTTTCTTTTTATTTATATTACTTCCGTTTATTTTTCTCGTGCTCGTTAAATTATAATATTTTCCGTGTTTTGTTATTTCATTTTCATCTTTTGATTTGGTCTCGCGAGTTGAGTCACTTTTATCTGTTTTCACCGCGCGTGCTAAATTTATCTTGAAATTTTTTTTATTCATAATACCAATTATTTCGCTTTCTGCACGTGAACTATTTCCTTTTGATACTTTCGCTTCATTGTATGAATTGGCAACATATACAGTGGTGTCGGTAACAGGGTCGCGAATTCAATGATTTTTTCCCATCTCAAAAAATGCCCAACGCGCCTAAAGATGTTTTCACTTCAAAAATGAGGACGCACGGAGGAAATTTGCATATGACACAGAGTCAGTACACCAATCACTGATTACAAGACAGATCGAGGAAAGGAAAATTTTATTTTGATTACACATTTTCCACATGGTTGCAATCACAGACAATTACACATTGCATGCGGGTGACTGTGAACAATAAAGCCGAACGTCACATCGCATGAGGGATGTTTGCAATCTCACGTTCGATAGAATCTTTAAAATCCGGCAACGTTTGTGGATTGCACATGTACACTCTAGATTTGAAATATCCCCAGAACCAGAAATACATAGGAGTGAGATCGGGGGATCGCGGAGACCAAGGAAATGGAAAATGGCGTGAGATGACATGGTCGCCAAAATGCTGTTTCAGGACCCTGCGAACAGACTTCGCTATATGTGGAGGTGCATCTTGCATCCAAACGAAGTCCTTCACTGCATTTCGCTGCAGTAATTCTGGTATGATGTAATTTTTTAGCATTGCCGTATAGCGGAAGCCTGTTACAGATCAAGTTACAAATCCCGTTGGTGTCGCTTCCTCAAAGAAGTACGGCCCGAGAATAATTGTGCCTGCAATGCCGCACCACACAGTAAGTTTGACGTCGTATAAAGGTACTGGTGCCACAGCGTGCGATTCATGTCTGCCCAGTGCACACAATTTTTGGTGTTGACGTTGCCAGTTAAGGTAAAATGTGCCTCGTCCATCCATAATATGCGAAGAGGCCTGTCGTTATCTGCATCATATCGAATAAGAAATTCATTAGCAAAGTCTATACGTTGTTGATGGTCCCCCACTTCCAACATCTGGACGCGCTGGTATCGGCAAGGAAACATGCGGATTACAGATCGCAGTATTTTTAGGACCGTTGATTTCGGTATATCCAATACACGTGATGCACCTCTTGCAGTTTGCATGTGTCCTGTAATCACTGTGTGATGCACTTCCATAACAGTATCCTCAGGAACAGTTGGTCGTCCGGATCGTGGTCTATCACAGGTGCAGCCAGTTTCTTTTCGAATTTCTTTACTAAATCACGAAGAGCTAGTGGGCTACATGGGCCACGTATTTGGCGATGGTTTCGACGATTAACACGCATGGTTTTCCCAGCATTCATCCTATTTTGATAATAGTTTTACCAATTTTCCACGAACTGTCACTGGAAGAGTCATTTCGTCGGCATGTACATGCTCCCGACTGAAGAACTAACGTTCTCACCCCACTTTTTATCCGTTTCCTACGTCGACTATCTGGCAAACGGCGTTCCGTGATTGATGTTTTGCCTCTGTCATATACAAATTTCCTTCGTGCGCCCTGATCGTGTTTTTTTTTTGTTTGTTTTTTTTTTGGCTGTTTGCAGAGCTGTTTTTGTGCGTGCATAACGCGTCCGTTTATTGAGATACGTTCCAACGCTCTTTACCAACGCTCGTTCCAACGCTCTTTAGGGTTTTCGCATGCGCTGAGCATTTTGCGATGAAAAAAAAATGACTGTTGCCATTTGAAAATTTCGAGTTTCTGTGGCTATAACCGTAACCGTGAGCGCCAATTTGTTGCCGTTCACAGAATACCGAACTCATACCTGTAAATAACTATATCTGAAATCTCATCTCGATCGGTTGAACGGACCGGCAGCTAGAGTTCGATATATCGGCAAAGTTTTTTTATGACCACTCTGTATATATATACATATATACAGGGTGTTTCACAAAGGACCCTTAACTTTAAAAATCAATAACCCGGAAACGGTGATAGATAGAAACATGAAACCAGTGGTATGTTTATTAAAAAAATCGTAAGCATCTTATACATAAATCTCAAAATTTAGTTAAAAATAGCGCCGATAGATGGCGCTGCGATAAATAGGCGTATCACATTAAAAGTTATTCAACATGTGCTTGTGCACCTTTTACAGAACAGACTTGTCGCAAATAGACCGGGAGGCGGCAGCACAATCAACCACCTCATCGAGTTCACGGCTGAAATTCCAGAATTAGTTAAAACTCTATTTGCATATTAAAACGCAATCGGTCTGCCAAGTCATATGTTGGTGGAAAACACGTGAAAACGCGATTTTAGCGGTTGACTCGTAGGTTTACCATTGTCTTTTCCTGCACCCAGTTCTCCATGTTTTCCTACTTTTGGGTGCAGGAAAACACAATGGTAAACCTACGAATCAACCGCTAAAATCGCGTTTTCACGTGTTTTCCACCAACATATGACTTGGCAGACCGATTGCGTCTTAATATGCGAATCGAGTTTTAACTAATTCTGGAATTTCAGCCGTTAACTCGATGAGGTGACTGTCTGTGCTGCCGCCGCCCGGTCTATGTGTAATGATTTCCACAGTACGTGCTGGATGGCTTGAACACGGATTCAGCTGCAAGTCTACAAATTTATTCGGATTACGCTCAATAACTGCAGCAAGTGTCGTTGAATTTTCAGGAGTAACGACCGAGTTTGTCCGACCCATATTTCCGACTAACCCATCTTCCACGTTGTCTGTCTGTTGAAATTTTTTGAAAAGCTCCCGAATTGTTTTCCTATCTGGGCCTTTTGCAGCTTGAAATCGCGTTTGAAAACTTCTCCTTGTGGCAGTAGGACTCTGATTTAATCGGTGGTACTCCAACAGAATAAACACACGTTCCTCCATGGTATACATCACTTTAGAAATTATTTTCACTATACGCTAATAGCGGTAAGATTTCAATGGCGAAATCTTCCACGGCTAGATTTTGCTATGCTTCTGAACTCTCTTTAGAAGGATTTTTAACGCTCTCAGCGCCATCTATCGGCGCTATTTTTAACTAAATTTTAAGATTTATGTATAAGATTCTTGCGATTTTTTTAATAAACATACCACTGGTTTCATGTTTCTATCTATCACCGTTTCCGGGTTATTGATTTTTAAAGTTAGGGGTTCTTTGTGAAACACCCTGTATATATATATACATATATGTTTGTGTATATATGTATGTATATATATGTGTGTGTCTGTATGTATATATGTATATTTGTTTCACTGGCGCTCGGCTAACCGAAGAGTACCCTTTTTTTATTAAGAGTTTACATTAATTTTATTGAAACCAATTAGACCGGGAGGCGGCAGCACAGACAATCACCTCATCGAGTTCACGGCTGAAATTCCAAAATTAGTTAAAACTCTATTCGCATATTAAAACGCAATCGGTCTGCCAAGTCATATCTTGGTGGAAAACACGTGAAAACGCGATTTTAGTGGTTGATTCGTAGGTTTACCATTGTGTTTTCCTGCACCCAAAAGTAGGAAAACATGGAGAACTGGGTGCAGGAAAACACAATGATAAACCTACGAGTCAACCGCTAAAATCGGGTTTTCACGTGTTTTCCACCAAGATATGACTTGGCAGACGGATTGCGTTTTAATATGCGAATAGAGTTTTAACTAATTCTGGAATTTCAGCCGTGAACTCGATGAGGTGGTTGACTGTGCTGCCGCCTCCCGGTCTAAATACTGTGTTTCATGAATTCGGTGATCCGAACGTCCTCTCCCTTGTCAGTTAAAGATGCACTGGTCATAGAAAATTAAACTTTATTTTATTATATGCATTGTTTTGTACAATATATATATTTATGTAACTGCTGTCAACTAAACTAATATATCAGTTTTAGTAGGTGCTGCAGTTTTAGAGACATATAAGTTGACAGAAGTTATGTGGCTATGTATATTACTAAATGTCTTATAATGTCTGAATTTATTATAATAGTTTTTATTTTTTATTTTTCTTTATGTATTTATTTTTTTTTAATCTAACAAAATATTCCCATATATATGATATAAATACAGATTCTTGAGAATAAAAAATGATGCAAGAAACATCACATAGATGTAACTAAAGATTCATAACCAGATTAGTCACTGTTGTTTGGTTTTAAACTCGTGACCAAACTCGTGTGTAGTCAACGAGAATTACTAGCTTAGAACTTTTTTTTTATTTTTAAAAAATCCGAATATTTCCCAAATAAAATAATGAGTCCATTTAATAATTTTTTGCCTTTGTTAATGAAATCATATCGTTGAAATATCATTTCAGAAAGCTGAAATAAAATTTCAATTTATTGAATAATGAAATCATATAATAAAATCTTATATATTAAAAATATATAAACATTAACATGTACTTCAGTATAAATATTTGATATTATTGAACATTGTTAATGACTTTTATGTCATTGCAGACATAATATAAAACACGTTATTTAATAATTTTAAACTAGTAACCATTTGATTACAGGACAGGACTTGCGACTATATTTATATTCAATTGTACCACAATTTACAATTTTTTTCCCCTTGTGGTCGATCTCTCTTAAAAATGTCCCACTATAAATGTACAGTCAAGATTAGTTTTCAAAAAGTGATACTAATAGAATGAAAAATGTCCTTTCAGCCTGTACCGGGAGGAAAATGTAGCTTTCATAGTCCATGTTTTTAAAATTTCAACTCATTTTACTCAAACACCCGAAGCTAAATGGCTAGGAACTCGATTATAGAAAATTCAATCCCGGTTTTCGTTAACCTTTACACGGGGGATCGGACAGTATCTGTCCAAGAATACATGCAAACTTGGACAGATGCTGTCCAAGCCCCCGTGAAAAGGTTAATACTGAATTTGAATGCGAATTTCAGCATAACAAAAATCAGATTGTTTCAAAATGTCAGTCACCCTAGAATTTCAAACTGCCATATCTCTGCCATTTTTTAAGATAAAATCAAAACAAAAATGTTCCAGAATCCTTGTATCACGATCTAACACTTAACGCAAACAACATTTTCAATTTATATATTTTTATGCATCTTTTTGATTTTCTTTTTATTTCAAAAAACTTAACTTGCCACCATTTTGAAACAAGATGGCGCATAAAGCTGACCAACAAACTCGGTCGAGACCTTGGTATGTTCTGTTCACATGATCAGTCACATTCATATCGTTTCATAAATACGAGAGTTACAGCAAAACAAATATCAGATTATTTCAAAATCTCAGCCTCCGTAGAACTCAGCCATTTTTTAATATATAGCGAAAACAAAAAAATGTTCGAGAATTCTTGTATCCCGTTATAACACTTAACATAAACATTTTTTTTTTCAATTTATAGTTTTTCTGTACATCTTTTTAATTTTTAAGAAAAAATTACATTTTTAACTGGCCGCCATTTCGAAACAAGATGGCGGATAAAGCTGGCCAACGAACTCGGTCGAGACCTTGGACTCGAGATCCTATACACATACTCAGTCACATCTACTTCGGTTCATAAATAAGAGAGTTATAGCATGACATATGTCATATATATATATATATATATATATATATATATATATATATATATATATATATATATATATATAATATCAACATTTGAACGGAGGGTGGTTTGAGGGTCTGGAGGAAAAAATATACTAAATCGGGAAAATATACTAAAATATTTTGGAATTGCTTTCCTCCGAACTGCTGCAATAGGTAGCTTCTTGTAATGAAAGCTACCTAATAGTTCCCAGTGACGTCTATGTCCAGACTCGTAGTCAAATGGTTAATTTTAGTAATTATTTTTTGCACAAATTAAAATATTAAATTAAAAATTAAACATGTAAAATATGTCCGGACCTGTAGGCAAAGTGTTAATTTTAGAAATTATTATTTTAAGGCATTAAAATATAAAATTAAAAATTAAACGTTTTATTAAAAGACTAAATTATTACAAAAATAAAATTACTTAGTTATTTGATCAATTTAACATAGGATTGATAAATTTGATCCATTTGATCAATTTACTGCGTCATCTCCTAATAGTATATTCTTGCAGTAGCATGAAAAATTTATCTTCAATAAACATTATTAAATTTTCTCTATATGTCTCCCACACAAGTAATTATTTATTATTTTTATGTATCCTATTGAAGTTAATAGAGACATAGTTAAAAAAATATATACTACGTATTATACTCATTTTATCATAAAACGCACAGCGTTAAATAATAGCAAAGAAATAGAATAGAAAAATAAAGATAATTATTTAGTTGAATGCCACCTTCATAACTGCAACTTATTCAAGAAAACCCGCTTCTCGCAGTAGTGCAAAAAAAAAACAGCCATAGGGCGTCTTCAGCGAGCGCAATGGCCCCTGATTAGTGTTATTTACACACAAGAACACGTATATAACGCCTTCTCTAACTGCTTACATCGGTGACTGATCGTTAGGGAAGTGGTGTTCTAGTGTAGTTCACAAGATAAAAAACAGTACCATGTTCTTTTCGGAAAATATAAATTGAATTAGTGGACAGTGAATGAATACAGTTACATTCAGCTTATGTGATTACCAGATTTTTTTTTTTTTTTAGGTAGGAATTTCGGAGGGTGGGGATTTAGACAAAATTTTTAGAAAAGCAGAAATTCGACAAAATACAGACTGTTTATGCACGAGTGAGCAATCTATTTTAATTCAAGATGCAATGTATTTTTTTTTCAGAAAAGGATGAACCCTGTTCGATTTGAAAGAATTTAAATTTTTACGCCTGTAAACTTCATGCTTTTAGATATAAAATGAGTGTTTGAATAAATTAGAAATTTCGCACTCTCAATTTGGGAATTTTCTATTTTACATTATTTTTTCTTTTTCATTTTGATTAGTCTTAAAAGGATAAAATATCCCAAAAATGCATTTTCTTTTAACTTAAAAAAATATTTATGCTTAAGAATCTATGACACTGTGGTGATCCGTTTAAGAAAAGACTATTTATTTGTTTTGTTAGAATTTTCACAATTCTTATTTATGTGTGCTGTAGACATAAACTCATTAGCGTCCAAAGCTTCATTTAAAATGTTTAAACATAGCAAAATAGTTGCAAATTATGTGATGAGTATTTGTTATCATATCTTTTTTCTTCGGTTTTCGGACCTAGAAAAAAATTATTTTGTCGTATTCGAGTTCATTTCAAAAAGGATTCCGATTTTTTTAGAATTTTTTTTTTCTTTCGTCTCCTTTTTCGGGTAATTTTCATGCGTATTACTTAGATTTTTATAATTTCTAAATTGTGTTATGTTCTAAGTTTCTAATGTTTTTGAATCTGCATGATATTCCCCATGTATTATCTTTAAAAAAAAAAAAAGTGTGAAAATCCAATCTATAGTAATCAATTAATCAGAAAATTTATCTTAAGGGTGTACTCAAATCCAAACTGCTTATTTTGTGACTTATTTTTAAATTCATTTTTGCTGCTCTAAAATGCATTCAATTGGAAGGTTCGCTTATTCAGAAACTTTATAATGTCCGTATTGTTTGATTTTTTGATAAAGGCAGAATATATTTCAAAAAATGCTGTCAAAGTGGACATTTTTAACCGAATTTCCCGAAGCGATAGCGCTGGAAACAAAAGAAAATTATCGTACTGTGAAAATAATTGTTTGTAATTAGTACTGATTAATAAATAGTCCACTGATTAATAAATAAATAAATAAATAAATATTTCGCCTGCAAAACACATACATTTTAGCAACAAATGTAATCGACGAGCACTTCTAAAATCTTGAGCACATCTGCTGAAAACACACATGAACATGGCCGTTGTTTCAGGCTAGTTGAGGTGTCTTTCTCACGTGATTATAAATAGCATATAACGATTGGATAATGTAATTATATTTTCATAACTGAACTTTTTCTTCAATAAATGTTTCATCTGCGAGCTTATTTTTGGAGTTCTAATAGTCTGTTTCTTTAATCAAAATGGCGAATGTTGACGGAAATAGAATATGTAATTCGTCGAATTTTTGATGTGGGAAAAGGTATTTAAATCGTTGGAAATCAGTCAGACAAAAATACAATAATACGACCATTAAAAAAAGTATTTTAAAAATATTTTCTATGGCTGATTAAATTTATAAATTGTTTAGTCAATAATATTCCGAAATAAATCGTATTTTTCAAAGAACGTAAAACAACGTGCAAATTTTCAACAGCTTACAACTATTTTTAACTCTATAAGGTCATGTCCTAACTGGGATGGAGGCAATGTTTCTGTGCCCCCGTATCTTAATCTGGAAGTAAAGAGAGAGAGAATTACCAATTGTACTAACAATCGTGAAGAGATAGAAATACTTTTAGGAAAGTATATATAAAACATTTTGACCAACAATTTAATATCGGAATTTTGCAAATTGTGCAAGCTCCGCCTTTTTCTACGCCTTGGCAGGTTGATTGTCAAGGTATATATTTCAAATTTATATGTTAGCAAAAGTCTTATATTATATTGTTTTATTATTATTTATTTTTTCACAATCAAACAAAATATTCTCATATTTAGAATATAAATACATAATCTTTCAGATAAAAGTTTTATGCTAGAAACATCACATAGATGTAGGATTTATAACCAATGTTTAGATTAGCCATCGATGTTTCGTTTTAAAACATGAGTATTCTCGTGACATATTAACAAATGTTACTTACCTGTTTTTTTTTTTTTTTTTTTTCTTTTCACAATCCGTCTGTTTTCCAAGTAAAACAAAGGATCCTTTTAACACTTTTTTGCCTTTAATAATGAAGTTTAAATAATATCATTTCAGAAACCAGAAATAAAATTTCAATTTTGTAAATAAGGAAAGGATACAATAAAAGCAATAATATATTAAAAATATATTAACAATAACATGTACTACTGTATACATATTTCTTATTGTTGGATATTTTTAAAGACTTTTAATATCTATCATAATATAAACCACTTTATTTAATAATTTTAGATTCTTAATAGCAATTGTTAAGTATTTTAGTAATTCTTTTTCGAATAAATTAAAAGATTAAATTAAAAACTAAACATTTTATTAAAAGAAAAAATTATGAAAAATAAATGAAATAACTTAAATATATCATCAAATTTTCCATATTAGAATTCCATATCATTGATGGATTTTGATCAATTTATTCCATTACCACCTATACCATCCATTTTTCCACCTATTCGATAAGCATTATTAAATTTTCTCTATAGTACTTTAATATATGTTCCTACAGATATAATTTTACATTGAATGCTGCAATTTTATGTCCAAGTTATTAAAAATCTCACACCGTAAAATAATGGAAATAAAGTATAATCATAGTAATATTGTCGATCACACTTGCTAGAATAGAATATACATTTGTTAGATTTACATAAATATCGGCTCTTGTGGATCCACTCAGCCGATGTTAACTAGAAAGAGATGTAAGCGAACTGGAACTGCTGACTTCCATTTTATATTGCAAGTCTGGTTACGTCGATAGATGTTGTTTTTTCAATTTCGGAACGCCTCTTTAAATGCTACTGTAAAGTGGCCTTTGATTGTTCTTTCGAAATATGGGAGATAAATCTTGCTAATATATCATCTCGTATATCGAATGCTACTGAACAGGAATTAAATACCATGTTTATAATAAGTAAATATGGATGAAAATTATTTTGGAAAAGAAACAAAGCAAATGTGTTTTGATTTAAAAAAAACAAGATGGCGAATGGTACATCTGTCCCGCATGAAATAAAGACATACCCATGGACGCTTGGATTGAATACTATTGAACAGGGATTTGATTTGGATACCATTCTCCTCCAGTCCACCATTTTTTTTTTTCGTTTTTTATTAAACTTTTATTATTAAATATAAATAAATTAGTCAATTAAATTAAATAAGGTGTTTATAATAAGCAAATATGGATGAAAATTATTTTGGAAATGAGAAACAAGACAAATATGTTTTGATTTAAAAATCAAGATAGCGGACGTAGGGCGAATGGTACATCTGTTCCGATGTTACAAGGGGAGATTTTTAAAATTAAAATTTTTATTACACACATACAAAAGAAAAAGGACAAAGAGAAATTGTTTGAAAACACATTTTTCATAAAAGGTCCAGCACTATAAGAATGGTTGATTACAGCCCAGGGCCTATATTTAAAACTGAACGTGTTCTGTGTATATGTCAGAAATTGAGATAAAATATAAATGCGGAGACGTCTTTTTTGTTTTAATTTTTTTCAAACTAGCAAGTGAAAAAAATGAAACTAATGTCAATTGTTGGCAAATAGTTAACAGCTCATTGTCTGTTATAATTCTTGCAATTACTATAATTTCCAAAATTAAATAAAAATATTTTTATCATGTAATAAAGACATACCCATTTGCAAGAGAAAGAGTTTTCAAATAAATATAACAATTTTGTTTTCTCTCAATTATTTAAAAAAAAGTCTCAAAGGATTTAATATAACTAAACACTAATTCTAATATTTGAGGGTTTTTTTTTTTTTTTTTTTTTTTTTGTAGAACTTCCTTGGAAGAGATTTGTTATTCCTGTGGTTTTTTTTTTTATGTTCATATCTTAACCCTTTCTGGCACAGACAAATTTTGTTCGTAAAATGCGAAATTACTGACTGACACCGTACTTTGCAAACTACTTTTTTAGAAAATAAGAACTCCTTATTTTAAGCTTTCACTGTAAAAGCAAAATTTTATTAAAATATTCTTGGTGCCGAATACAAGTTTGAAATTAAAATTAGGTGTTGCCGGAGTGGGACCACTGTGCCGGAAAGGGTTAAACATTGGTTCAAGGAGACTCTATGTCACTGATTAAAAAAAAAAAAAAAAAAAAAAAAAAAAAAAAAAAAAAAACCTGTTAACTTTTTATTTTTAAAAAATCCGGTATTCTTATTTTTGGACTTTTAATAAGTCTAATTTGTTACATTTCTTTATTGTCCTTTTTTATTACCATACTTCTAGATTGTCTACACGAGGGGGTCTGACAAAAATTCTTTGTTTAGTTTTAAATTATATATATATATATATATATATATATATACATATATATATATATATATATATATATATATATATATGTATTTGTTTTTTATTTTAACAACTAACATGCTATCCGGAATCCAGTGCCAGTGGTATCTCGGGTTATCGTTCATAAATCGGACACATCCATCGGACTAGATATTTTTCTTTCTTTGGAAGGTATCTATAATACACTTGTTTTATTAATATCTATAACAGGTAGTTCAATTTAGATCAATAATTATTCAAAGACAATTACAAAAAATTGGAAGAGATAATGAAAATGAAAAATAGGATACATTGGGAAGTTTATGAAAGATTTTAGAATCAGTGTCTCACTATGAATCAGTTGCTAAATTTTTTTTAATTTGGATATAGTTTTTCTTAGATTTAGATTAGCCAAATTATTAAATTATTTTATTTTTATTATTATTTTATGATTAGCCAAATTGCTAGTCAAAAGTCAATTAGACCCCTGTTTATACTTAGAAAAAAAATTACAATGTAGGTCATAATATAATTTTTTTCATCATATTTCTTTTTTTCAATTTTCGAAAAACTGAAAAGGAGAAGCTTAGATAAAAATATATAATCCTTTTATAAAAATACTAGGGGGCCTACCCCCTGCGAGCTACGCTCGCCAACCCCCGCTCAGACTTCGAGGCCTTTAAAAACATGACAGCGTGCTTTGTTTTAAAAATATTAGTAAATCTGTAATTGGGTTGCCATGCTTTTAACGTTTTAATGGGGCATTTTTTGATTATCATGGCCTCCTACACAGCTGTTGCGACAACTGACGACTGTTTTCGGGATTGATAAGTAAAATCAATTACAACTTGAAAACCAGCTTGTATAAAATGGTTAGGTTTAAATTGTGGCTACCTCTCGTACTTTTATAACAACGATCTGTATTCTATTCTTCCTTTGCGTTTAAGGATGAGAAAAATTCCATCTGCTTGTGAATAACATTAAGAACCACGGTATTGAAAAGTACTATGTTATAGACATTTTCAGAAACAGGTTTTAATTTTCTCTCTATTTTAGTGCACCATCATGCATATTTTCATGTTATTTTAAATATGCAAATTATTTATTTTAATTAATATGTATATACGAATTTTCTAACAATTATTTATCATACAAAATTAATTAAATATTTTGTGCATACATTGCTGCATTTATTCGGCATCAATTGATGAGATATTTAAACAAATTTGCTATCCGCGATAATTTTACACCATGTTATGTCAGTTGAATATTGTCCATGAGAAAAATCGGGTATTTTCCCAGTATAGGATACTTTGCTTTTAGGTTTGGCGTAATTCGAGCTATGAACTTTTGGTGCTTTTCTATTACAGGGTTCTTGACGCTTTTTAAAAAAGTTTGGCGCAATTCGGGTATCAGAAAGTGAGATTTGGTGCCAAATGACATAAACAGCCATGAAAACAAACTCGACGATTTGTTTTTTGCATTTTTTTTTTTTTTTGTTTATATGCGTATTTTAATTATACGTATATTATTATTGTTTTTTCTATACAAATTACTTCTGATTATATATAAAATAGGATAAATGACATTTTACGCTAAACAAATTGTATAAATATTGAAAAAATGCTTCTGTATACGAAATGACAAAGTGAATAGGTTGACAGAAAGTATGTTGCCAATTTGTACATTTTACCAATTTTTCTTTCAGACATTATTTAAAAAAGCATGGTTAAAAATTTTTACTAAAAAATCCTCCATTTAAAAAATGTAAAAACAGTCTCCAATAAAAATCGGTGATTGATGTCATATTCTCATTAAAATTGGAAAGAAAACCAAGCAGGATATTTTATTCTCCTTCCGCTCAGTTGGGCAATTATTATTTTATATATTCGTTTCAAATATCCCAATTAGTGATTTTATAAATTCGTTTAATTAAATTTTATAAAAAAAATGACAAAATGATATCAATAAATATTAATTACTATCCCTCCCTTTCTTTTGCGTTTACATAAATGACGTCATTTGGACGAATTTATTCAAAATAGTTCCAGTTTATAAATTAAATTAAATGCTGACAGACGATTGAATCCTGACGATAGAAATGTGATTTTTTTTTTTTTTTCAAATTTTCCTGAAAAACATAATTTAATCACAATCTTGTCTTCATTATCAATTGAAATAAAAGATAAATTCATTTTCAATTTGAAAATGACGAATAAAAAAAATCAATAATCCCTATCGGGATCCTTTTAAATTTTTTCCCCTTTTTGTCACAAAAAAACTGAGTAATTAGTTGCCATCATTACAGAAATGTCATTAAAATTAGAAAAAAATTAATATCTCGAAAACTAATTCCAATTTCAAAATTACATTACCAGTTTTGACATCCGCGGATTTTTATGGACAATTGGTATTAATTTCACCATCAAGTGTTTAATATTTTATTAAAAATAGCCCTGAAACACAATCAGTCGTTTAATCAGTCGTTTCATAAAATCGTTTCATAAAATCGTTTCACAAATTCGTTTCATTAGGATTTTATATATTTAGGGTAGATATAATCCTTATAACCTGTCTGTGGTTACCACGTTTTCTCCCAAGATTTAAATGGATTTATCACAGAGTGCATTTTATCAATATTTGCCATATTTAAACTGATATATCTAAATTTCTATGAAAAATATAGCAGTTATGAGACTTCTAGCAATTGTTTATAGGTATATATTGGTTAAATTCTCTTTAGATCTATTTCAAAAAAGAAATTGAATATGTTTTTTTCTAATAAAATGCGTTCAGAAAATTAGACATTTTGCTTTAAAAAACATTAAAACTTTTGGGAATAAATATTGTTAAACAAAATATGAAAACAAATTACTATTTATTTATTATATTTTTTTATTTTTTTCAGTACTCAAAAAGAAAAAAAATATATAGGCTTGCGGAAAAATTATACATTTTCAAAAATGGCTAAAAGTAATAATTTTTAAAAATTAAGTAAAAAAGAAATGGTCTAAGAATTGTGTTAATGTATTATTTCCATTATTATATAAGACGTTTGGTGCTGCCGTCTACTGATAAATAAATCAGATTCATTGTCTTTCTCTAACATTACACCTATGAAATTGTAAAAAAATTAATATTTTTCTAATTTCTGGCGCAGAGTTAGCATTCTCTGTGACTAGTTCTTAAGTAAGAAAGACTACCATTTCAATTCTCATAACATTCTTATAAATATTAAAAAAATCTAAATATCCTGACTTGAAAAGTTATCGTCAGTGTGATACACATGTGGTTGATTGGTTGGTTGATTTTATGACTTCCGATTATATACACGAGGGATATAGGCCCAGGGGGCCAGAGTCCTCCATATATGTCTTTCTAAGGGATCCTAACCCGTATTTACGGCAGGGTTCGAAGAAAACCACGGAAAACTGTAAACGGTTAGGTCGACGAGCGTGACAGGGGTTTGAACCCAGCACCTCCCGTCTACCAGCTTTGATGATACACATTTGGAAAGGAATTTTGTTAAATATGCTGTAGTCAATGATTGAATTGCCATCAATTATTAATTTTGCCATATTTTACATTTGATTTGATCCATACATTTTTTTTTTTTTTTTTTTTTTTTATGTAATTAGAAAGTTTATGCTTTTGTGCAAGAAATGTTTGCATTGTGCATCCCGCAAAAATTCTGTGGCATAATAAATAAATAAATATTTACTACCATAAAAAAGATGATAGGAAAAAGAAAGATTAAAAAGAATTAGCATACTATACTTTGATCCCAATCTGCTTCAAACGTTTAATTACTAATTTTCAAAGAATATTATTTTTACAATTCGTATTTTTTTTTTTTAATCTATCTTACTCAAATATATTTTTCAAATATAAAAGAAAGTTTACAGATCCTTGTAGTGATCACAAGCTTACTAAAAAAATATTTTTTATTATAATTTCAATATTTTAATTATTTAAAGAAGAATTTGTCTGCATATATTGTTCTAAAAGAACTGTTCTGATAATCAATATTTCAATTATAAAAAAGACCTTAAGAAAAAACTTAAGAATGACTAAAATTTTAAATTGTTTTGAAAAATTTGGTTTATGCTTTCAATATTTTAAATGATAAACAAATGAGGGGAGGCAGTTTAACATCCGAAACAAGTCCGATCCATTATCGTGTTAAACTTTTATACTGTTTGACGATTATTGTTTAGAAATAGTGGCACCCTTTTGCCTATATATTATGATAGATGTCTGTTCCAAACGTTGCAGAAATATATATCGAAGATTACTGTTCTGAAATAATGGCAGCCATTGCTGAAATTCTTCTATTAATAAGGGTGATAACTTTGTCCAGAGAGCAAAGCGTAACTCTCCGACTATTAAAGAAAAAGACTGTACAGGAATAACCCATCGGGTGCAACGTACCCATATGTAAATATACTCAATTTTCAAAATAGCAATTAATTAATTATTTATAATGATTGTAATAAAAAAAAATTCATTCTAATCTATACAAAATAGAAAGAAAAAATTATGATGATTAATCACTTATTTATATTACCTTCCACTTTCGTTTTGAGAACAAAAATATATTTTTACTCCAATGAAAGAAATATTGTCTTTGTAGTCGGAAGTAATATCGCTAATTTAGAAGATTTCTTTTATTATTACTATATACCAGACTTTCCAATTAATAATTTTTACTTTTTTATCACAAAATGTCTGTTATTAGATGAAGTGAAGATTACTATTAAGGAATTTTGGTAGATATTTGGATCCTCTATTTCACATTTTTCACATTTGAAGCAGGTTGCTTTGAAACGTATAAGCTACAAGGCTGTCTCGAATTAATCTTTTTTTTTTTTTTTTTTTTTTCACAGAAATACATACAGGACTTTGACAAATTACTTAAATCTTCATCTTGAGGACGGGATAGACACAAGGAAGTAGACAGCACTGAAGACACGCACACAATGACATCCAGGCCTTACCAGGATTCGAACCCGGGCCCTCACCTTGGCAAAGAATCCGCTAAGTAATGGATACAAATGAAACGGTAACAGTAACAAACTGTTACGGTCACAAATCCGAAATTTGTTACCGGCATGTAAAGAGCGATACAAAAGAAACACTTGTGACCGTCACAACTGAAGACAGCGGCGTCACAAAGTTGTTACCGCTTATTCGATTATTTTCAACGATACGCTTCAATGATTGGTTCAGAAGTATTATAATGGCGGATTCGCGGATGTTGAAAAGCTCGGCAAATATGGAGATATTTCCATTTTTTTTAGATTTGAACCGATACAATTTATTTTTAATAATATTGAATTAACATTTGCGAGTTTTAATGCTAAATTTTTGGTAGAATTCTAATCTAATATCAAGTAAAAGTTGTTTAACGTAATATTTATTTATAATTTATGTTACAACAGTTTGTTGTCAATTCCTTATTTATTCTTTATCTACAATATATTTTTCTCTAATTCTCCCCCCTCCCCAAAAATTAATTTTAAAAAATGAATTTGTCGATTACTGTGACCTTTTTGTCACTTATTATTTCCAATCTGTATGTCTTAAAATTAATGTTTAAATAAATTTGTACTTTGTAACAAAATTGTAAGTATGATATAGCTGATTGTTTAGCAAAAAAGCCCTTTTTATCTTCCCAAACTTTCACATAATTTGCAATTGCCTTTAACTTTATATTAATCTCATTTATATGGCCCCTTTTTTATTTATAATTGCAATATGTCTGTGTCATCTACATCAGATGTGTTGCATATTTTAAACACCCCTCCTAGTTCTTTTATATACTATATCTGCTACTGTTGTGTGACTACTGGAATCTGTTTTACTACAGTTGCTACTTTTTTGTGTTGGCCCGTTGGAATGCGTTTAGGAGGCTAGAAAGATTTATAAACAATCTTCGGTCTCTTAAATGCACACTTACAGGCTAAATCACATTCTGGATTAAACAAGAGCTGTTCATGACTTGTGTACACTGAAACTTGTTAAAAGTAAGTGGTTTTCTTTTTATATAAGTTCCTATAACATTTAATTTATAGCTCTGAAATAGAAATTGTATTTTCTTTTTTTCACAATATTATGCTGTGAAAACTGTTTCTTTATATTTTTATATTCTGAATTACAAATATGAAATTAAAAAACAAAGCATAAGCATGCATCTTAAAGGATTTTTTAAAATTTAATTTATTATATTACAGGTTTTTTTTCTTATATTATATTAATCTACCTACAATTTTTAACTTTTTCAACATTAATAGAATAAATTTCAGTCATATTTTTCATTGTAAATCAAAACACCCAAAAATTCATTAATGTTCATGAAAATGTTAGTAATGAACAGAAAAACCCTATATTAATGAACTGAAACACCCTACACAAAATAATAATTAAAAAAAATTCTGTATGTGTGTTTGTTAGAACCAAAACTTCATGAAAGCTTACTAATAAAACAAAATATCGAGATTACAGATAAAAAGTTTTTACATTATAAGATTTATGATAAGGGTTTGGAAATAGCATCAATTTATTCATTTGTGGCAAGTAGATTTTTTAATGAGGCTAGCAAAATTCTAGATAGTCTTTTAAAAACTAAAGGTATGAAAAATATAGCAACTTATATTTAATGTTTCTCCCAACTGCAGTAATGTGAACATGGTATTATGTTTTGTTATGCCCTAAACCTTCCCCTTTTATATATTTTTCTTAATTTTGTACAAATATATATGTACTGTATATAAATATATTGTAGTAATGAATTATTTTAGGAGTCGTGTAAATTTTGACACACCAATTTCATTGTGTATTGCATCTTGTTAGATATTAAAAAATCCTTCGTGGTAAGATTTTCTGAAAACACATCCTTGTTTATCATGAAAACTTTTACAATAAGCAGGGGTTGATATTGATACAGACAAAATTTGGGCCTATTTAAAGCTCCTTCACAAAAATCCTTTAAAATAGATGGCCCTTCTCAAAATTCCTCTTAATAAAATAGGTCCTTCACAAAATTTCATTCCATGAAAGCACACTCTTCATTAATTATTTTTATTTTCTTCAGTTTTAAAATGTATAATTTGCAAACAAAACAAGTTCACCAGGAAGGAAAAAACTTTAACAGAATGACTTAAAAAAATTATGCTTGCTAACTGGATTTAATCTCTCGTTACAAAATGTTATTTTTCACAAAAAATGAGGTTATAAAGTTCTACTGAATTCTCTAAAGTGAAGATAAAATTAATCAAAACATCTAATAAATTTGCTTTGGGTACTTGAAAAAAAAATCTGCTGTTAATAACAAAGCTAAAGTTAATTTTTTTAGTGAATTTTATTTTTAAAAGATCAAGATTATTTCAAATAAAAAAAAAATTGGGGGGGGGGGGGGGGGTTGCATACAAAGAGTATGCTGCTTTGTGCTATTTTATTGATACAGGAAGGAGGGAGGGGGGGGGTCAGCCTAACCTTCCTTTTCTTGGTATGATTTGTATCGTTGTTTTTGATACAGGATTTTATGAATGTTTTTCTGAGTTTTTGATTAAAAAATTGACTTTTTTCTGCTCAAAAACATTTAATTATTGAAAAACAGTATTTTATAAAAACGAAAATGAACAAATATCTTACAGTTAAGAAAAAAATTGTATGAATTTTAGATATAAACTGAATTATAAATTCAATACTTTTTCATTCTAGATTTATAACAAATTCATAGGTCATATTGTTTATTTAAGTACAGTGAGACACCATTTATACATTTCTCATTAATATGAATTTACTTTTATACATCATTTCATTATGATCTCAATCATGGGTGCCCACAAGGAAGGAGGGCAATTGTCCCTTCTCAAATTTATTTTATTTTATTTATTGCTTATTTTTTAATTTCATATTTGTAATTCAGAGTATAAAAATATAAAGAAACAGTTTTTACAGCATAATATTGTGAAAAAAAGAAAATACAATTTCTATTTCAGAGCTATAAATTAAATGTTATAATAAACTAAATTAAAATAATAAGCTCTTACAATTTTCTTTAAAAAAAAAAAAAAAAGCTTATTTTTGTTTTTTAATGTCTTATTTTTGTTACATATTAATATTTTAAAAAATTGTCTTGTACATGAGGTCTTAATGAAAATAGGAAAAAAAATCTTTCTTAATTTATTTCATATTTATATTCTCCATTAATATATGTATCCTGAATACATTGGATACTTCAATAATGAACTATAGGTACATCTGTTCAAAAAATTTACTCCTCACTTAATTATGTTCTGAATTAGCCATAATTCCAATACATTCTTAATACTTTAAATGTGAATCCATTTCATTTATCCAGAACATAATTTCATTCATGTCTAATTTTTCAGGCTTTTATTTTAAACTAAATTATGTAGCTAGTTTCTTCCCTCTTTGTGAGTGCTATTAAACAAGAATTTAATGATAGCATTTCAGTTATTCTTTTTTGATAAATGAAATCTTTAATGCAGTTTTTATTGTTGAAAACATTTTTAAAAGTATGATTCAATATATCCATGAAATTTGAAAAATCTGTACTAAATTTATTATTTTTTTATAAATGATATAAAAAAATTACTGAAAATGTGTTACATATATTGCATTTGCTGGAATGTATTATATTAAACTTCTTCACAAAAATAAGTAAATATGATTTTTTTTTTTAAATATCAAGATTATATAGGAATTATTCACATTTATAAAACTGATGTAATTTTATTTAAAAATATTTTTCTTTCTACAGTTATTATAATGCTGAAATAATTTTATTACAAAATATTTTCTTTTCTAATTGCTTTAAAAAAAAAAAAAAAAAAAAAAAAAAAATTATCTGTTACATTTTGAAAGTTTTATTTTATTTTTTTAAGTAAATTATTAAACAGATCTCATATCTTGAATGAAATGTAGATTTGAAAGTTAAAAATTTTTTATTAGTAAATTAAAAGGAAAAAAAAAATCTAAAGTTGTGAAATACATATATTATTTATTTTAATTTCCATATCTAAAAACTTTTTTCCTTCTTTTTTTTTTTTTTATTATATATAACTTTTACTTAATATACTTTTCACATAACATACTTTTATTATAATATATGGATGAAATTTTTCGAAAATAAAATCGATCCCATTTTTGCATGGTCTAAGAAGAAAAAAAAACAAAATAATATTGACAATAGTTTTAATTGCCGCTGTTTAAATACGATTATTTCTTCAATATTTAGTGCTATTTGTTAAAAAATGCCGCTGTGCTGTACGTGTTATGCCGACAAGTTTTATTTACGTTTCGGAGAGTTGTGACCAGCTTGTTACAGCTCGCGACGGCTTCCAGGCAGTAACAAGTTTTTATGACAACAGTCACAACTTTGTGACGACTGAAGCCGGATGGCGTTTCATTTGTATCGCGTTTGGCAGGATTTGTGACTGCAACCCGAGTTGTTACTGAAACCGTTTCATTTGTATCCACGCCTAAATAGGCAGCACAAGTCCAAAACAAGACCTCCTTATCATGGTATCAGACCTCTCAATCAGCAAGTTTCCTTTGACCGCTATACTTGTCCTGCTACTAGCGCCATCAATCGTCAGTAATAGGAGTATTTACGACACGAATTTTTTTCACAGCTCCATTTGTTTTATGCATTTGCTTATGAACTAGTATCGGTAGCATAGCTGCCAACTTTTATGCTTTTTTTCCTACCACTAAAATTTTTTAGTAAATTTTATCTTATTAAATTGACAAGATCGTGTGATTACATGATGAAAAAAATTCTATTAAATTTTAGTGGTAAGAAAAAAGCGTAAAAGTTGGCAGCTGTGCGGTAGCAGAGCTGCTAGATATTTCTATAGATTTTTCTATTCTCTTTTTGGATACCAGTTTTTTAGTACAGACAATTTTGTTTTGTTTGATCGGAGAATTCTGGGATTTTAAATAACAACATTTTCTCTAAAAATATACTGGTGTTCAAAAAGCCAGAGACTTGGCAACTCTGCGGTAGTATCCACCAGGCGGCGATACTTTCCGGAGAAAGTCAATGAATAAGTTGGCAATTACCGCGGACATTTTCTCCCATAGACTTTCTCGGGATTGTGAAGTCTGATCTATGTTAAGGGAGCCTTGGTCCAAAATTTACTGTATTATCCTTTCACTTAAGATGTTTGGTGCTGCCATCTTTTGATAATTTTATCAGTATTAATTTTTTACCGATACATAAATAAGTTATTTCATGTAGGTATCGTTTGTGTTTTTTTTACCTTCAATCTTCCCCAAAATTAATATTGGACAAGTGATATTTTATGAGAAATAATAACTTCAGCATTTTAAAAAAGAATATCTATAAATACCCTTATAAAAAGCTGTTCAAAAATGTCGGTTAAATAATCAAAAATAGCTCTTCCAGAAAAAAAAACTAGTCGTTGGGGGGGAGGGGGGGGGCACCGTAATACTTACCCATCATGGATATGCATAATATAAAATATGAAAATAAAACATGTGTAAACTATTTATAAAATGCATTGCAAATCGAATAAAATCGTGGCCTGATGACGTCATAAACTTTAAATGCTCTATAACTCGAAAACTGATAATCATATTAACTAAGGGTTTACTGCGTCGGATTAAGCGTCTCATTTCCAATTAAAATATATCTGTGAATTGAAATTTAAATGAAGTACAGGGTCATGAAAAATCGAAGAGTGTGGAAAATATAATTACAAATATCTCGGGAACTCATTATCCGATCGACTTTATTCTTGATGCAAAATTTATGTCTTTTTATTGTCTTTTATATTCCCTCCTGAAAATAAACAATTTTGAAAACTTTTATATATATTTTATCAGAACGAATATTTCGAGGGTCCGAAAAAAACAGGTCTGGAAAATCGAGGTTACTGAACAAGCTTCTTCCCATTATTACATACTAAGTACATACCAATTTCAAGTCTCTATCTCAATTTGTTCGGGAGATAGAGCGTTTACAGACACACACGCAGACAGACGGACCGCAATTTTTTTTTTTCTAAAAACATGTTTTTCAGAATCTCCGGTGTCTAAAACGTGTAAATCCATCAAAAAAAAAAATAAATAAATAAAATTCGATTTTCAAAAAGATTACAAGCGACAACTATTAATGCACGGAATTTAATCAAACTTCATATTCTGTTACACTTTCACATAAATACATCCTTATTAGGCTTGGGTGTATTCTACATGAGTTGTCATTTTTCAACTGGACGAAAAATATCCGGGACAGGATTCGAACCTGGGATCTCTTGGCTGAAGCTGCCAGTGCTCTAGATTACCCCCTATACTAGGTATGATGGGTAAGTAAAAAGAGTAATGACTCAAATTTGGAATTAGTTTTGAAGAGGTTGAGTTATGCTTTCAATATTTTAAATAATGAACAGAGGAGAGAAAAAAGTTCAGCTCTGCTAGTCTTTATTGAAAATTGATATTGTTGCGCTATTTTATTTTTGTAGCAACACTAATTTGAAAAAACCTCTCATTTCATTTATGAAAGCAAATGCCGATTTAATTTTTAATTAATTGCAATTTTTAACCAAATATAATGTTTTAACGAAATGTGAGTGTACTATGTCAGAAACCGCTTCAAAATCTTTTCATATAGTATTTCCTTTAACATTCTTCGTTTTTATTTGCTTAGAAAAGGGAAGTTGACAACAGAAATAATGTATATGTTGGTTGGTTGATTTATGACAGCCCATTATCTGCTCGAGGGATATAGGCTCTAGGGGGCAGTGCCCTCCGTGGGGGTCTTTCTAAGGGATCCTACCCCGTATTAACGGCCAGGTTCGAAGAAAACCACAATAAATTTATGATTTTCCATAAAGTGGTAACCTTAATCTGATGCTGCTATCTATTTTCGTTATACTTTAATAGAACTGACCGTTTCCTCTATGGTTCATGTCAAACATTTTGTCGAAAGTCGTTGGCCACGATCAATTACGTAAAGTAATTTTCACCTTATTTAATCACTTTTTTTTTCTTGCTCTATATAGAAAGCAAAATTTTTCCATTCTAAATAAATGGTTGCTGCGTGGTCTGCAGGATACTATAGTGTTTTTTTTTAACATGCAAAGTGATGTTATCATACCGCTAAACATTAGATCAGAAAACACAATTTAAAAAAAAAGAAAGAAAGAAAAGTTAGAGAATACAGAATTATAGTAAATATAAATTTCAAATTCAGAATTTTTGATAATACAAAATTCGAATTTAATTCGGATACAAATCGAGTAAAAATTTTTAGCAATATGAAATGTGAAATAAAATCTGCCGTAGAGAAGAAATCATGCTAAACACTTGTCAATGATCAAATTTTCTCGACAACATTTTAGCTACAAAAGATATGTCCTAGAAAAAAGAAGGGCTGGAATTTTCCTTATAAGGGTCCATTCTTATAAAATAACATTTTGGGAACTACACTTTTTAAAAGCTAAGAAAGAAATTTGAATCTCGTCGGGGATACTTACAAAAGTTACATATCCCAAGTACTAATGCACTGAACTTCATCAAACTTCATATTTGGTTAGACATTGACATGAATTGGTACTGATTAGCTTTTCCTGTAAATCATATAACAGGTTGCGTTGTTATGATGTATTTTTCACGATTTCCGCAGTAGCTCTATCTCAAGAACTAATGCACGGATTTTCATCATTAAACTTCCTATCCAGTTAGATGTTGACATGGGTTGCTGCTGATTAGGTTTTAGTGCAAAAACGCCCAAGAGGTGCTGCTGCTATGCGGCATTTTTTAGGATTTACACGATTTTTGCGATAGCTATATCTCAAAAATTAATGCGCTGAATTTAATCAAGCTTCATGTTCTGTTACACTTACACATACATAGGTCCTTATTAGGCTTTGGTGTATACTATATGAGTTGTAAATTTTCAACTGGGCGAAAAATGTCCGGGCAAGAATTCGAACCTGAAATCTCTTGGCTGAAGCTGCCAGTGCTCTAACAACTCACCCACCCTGGTCGAATCTGGAGAACCTAATTCATCCAGTTAACCTTATTGATCATAGCATCTGGTCTGATATCTGAATCAGCTCAACAGAATAAATCGCAGGTAATTTGGAACTCCAGTAAACGTACATACGTGCTTACACTAGATTAATTTTAACACAATTATACAAATTGGTAAAGAAATCATATCAGTTGTATTTTTCCAACTGGACGAAAAATCGCAGTTGGAAAGTTACAACTCATATGATTTCTTTACTAGTTTTAATAATTGTGTTAAAATTAATCTTGGGTGTATACTGTGCAACAGGTGTCGCTTTTATGCTCTTTGGGTTGGGAATTTTTGTTGCAGACATCTAAGGGGGTGGGTGCCAATATTCACTGATTTGTTTGGGAAATGCGATGCTTATATCTTCTTTTTAAATGCACACAATTCAACGAACCTATACGTTTAGAATCCTCATGATGGGCATAGATTGTCATTTAATTTTGACACTGTGATAGGTAATTTTGAAGTATTAGCAAGTATGAGAAAAAAGAGTGTGAGGATATACCCTATATTTTCTGTACATTAACTTGTAAAAAAGGTAAAAAGAAAAGAAATAGAAAAAACTGTGCAGATTAAGGACATTCTATTCAATTTATTTCGATAGTTCGCATCATAACATCATATGAACGGTAGGCGATAAAATTTGCGTAAATCTACCCTATATATATAAAATCCTAATGAAACAAATTTGTGAAACGATTTTATGAAACGAATTTATGAAACGATTTTATGAAACGACTGATTATGTTTCAGGGCTATTTTTAATAAATATTAAACGCTTGATGGTGAAATTAATACCAATTGTCCATAAAAATCCGCGGATGTCAAA
The DNA here is from genome assembly GCA_963931845.1 of Maratus michaelseni. NCBI lineage: Eukaryota > Metazoa > Arthropoda > Arachnida > Araneae > Salticidae > Maratus > Maratus michaelseni. The sequence continues at coordinate 122,580,507 of OZ007598.1, forward strand.
ACTGGTAATAGAATTTTGAAATTGGAATTAGTTTTCGAGATATTAATTTTTTTCTAATTTTAATGACATTTCTGTAATGATGGCAACCAATTACTCAGTTTTTTTGTGACAAAAAAAGGGAAAAAAGTTGAAAAGGATCCCGATAGGGATTATTGATTTCTTTTTATTCGTCATTTTCAAATTGAAATTGAATTTATCTTTTATTTCAATCGATAATGAAGACAAGATTGTGATTAAATTATGTTTTTCAGGAAAATTTGAAAAAAAAAAATTACATTTCTATCGTGAGGATTCAATCGTCTGTCAGCATTTAATTTAATTTATAAACTGAAAATATTTTGAATAAATTCGTCCAAATGACGTCATTTATGTAAACGCAAAAGAAAGGAGCAAAAAAATATTTATACAATTTGTTTAGCGTAAAATGACATTTATCCTATTTTATATATAATCAGAAGTAATTTGTATAGAAAAAACAATAATAATATACGTATAATTAAAATACGCATATAAACAAAAAAATCGTCGAATTTGTTTCCATGGCTGTTTATGTCATTTGGCACCAAATCTCACTTTCTGATGCCCGAATTGCGCCAAGCTTTTTAAAAAAGCGTCAAGACCCCTATAATAGAAAAGCACCAAAAGCTCATTGGGTTTGTTTTCATAACTTTTGGCAACAAATCTATGTATATTAACGAATCTATCCCTTTTCGAAGCTCAAATTACGCCAAACCTAAAAGCAAAGGATCCTATACTGGAAAAGTACCCGATTTTCTTATGGACAATATTCAAGTGACATAACAAGGTGTAAAATTATCGCGGATAGCAAATTTGTTTAAATATGTCATCAATTAATGCCGAATAAATGCGGGCATGCATGCACAAAATATTTAATTAATTTTGTATGATAAATAATTATTAGAAAATTCGTATATACATATTAATTAAAATAAATAATTTACATATTTAAAATAACATGAAAATATGCATGATGGTGCACTAAAATAGAGAGGAAATTAAAACCTGTTACTAAAAATGTCTATAACAGTACTTTTCAATACCGTGGTTCTTAATGTTATTCACAAGCAGATGGAATTTTTCTCATCCTTAAACGCAAAGGAAGAATAGAATACAGATCGTTGTTATAAAAGTCCGAGAGGTAGCCACAATTTAAACCTAACCATTTTATACAAGCTGGTTTTCAAGTTGTAATTGATTTTACTTATCAATCCCAAAAACAGTCGTCAGTTGTCGCAACAGCTGTGTATGAGGCCATGATAATCAAAAAATGCCCCATTAAAACTTTAAAAGCATGGCAACCCAATTACAGGTTTACCAATATTTTTAAAACAAAGCACGCTGTCATGTTTTAAGGCTTTGAAGTCTGAGCGGGGGTTGGCGAGCTTAGCTCGCAGGGGGTAGGCCCCCTAGTTTAACTATAATATTTTAAGATTATACCATTTTTGTAATTGAATATTCATGAAAATATTGTTTTTCCGAAAACTCATTTACGCTTATTATTATTTTTTTAATATATTGGAAATCATGTTCTTTTTTTAAATTTCCCGGTTTCCCGTTGAGCGTTAATGTTAGCAAAAAATAAAGTCGTGTTAACAGTATTAATAAATTTTTTAAAGAAATTTCTGTTGCAGTTTTGCTAAATCTGAGGTAAGGCATTCATATGAATTCAACAAACTTCTGATTAAGTGCGTCATTTTTTTTTAATTCATTAAAAAGCCTTCATGCAGAGCATCAATGGCCGATGTTTTGAATATTTGAATGTAATTTTAATATGTTTTTAAGGTTTTAATTTCTTTTAGTTGATATTTCTATTACTCAGGCGTACTCTATGTTAAGTTTCATCTGAGTTAAATTGTATTTCTGCTGGGTTTTTTTCTTTTTTTTTTTCCTTCATTTGGTGTATTATTTACATAAATTTCTCTGCTGAATCGTAAAGCAAGGGTGATATTTTAATATATTTTGCTTGATATTCCTGCAGTTTAAATGTATTTTTCAGTCGTTTTCATGTTACTTGTGTTGTTGTTTTTTTTAATTATTTTACTTGATTACCGAAAATGTCTATATTCATTTGTTTACTTTCCTAGTATTTAATAAAATTTTATAAAGATAGTCAGTCTTCCTGCATGTAATTATGCGATAACCGTGCAAAAAAATATAATCCAGTAACTATGAAGAATCATTTGATAAAATTATCATCAGTGCTCTAGCTGTTTGAAAAAAAAAAAAAAAAAAGAAAGAAAAGAAAGAAAAAAAAAGAAAAAAAAAGCAGAAACACATTTTAACTCAGATGAAACTTAACATAGAGTACGCCTGAGTAATAGAAATATCAACTAAAAGAAATTAAAACCTTATAAACATTTTAAAATTACATTCAAATATTCAAAACATCCGCCATTGATGCTCTCCATGAAGGTTTATCTTCTTTTTGATGAATTAAAAAAAAATGACGCACTTAATCAGAAGTTTGTTGAATGCATATGAATGCCTTACCTAAGATTTAGCAAAACTGTAACAGAAATTTCTTTAAAAAATTTATTAATACTGTTAACACGACTGTATTTTTTGCTTACATTAACGTTCAATGGGAAACCGAAACTTCTTGTCTCCAGCAGCCATTACAGTGACGTCACACTTCGCTGGCGTATTTAGTTTTGGATTACCAGTTGAAAATGGCACATAAAATGCACGGAAATTTGAGTCTAAACCTCTTCTTTTTTAAACTACATTTTTGCCGCGTATCGGCAAGCTGCTCATTTCATTATTATGCTCTGATCCATTATCGTAAATCTGGTCTCTAATATTTATGTCTAAATTGAATTTTATTTCACTGAAATGGTAATAAATTCTGCCAGTCCTGCTTCTGTGGCATCTAAAATCAGATACAGTGCTAAAAAATTCTCTTTTTTACTTTCTTCTATCTATAATAGAAGAAAGTATTGTAATCGAAATTTTTTTCGACTTCCGGTTTTCGACGGATTTACACGTTTTAGAGGTCAGAGATTCCGAAAAACATGTTTTTACAAAATGTCTGTCTGTCCGTCTGTCCGTCTGTCCGTCTGTGTGTCTTCATTGTACCATCTAAAAGTGCATGATGTTATGCTTCAAATTGAACCAAATTTTTTTTCTATGATTTTGGCTATGGCAAGCAGGTTCTATCAGAATTTGGGGATATTTCGACGAAAGGGGGCGCTGTGATTGATATTTTTGTTCCATTTTCACTATTGTACCATCTAAAAGTGTATGATGTTATGCTTCAAATTGAACCAAATTTTTTTTCTATGTTTTTGGCTATGGCAAGCAGGTTCTATCAGAATTTGGGGATATTTCGACGAAAGGGGTCGCTGTGATAGATATTTTTGTTCCATTTTCACTACTGTACCATCTAAAAGTGTATGATGTTATGCTTCAAATGGAACCAAATTTTTTTTCTATGTTTTTGGCTATGGCAAGCAGGTTCTATCAGAATTTGGGAATATTTCGACGAAAGGGGGTGCTGTGATCGATATTTTTGTTCCATTTTAACTATTGTAACATCGAAAAGTGTATGAAGTTATGCTTCAAATTGAACCACATTTTTTTCTCTGTTTTTGGCAATGGCAAGCAGGTTCTATTACAATTTGGGGATATTTCGATGAAAGGGGACGCTGTGATAGCCATTTAAAGATTTAAAATTAAAAAAGGTGTGCAAATTAAAAAAAATTAGAAATCCTAAAACTTTTTTTCTTTAAATGTTTGGCCTTGATCTGGAGAATCCGGAGCAATTTTTGTTTTGCCTGTATCTTAAAAAATGGCTGAGATAGAGCGGTTTGAAATTTTAGGGTGGCTTACATTTTCAAACAAGACAGCAGAATTCATCCATAAACGGGTTTAATGTATGAGTTTTAGTTAACATGGTTTCGGCAAATTTTCTTTCATTGTTGTAACTATTAATCCTATTATATGCTTATCATTATATATTTATATTCGCCAACGTCAAATTCTCGCCAAACTTGGCGACATTTTTCGGAATATCGCCAAATTTGGCGACCAAAGTAAGTTGCCATAAATGAAGCCAACTTGGCTGTAGAGGACTAATTTGGCGATATTCTCATTCAAATTCAATGTTGACGAGAACTGGGATTGAATCTTTTTTATTTAGGTTCCACGCATTTTACCTTCGTGTTTTCCAGTAAAATTAGCTAAAATCGTAAAACCGAGGAATAGGGAGGCTATCTGTTCCTGTCGGTTCAGGCCAGAAGGACTTTTCGTAGTTTAGTATACATCGATTGTTCGCATCCCTGTAACCCGACGATTCGCAAGCAGCTGACGTACAACAGCATGACGAAATATATTGATTTTATTGGCGATGTGATAGCAAATTTTGAAGTATTAACATGACTGAGATAGAAGAAAGTTTTGGGATTGGCACATCCGACTAGTTTCTTTTTCTTTTGTAAGTTTTAAGTCGCATTTTATGTCTTGAATTGTAATTGATTACCATATTCATTTTAAAGAATAATTAATTTAAGATAGTAATTCATTTGAGATAGATGCTTGGCGCCTTTATTATTCTCGTGCCTATGTGCGCCGCACATATAACACACTATAGGACGGCGCGCCCCTGGTCATTTATTTCTCAATCAGTCTGATATTATTTAGGCTTCTTGCAAAGAGACTAGATAGCGTTAGGCTAATTGAAAAATGAAAACTTGCTTCGCGATGAGTCTGATATTGACCAGCTGTTTGTCTAGATATCGTGTTGTTCCCGACCCGAACCTGAAAATTCCATTTGAAATCAACCCACAACTCGACCTGAAACTGAAAAAAAAAAGACATCGAAACGTGACCCGATATGAACATGTCAAAATAATTTCCGTCGACACACAACGCTATCCGAACCCGACAAAATAAAATTCCATTGAACCGCAACCCGATCCGAACAGTGCAAAATAATTTCCGTAGACAAGCAACCCGACCCGAAACTGAAAGTTCCGTTTGAAGTCAACCCGAACCCCGACAAAAAAAAATATCATCGAACCGCAGCCCGACCCGAAAAGTACAAAATAAGTTCCGTCGACACGCAACCCGACTCAAACCTGAAAATTCCATTTGAAGTCAACCCGAACCCGAGAAAAAAAATAACATCGAACCGCAACCCGACTCAAACCTAAAAATTCCATTTGAAGTCAACTCGAAACCCGACTCGAACAAGACAAAACAAAATCAATCGAACCGTAACCCGATCCGAAAGGGACAAAATAATTTCCATCGACACGCAACCCGACACGAACATGAAAATTCCAATTGAAGTCGACACGATCCTGAAAATTCCATTTGAAGTCAACGCGAACCCGATAAAAAAATTCAATCGAACCGCAACCCGAACCGATCAGGACCAAATAATATCCGTCAACACGCAACCCGACCCGAAGCTAAAAATTCCATTTGAAGTCAATCAGAAACCCGACAAAAAAATTTCATCGAACCGCAACCCCTTCCGAAAAAGGACAAAATAATTTCCATCGACGCGCAACCCGACACAAACCTGAAGATTCCATTTGAAGTCAACCCGAACCCGAAAAAAAAATTCATCGAACTGCAACCCGATCCGAAAAGGACAAAATAAATTCCGTTGACATCTCAGAGCAAAGATTAGTATTATAGTGAGGACTCTATTGTTATTCCTTAGAAAAGTTGAATCCAACATCACCCCGGATTTGGCACTTTAAAGGCTGTCTGTTTTGGTGGTATTCGCTTCCTTGGCAATTTCGATTTCATTCTCGCAAATAAATAAACGTAAGTAAACAAACGAAACTGAAACTAAGTAGTCTCGATCGTGTTGTTATCATATTCTAGGATTTTATGTCAGAGCTAGGATAGAAATGGGATGTCTGTGGATTTTATATGTGTAAAATCTATACAAGGCCGAAAGATATAATTGCAGTAACAAATTCAACTGTTATAAAAAAAATAAAAAAAAAAATTATATTAAATTTACATATAATAAAATATTATTTGATTTGATTTTATGACTTGTAATTTCAAATGCTATTCCTATAGTGAGCAAGACTAATTTGTTTTCTTTAAATAGGGCCTTGGTTTATTTATTGAGAACATACATATGACTTGTGTGCTTGACATCAAGTGCCCGCTTATAAGTCATTGTCAATATACAGGGACGAGATAGCCACAGGAAATTTACAACACAAGAGAGTTACATCCCGGAGCTCCACAAAGTGTGTGCAATGGAGCTGGCGGGAGTCGAACCCGCCGACCTGACTCCTACGCTCTCACGCGATTAGCGGAATGGTGTCTTAACCACTCGGCCACTGAGGCCCCAGGGCCTTGGTAAAAGAAACTTTTTACGCTCAGTTTTATTTTGTACCCTCCCCTCCGACGCAAAAAAAGATTGATTAATCGTCTGGATTTTTTTTCTTTTTTTTGCTGCTATATTTAATTTAAACATTATAAAAGTGCTTAGGAGCACGGATTGCACATCTCCCTTCTAATAAACGTTACTTAAAACATATATTTTTTAATTAGTGATGCAAGATTTTAAGTAAGATAACCCAAAATATTTTGAGATTTCTGTTTAAGTTTCAATTTGACACAATCATTACACGAAATGTAACGATATTGTCTTTTTTTAAATTATTATTCTAAAAATGCATTAAACTTTACAGGCTTTAAAATAAAAGGAATTCAAGTAGTTTTTCTCTCTCTCTCTCTCTTTTTTTTTCCTTTAACAAATTGGAGGAATTTTTCAGAAAATGAATCATAGTTCATCATAGTTGGCAATTTGGGGGAAATTAGCACTGAAATGTTATCAAATATTCTTTGATTTGATGATATATTTCATAGCTTTTGAAAATTTGAAGCCACATACTGTCTTTTTTTTAAACAATACATTCAATTATAGAAGATATTTTTGCTGCAATCCAGAAATTTTTGTTCTGCTTTTGATATTGCTATTTAACGACATATTTTTTGCAACCTTTCATATATGTGTATATATATATATATATATATTTAATTGAAAGTATAAATGTATTACAATATTTTTAATCAAAAGGAAAACCTTGATTGATAACATTTATTCATGTAAAAAAATATATATTTGCAAATTTACAGCAATTTAGTT